>CM060951.1:191760293-192105205 GCA_030765055.1 Mantis religiosa
TGCTAGAAGGAACCTTCATTATAATACACAAGTGGGTGTTTATTTCTTCCGATTTTACACGTAGCAGAGCTTAAATAACACATACTCAGGGGCTAGTGTTTAACTCTCGCGGTTGAACTGTATTCTCAAAGACGTCATGCGCGTTAGCCAATGGCAGCGCGACTCTCCGGAATGGCCTACCTGAGTACTCTAGTTGCCTTGGGTTGAACCGCGGTGGTCATTAGGTGCTGCCAAGTACATCCATGAAAGAATGAATAATATATGTACTATATATCCAACGCATCACTATAATTTTCTAGGAATATTAAATCTGCAATTTCTCATGATTATAGACTGTTTACAATGATTTGCATTATCTTCATAAGGCAAGTAGTGGATATCTCTAAGCTTATGTGATTCGGACTCATAGTCCCATTTCGTTCACGCTGTGATATATGCCCGCATTAGTGAAAGATTTTTAAACCTAAATATATCCAGCAGCTTTATTTATACTCCGTTGGTATATTGTTCTACGTTGAAAGAAAACATTAACCTATTATGCCTTAAAGAATAAATATTTAACACATTCAAATATTCGTCAATTGGTTTCATTTCCAGCCCTGAATACGTCATTTTTTAAATTCTTATACGTGGCATTTACATTACTTTCTTTGCCCTCTTTTCTAAAAACATACTTAAAAATGCTTATTATTCTGCCTGATTCCTGCTAAGAAGTTTCGTTTCTTCTTTTTCTGTTGTTTCACATCCTTTAATTAAAAGTCTCCGTTTTCTCTACTGTTACGGTAATATTTATGCTAAATTGTTATACTATTATTTTGGATATAACCTATACATACGGTGCTACGGGATGGATTAAAACCACATTTAAGAAAGAACCTTCTATTTTGTTATGACGAAGCACGTATTTTTTTCACTAATCAACAAAGCAAAAGAAAGTACTGTATTAAAAAGTGAAGCTAGCTACTGTGAAGCAATACATATTACACAAATACAACAATTTGTAACAAAAACTTCACTTATCTTAATAAAAAGATGCAAACGTTTCGTATTAATTTATGAAATAATGTCGCGAGGCGCTTATTATGTGGCGAGAGAGAGAAAGAGAGAGAGAGAGAGAGAGAGAGAGAGAGAGAGAGAGAGAGAGAGAGAGAGAGAGAGAGAGAGAGAGAGAGAGAGAGAGAGAAGCAAGGATAATCGTCTGATCTTTTATAACCCAAAGAGTACAGTCAGTCTCACGAATCAGCCGTACATCGTAGGAAACTATGATGACACCTCCCTTATAATCATTAATGACATCCGCTAGTGCATCTATAGATTCTATATCCAGGTTGTTGGTAGGTTCATCCAAAATAACTTCATCTGGAGAATTCAGACACAGTTCTACTTGAGCTACTCCTGCTTTCTGACCCCCATATAGATCTTTAGAATGGTATGAGCGTGACTAACCGGACCAAAAGTTCCTAGTTGTTTCCTTGCCTTTTCGTAAGGAAGATCAAACAATCTTCATGAGATATTCTGACGGCGTTTCTTGTGCTGTGAGATTTTCTCCGGAGTGTTGGTCAAATCGTCCTATTCGCAGTCTATAGTTTATCCTAACATCTCCATGTTAGGGTTGCAAGTCAACACAGAACATCATTTTCATAAGCGAAGTTTTTGTTGCAAATAGTTGTATTTGTGTAATAAGTACTATACCTTTCAGAATGTGTTACCAACTGTTCTAAAGAGTTACTAGTCTAGTGATTTGCATTTGTCAATATCGTCCCACCTTGCAATTTATAACTTTTGAATTGCAACACAACTTTAAATACATGACTAAAATTAATGAGCATTACAATTCTAAACTTTCACAACACAATTTTTTTTTCATTATAGATCCAAACGTTCAGGAACTTTCACCTTTCTACCCAGTCAGCTTATTTTCACATCCTTGACACTGCCCGCCTCGGTTGCGTGGTGGTAGCGTGTCTGCCTCGCGTTCAAGAGGTCCCGAGTTCGAATCTCGGTCAGGGTGAGTTACCTGGATAAGGCTCTTTCCGGGGGTTTCCCTTATCCTGAAAGCTCTATGGACCCTGGGCTCATTTGAGCATAATTTCACCCATTCCATTCATCATTCGTATGACTTAACGTTGGAGGACGTAAATTACAATAAATAAATAAATACATAAATAAGTAAATAAATAAATCATTGCCACTCACTAAGTCTGGTACTGTTGTTGGCATGGCGTCGCACTTACTCAATTCCTTTGTTTCTCTATAGGAAATCTCCAAAGGATACAACCTTTGAAGGGGTCGGACTCGTTCTCCGCTGCATATCTTCACTCGAGCCACTCTTGATACTCCATCCGTCCCTGGGTATAGATCCAAAATAATTCCTAGAGGCTAGTTGACACATTTCGTAGAGTCATCTCCAATCAACACATCCTCTTTGCTGACAGCATGTTCTTTCCGTTGGCCTCTGTGGATCAGTAGAACTAGGTATTCACTTTTGAATCTATTTCTTAAATCTTCCCTCAATTTCTGGGTATATCTCCACAGCTGAGCTATCAATAGTATCTAGGTCTGGGGTTTCACCACCGGGAATTTTCTGACGGAAAACTGCTGGAGTGAGTGAAATCAGCTCATGTAAATTTTCCAATACATAGGTAAGTGGTCGAGAGTTTATATTGACTTCACAATCACATAAAACTGTATAATTGCTCATAATGCATACAGGCTTGACCGATTTCGACACAGGAGCTCCTTTATCATTCTGACCATTCTCTCCCACCGTCCGCCCCACCATGCAGCAGTAGGTGGACTGAACTTCTATGAGATTTTCTTGAGTTTTCTGCACAATCCATCATCTGGAATGAGATTCTCTCATCTTGAGTTTTCTGCACAGTCCATCATCTGGAATGAGATTCTCTCATCTTGAGTTTTCTGCACAGTCCATCATCTGGAGTGAGATTCTTCCATCTTGAGTTTTCTGCACAGTCCATCATCTGGAGTAAGATTCTGTCATCTTGAGTTTTCTGCACAGTCCATCATCTGGAGTGAAATTCTGCCATCTTGAGTTTTCTGAGCTGTCAATCTTCTGGAGTGAGATTCTCCCATCTTGAGCTTTCTGCGCAGTCCATCATCTGGAGTAAGATTTTGTCATCTTGAGTTTTCTGAGCTGTCAATTATCTGGATTGGGGTTCTTCCATCTTGAGTTTTCTGCGCAGTCCATTAACTGTATTGAGATTCTCCCATCTTGAGTTTCTTCCTCCTCCACCTCCTCCTCCTCCCCCCCCCCCCCCCTCCTCCTCCTCACCCTCCCCCTCTCCTTCCTCTTCCTCCTCCTCCTTGCACCTGTGCGGTGCCACTACTGTGGCGCTCCTAATCCCACAGCAGTATGTCAGGCACACAACCTCAGGCGCCGACGCCGATACTGCGCCACCTGTAATGGACTAGGCCATTTTACTGGTCAGGCGCAGTGCCCACTTTACCCACGCCGGAACACCAGTGGACCAGCACCTCGGAACACAACCACCAGTGAGCCCGCCGATTGGCAGCAAGCTCTTGGTAGTCTATGAGAGGAGCTTCACCGAACCAGCATCAAGCTATGCAGACTCGAGGAGCTCCTGACGACCACTGTCACCACAGTCGACAACCGTCCCCCAGCGGTGGAAGTTCAGGATCTTCACTCTGAGGTCCTAAACATAAACCAACGCCTGGGCAACATAGAGGAATCCCTAGCAGCTGCTGCCGCCCAACGCGGCACAACCAACGCCGCCCGCCAGGACATGCAAGACAGGCTGACCACGCTCTCCAGCCAACTCATGGACGGACTTACACCGCAGAAACAGATAGAGTCAATCAACACCCATCTCCAGGACAGCGCAGCCCAATATGAAGAAGGGATTGCCGCTCTTCTGTCCAAAATTGACCGCATCACCAGCGCCTTCTGCGACGACCCACCCAACGACACACTAAGCTACTGCAAGGGCAAGCTTGAAAAGATTGTTGGATACATCAACGATACAGCACCCAACAAGAAGCTACACGAAGCCCTTCGCGAACACCAGTACCACATCACCCAGAGCATCTACGACCTGAAGATGTGTCTGGCTCCAGAACATGGGGTCCCTCCGCCGCAATTTCTGCCACATCGAGACACCCGCACACGCAGGACAACGCCGCCATCAGACCTGCAACGCCGCCTCCCTCCCCGGCCATGAGCTGTTGACGGCCATGGCCCTTCTCCATCACCGCAATCCAGTTCCAACGAGGACTCAACGACACCATCCAGTCACGCATATAACCATCAACACTGTACACAGGTCGTAGTCAGGGTCTCCTGGATCATGACTGCTACCTGATCACCACAAGCGGGTTCCCGCATAGCTAGTTTCTACCCACGAACAGCTGGGTTGCTTAGGCGGTACCGGCCACCAAATTCGCCTCATCAGTCCCAACTAAATTAGCACCACAGGCCTCAATAAATAGAATCACCTCAGAACAACATCCCTCCCATGCCCCATCCTTCTTCCTACCCAAATACCCAATCTACCCTGTTGTTGGGAAAAAGAAAAAAAAAATCTGTGTAAAACATTTCACTTGACAAATTATTAGTGTGATAGTGTTAACATGAATTGCAATGAAGCGTAAGAGCGTGGAGATGAGCGAGCGTTGCATCATGCTACATAACACGTATGGTTATCGTAGCTTGCATAAACATGTTGATAGTTTGACACCCATCGCTTAATATATGAAGCTTGATGTAAATAAATAGATAACATGAGCTAGCATTCATATGAGAGATTCTTCAATCCGATATCACTAAGAATAGTTGCCTAATCTTATGCCATTGGCTTTTAGGATACGTAGTTCTTTTTATTAAAAAATTGACAAATGTTGCTACATTTTCCCCCTTTTTCTGTATTTCTTGACTGTTTCCCGAAAGCTTAAATGTCGCTACGCGTAGCGGAATTCTGGTACGGTTGGCATCTATGGCATGTCGCCTCACATTCAAGAGGTACCGAGTTCGATTCTCGGCCACGATGCGTTATCTGGATAAGGTTTTCCGGGGTTTTCCCTTATCCTGAAATATGAATGTCGGTTAACTATAAGCTCTATGGACCCTATGGACCTTACAAATGTGTAGAACATTGTCTATTTTTCAGTCGCAATATACACGTGATTGAAATACAGACTATCTGTTCTATCCCTTACAACTCTTCTTGAATTGTTTTACCAAAATTACTTGCAAATTTTTAAATATATAATTGTGACTGAGGTATTAAAGCCTAGACGCCATTTATGTGTGTGTGTGTGTGCGTGTGTGTGTGTGTGCGTGTGTGTGTGCGTGTGCGTGTGTGTATGCAACAATAACCTCTCCTTACGTGTAACATTTTAGAATTTGCAACCTTTGCTGTCAATATCAGTTCAAGTGAACTGAAAAAGTTGCAACACTTTTACAATAGAACTGAATTATACCAACATTTTACAGACAAATGGAAATGATCCATGCTCTTGATATTTAACATTAAAGAGGCAAATACAGGTTAGAATTCCTACTTGAAGAAGAAACCCAGGCCTGAGCCAAGTGGTCAGGCTGCCACTGTAACATTGTCAGAGAAAATAAATGTTCTTACCAAGAATATCTGTCCATATCTGTATCGTAATTTAGGACGTCTGTCATGCTTTTCCAATAATTTAGCAACTCATACGCTCATACAAGATGAAAACAGTCTTCTGAAATTCGGTATCCTGTAAGTTTTATGCTTCCCAAAATGAAATGAGTATTTCAAAATTAATTTAAACATTGTTTCCAAATTGTAAATTGTGTAATACAATATTTGTAAACTTATACCTCATACTTTCCCATATTGTATGAAAAATGATAAATTATTATACACTTAAGAGAATACAATTAATATCCCTGCTCTCTCAAACATTTTCAAATTATTAGAGGAAGTATTAGGTACTCTCTTACAGAGAAAAATTGGATATGATATAAGTTAAACTTACTATATTTGCTTACATTATGCTGTACTGAATACCTGCACAAGGAACCTGAAGCACTATATGCTATTAACGTTTGGAAATAAGTGATACAAGTTTTCTGAAACAATGTAACTTTAATGGTTGCATGGAACATTCCATAATTTATGTTATTGGTGTGGGTGTGTAAAAGAGTTAATAGCATTATGTTCAAAAGGGTATTTACAACACGTTGCTTGAATTCGTGACAACATCCTGTTTTGGACGAAAGAAATAAGGATTTAATGGCATTTTTATTGGGATACTAGAGGAAGAATGGCATAGAAATTATGGTTTCCCATTCACTGGAGAAGAATAGGTTATTGCCATTTCAAAACAGAATATAGTAAGTAGGTATTTCAATGTAGAAATCTTTATAAGGGAATAGAACACCGGCTGCATAAGAAATGTATGATATGATGTATCATTTTGTGAGTAGTTAGCAAACATGTTCAGGTGTAAATCTTTTTAAGGCCTTCTGTACATATATGAACACTATTTCCAATGGGCAATATTTTCCAAAGTGGGGACAAGAGATAGTTATGTGCCTCTTATAGTCTCTGCTATCCAAAACCATACTCTTCCTGCTTGTGGTGCATTCTGCTTTTGCAGATGAGGCTCTGGGGACCAAGTTACAATGGTATAACCTCCATCAAAAATGGAGGAAATGCCATATACACATTTACTGCTGACTTGTCTTGGCAGTAGGAATCTCCTTCATCTGGCAAATAAAGGAAAGGCTAGTTATATTGCAAAGCCTGATCCGATGGACAGGCATGTTCCTTTCAAAATATGAGGGTTAAGAAGGAACGATTTAACTGCCTACTTATAAAAAAGAAGTGTCCACAAGAAACAGCTGAAACCCCCTGAAAAATAATATTTAGGTCTCCTTATAGTACAAAACAATCCAGAGTAATAGCCCTCCTCCCTTTGGCTCTCTGGGTGGGGAATGTATTTGGGGATTTGAACATACCGCAGTGAAATGCAACAGGAATAAGTCAAGATAACTTAAAAAATAAAAGAAATTCATATATAATTAAATATCACCAAAATATAAATAAATGTATAGTGCTCCAATGGACTCCAAACATTTCTGGGAACAAGCAAGCAGATATGTTGGCCAAAAAGGGTTCTAAAATTGCTTAAACAACGAAACAAAATAACTCCCATGAAACAGTTAAAATATTAATTAAAAATTTTCACAACTAATTATAACAAATATCTTACTGCATCTGAAAAAGCTTAATTGGAAGGATCTCCAAATTAAACTTGAAATAATTCCAGATCTACCCAGAAAATCAACTGCTGCAATGTTCAGATTAATCACAGACTGTGTTGTCTGAGTGGACATTTGTTTGACATTGGATTAGTGAATTCCCACAGTGCTTTTTATGTCAGACCATCAAGACAGAAAATGGAAGCAATAGCTTTCAAAATTAGTCCTTCAATAATGTAAAAATATAAATGACGGAGTGTTCAAAACCAACTACAAATAGTTTACAAATGTCGACACTAGCTGAGGATGTTAGGAAGGTCCTAACAAAATGCTTTCTAAGTAAATACTAGCAATAAATGCATTTAGTAGTAGATAGATAGAGGCAACATGAAAAATTCAATCCCATGGCCGGGATTTGAACCACAAATCTCCTGGTTTCTGTCCAGCCGCTCTAACCCATTGAGCTACCATGGCCAATTTGCCGTCATGACACTAAATTCTCAATCTGACTCGCATATTTCCCTGGTAGAGCACCAGGGGTTCTCGCATTCGAGATACACCGTTTGTGGTGATCTACTATCGTAAGTACTTGAGTCCCAGGCTTCATCATTTAACTCTTATTATTTTAGTTAATTAATGGAAATTAATAATTTCTTCACACTAGCCATATATAGGCTAAGGTCTTTGATAGATATAGTCAACATGAAAAATTATGAAAGTCACCACAAATGGTGTATCTCGAATGCGAGAGCCCCTAGTGGTCTACCGGGGAAATATATGGGTCAAATGGAGAATTTAGTGTCATGACAGCAAGTTGGCCATGGTAGCTCAATGGGTTAGAGCGACTGGACGGAAACCAGGAGATCCGTGGTTCAAATCCCAGAAATGACATTGAATTTTTCATGTCGACTCTATCAAAGACCTTAGCCTATATACGGCTAGTGTGAAGAAATTATTAATTTCCATCAATTAACTAAAATAGCATTGAGTACTAGTTAGACTCAAAATTATATTATAAATAGTTTTTTTTTTCAATTAAAGTACCTATAGTTAAAGAAATCAATAACAGAGAGTTATGGTCACATCAATTATTTTGATTACGAGCATGACAAGCACAGACAAAAGAATAAAGGTCAGAGACGAAAGAAATCATGGATGGAGGAATGGCCCTATGATTAATATCTAATAATGAGACAAAGGTTCAAAAAGAGTTACAAATATTGAAGGAACTTGTGAAGGGGAAGAAAAGAAAAACTCATTTATAATGAGATGAAATTACACATGGTTATTGGAAACAAAGAAGTTAGAATGGGAGAATGTCTTTCAAGAAACAAGTTGTAATTCAAAGTACTCCCTTGAATTTTTAAAACCTGGTATAGATACAAAGATGACGTTTTTGCTGTTGTTCCCATGAACACATAAATGATGCTTTAAAATGGCTAAATTTACAAGATAAAGCTATAAAATTCATGAGAAACTGAAAATAATAGTTGTATTGCTTCTATAGATCTAAAGATAATAAGATATAGCAATAAGCTAAACTTCAGCATTTATAGGAAATCAACTCATATTGATAATTACATAAAAAATAAAATTTTTAACCCTTTTTCATATAAATTTGCTGTTTCTCATAGTTAAATTTATAGGTTAATAAATATACCCTTAAATAAAGAAGAATTTCATAGAGAATATAAACACATTATTAATACTGCTTTAATTAATGATTTTAATAAATATTTTATAGATAAAAAGACTGAAAAATTTAAATAAAAAAATGTAAATGACGTTTCTACCCTTAAAAAAATAAAATATGATTATAATTTAAAAAAAATTACTTGTGATCCTTGGTTTAATAAAAAGGTTCAAATTTTTTTAAAGAATTTGGTATAATTTTGTTTCCTCAAAATAGAAGTACATATACCTAATATAAAAAATTTACTTATTTTTCTAAAAAAGATAACATTTCTGATGGTAAAAAATCTGGCATTTAGCAATTGAATTATTTGGATTGCGACTAGGCTCACACTGGAAGAACCAAACATAATTTAGAACCAAAATGAAGAAACATTTTAGAAATATTAAGTATAAACAAACTGTTGTATCAGTCCTGGGAGATCATTTTTGGCCAGTTAACCATGAAATAAATCCAGAAATTAAATTATTAATGCAATTAAATGGACTGATAGATGTAATGATTTGAGAGAAAATATTTATTTGAACCAGTATAAATCATATAATGAATTTTGAAATACTGCCAAGCGATTTTGTCTTTAAGTTTGTTTTATTTCTAGAGTTTGGTAGTAAAAATTATCTGTCATCTAGCGGCTGCAACAATAACAACAGGAATAAACAGAGTGACAGAAAATGCTAAATATTTTCCTCTTTGAATTCTGTGGAGAGTTCATCAATGTTCTTAAACAGATAAGTGAAGTTTGTGGCAAATATATTTAATTAGAATTGTTCATTGCATATATTATTTATTACTTGCTTAACTGTTTTTTGTATATTTATTTTATTGTATTTATATATTACCCTTACTGGATTCAATTGTGTATGACACTATGTTGAACTGCGATAAAATTGGATTACATTTTTAAATTTTCCATAGGTATTAGCAAATCTTGAGAGGTTTTTTATAAATGCTATTTAAACTCAAAGTCTAACTCCCCTCCTATAGTAATCTGTGAGCTGTTTCATGTTCTCAGATAACAGACAGAACTGTTCTGCAATAGTGAATGGACTCAAAGT
Organism: Mantis religiosa; assembly: GCA_030765055.1. Classification (NCBI taxonomy): domain Eukaryota; kingdom Metazoa; phylum Arthropoda; class Insecta; order Mantodea; family Mantidae; genus Mantis; species Mantis religiosa. The sequence continues at coordinate 191,770,261 of CM060951.1, forward strand.
TAAATTCTCAGAATTAAATTCTGATTATATATACTATGAGGGCTGTTCAATAAAGAATGTCACAATTTTTTTTTGACAACATACCTTTACTCATCCTCATAATTTTGATGGTCCTTTTCAAAATAGTCTCCCCAGAATGCGATGCACTTGTCCCAGTGTTTCTGCCAGTCTTCAAAGACATGCTGGAAACCATTTTTTTTAGAGATCCTTCAAAATCGCCTCCGCAGCCTTCACCACTGCTTCTGATGATGGATAATGCCTCCCACGAAGGCGTTTCTTCAAGTTAGGGAATAGAAAAAAGTCACATGGGGCTAAATCCGTACTATAGGGAGGTGAGGGATGCACTTCACGTTGATTTTTGCAAGATCTTCAGCAACAACATTGGCAATATGCGGCTGTGCATTATCATGGTGCAGCATCCAGCCTGCTTCACGGAAATGTGGTCTTTTGCGCCTGATATGGACTTCCAATGTTTTCAGGATATCCCTGTAGTATTATCCAGTTACTGATGTGTGTGCAGGTACAACATGCTGATAAACCATTCCATGAATATCAAAGAATGAGATGACCATAACTTTCCCAGTAGAAGCAACCACTTTTGCTTTTTAGGGGATTGGTGTTGAAGGAGATTTCCACCCTGAGCTTTGCTGTTTGCTCTCAGGATCAAAATGATGTAGCCAAGTTTCATCAGCAATGATTACTTTTGAAAGATACTCCGGATCTTCCTCTAACATCAACTTTAACTGCATGCAGACCTGCATGCAAATGTCCTTTTGTTTGGGAATCAAGAGTCTTGCAAGCCATCGCGCACAAACACGTCTCATGTGTAATGTTTCTGTCACCAACGTGTGGTGGCACCCAAATGAAATGTTCAGTATTTCAGAAAGTGATCTTAAGGTAATTCGTCGATCCCTCTCACAATGGCAGCAGCAGTGTTGATGTTTTCTTCCGTAAGAGCAGTAACTGGAGCACTGGGTCAACCTTCCTTTGAAATTGTCTCCCCTCTTTAAACATTTTAAATCACCTTCAAGATGCGCTATAGGGAAGAACGGACTCTCCATAGGCCTCAACTGTAGATTTGTTGAGACGAAAGAAGATTTTCAAAGCCGCATATTGTTCTTCGCTTGGTACCTTCATTGCAGTGGGAGGCAATACTGAACATGTCTGAACTTGCCTGGTTCTCACAGGCGGGAACCAGGAGTCCAACAATGAAACTACTACGGCGCATTTGTTTCACATTAAGCTAACAGAATATAATAAGATTGAATTTTAGTGCGAAAAATTATGACAGTAAAAAAATTATGATCATTCTTTATTGAACAGCCCTTGTATAATGTATCAAAATGTAACACTTTTTCCTTTTTAAGAGGAAATGCACCTCTTTCTTGATAGTTTCATAATAAATTACTAAGGAATAATTAATTGTACTTCCACACATGCTGTGTGTAGGCTAAAGTTGGAAAAATAGAATTAAACTGAAAAATCCAATGCCATTACCAGGATTTGAACAAAGAATGCTTTCCTAGCCATTGCTCTAACCAACTGAGTTACCATGGCAACATGTAGGTACAAAAGAAATTATTATCACTGATTGAGCTAATTGTGGTAACTCTGAAGTATGCAACTTAAAGTACTTATGAAATTTTAATCGCCATTGGGTTACACTATCTGAAAATTAACTTTGGAATACATTAAAATGTGAGTCAATTGGGGAATTTACTTTTGTGCTGGCATATTAATATGGTAACTCAATTGAGAGGGCAACAATGTAGAAAGCTAAACATCTGTAGTTCAAATTCCAACTAAGGCATTGAATTTTTCATCTGATTTTACCTTTCCAAATTACTGATTAGTTGATCTAACATGTTATATACATTATTTACTACAACTAAATCAACCTAGTGTTTTATTATTTTTGTGGAAAGTATTAAATTTCAATGATTTTAGACTGAGAATGCTCAACAATATTTTATTATACAAATATATCTTTACACAAAGTATTTTGTAAAAATAATTGCAAAGCTAACTTCAATGAAGTTTTAATTCACAAATTTATGCAGCAATCCCTTACTACAATTTAAATATTCAACAAATTTAACAAAAATATATATTTTTAACAATAAAAAGCAAACAAACATACATCTGTGGAATACATCACTTATATGTCACATTTCCTTAACAAATTCTGTACAGATACAATTCTGTAAGTAACATACTTTGTACATGTCTAAAGTTCTACTTCACAAAGTGTTTCAATTTGAGCCAGTAGGATGAATTTGTAGAATTTTATGAAGTATGGAAATACAATAAATTGCATTACTGAAATAAAAATAAGTAGGGTAAAAAATTTTTCATATAGATGAATATTCTGAAATGGAAAAATGTGTCTCTCAAATATTTAAGCATTTGTTTTATTTATTTAAACCCTCATAGAACTAGTACAGAATTTATTTATAAATGTTTAATAAAAAATTCACTTTATAAATGTTCAAGCAAAAAATGAATGTATGCAAATGCTGAAATCAAATTGCACTCTTCTTATAGCAAACTACGTTCTACTATGTGTAATATTTTCTCGGAATAAAAAGCCTTAAACTCTAAGGATGCTATGCTTTCTAATACTGGCCCCAGGGAGTGTCAATTGTAACATACCTAGTTAACAAAAGTTCACATTTATGAAAACATAACAGTTTTTGCATAGTAAAAGTTTTATCTTCAAAATAATTTGATTATTTGTTTAGCCATTAGGAGAAATGTAATAATTTGTAATCATGATCTGTGTTAAGTTTGGTTCCTTAATTTCTTTTTGGCATTTTGTAAATTTTTCTCAATTTAAGTCTGAGCTTAATTCAAATATTTTGTTTGATTGTTTAAAGATAATATAAACATGTCTGTCTGATAATGATAGGAGAAAACTATGACCAGGAAAAATACAGGCAAAGAGCAATTATGGCTTATGAGGTATATGAAGCATCTCTGAAGAAAATCACTTATGATAAAGGTGAAGATGAAAAAGAAGAAACAGCTGAAGGAGAAGGAAAAGAAAAAGACACTTCTATTTTATTCCAGAATAGAAGACCTGATTACAATTGGAATATTTTTTTTTCTTTTTTTGTAATTTTATGGCCTCCAACGTTGTCATATCGGACAGTGAATGAAGTGGGTGAAATGATGCTCAGATATGTCCAGGGTCCATGGAGTTTACAGCTACTCAACATTCGTCTTTAAGGATATGGGAAAACCTCGGAAAGAAAACCTTATCCACTCTGACCAAGATTCAAACTCGGGATCTCTTGAACCTAAGGCAGACATGCTACCATCTATGCTACCAAGGCAAGTATTTGGAATCATTGGATTACATATTCTCTCTGTATTATAGCAATTCTTATGGATTGTGTTTTTTTGTACAAGAGAATATTTTGTAATGCATCTCACTTAAATTGATAAAATAACAAAACATTATTTTTTTTTAATACATATTCATCTCTTTAATAAAAATACCACCTGTCAATTATTAGAATTAAAAAATCTTGCAAAAAATAAATTTTAAGCTCATATATAAATAAATAATCAGAGCTGGAGCCTTCTTTATCAAGCAAGGACTTTTAGCAAGAAAAATAAAATCAAACTTCTTGATAACTGCTCAAAGAATCAGGTAGAACTAGTAGCAATCCAAAGAGCACTAGGAACTCTAAAAGAACATGATACCCCACCACGAGGGAAAAACATTGCCTTATACACAGATATCCAAATAAGATTAGCACTCTTAAAGAACAGCTCTAAACACAATTACTGATAGAGGAAATTCACGTCCAAACGGGAAACTAAAGCAACACCACTGGAACATATATTTTGCATGGGTTAAAGCACATGTTGGATTCATAGGAAATAAACTAGCAAATAAAGCAGCCAAGGAAGCAGCTCTTGAAAATTCTGCACCCTTGCATATGATAAACAGCCTAAAAGCTCCATTAATGATCATTTCAGGAAACTTAGAAAATTCATCAACTGAAATTTCTAATATCAGATACTTCTCCTTTGCCCTTATCTTCAAAAAGACGTATCTCCCTTTTGCTAATCAGACCTATTTGGGTATGTAGCTATTCAATTTGGGGTTCAGCATCCAAAACACAAATCAACCGAATGTGGACTACACAAAATTGGATTCTGCGCCTAGTAGTGAATGCACCTTGGTACATTCACAATTCAACATTATACAAAGATCTGCTTACTCCAACAATAGAAGACACGTTCAACAACAGAAGACACAATCCTACTACACATGCCTCTTCACTTCCTTTAGTGAACATGAAATTGCAATTGTGAGACAGATTCCTTATCATAGGCCACAAGAATTAGCACAGAGATAACTAAAGCGAAAACACATAGATCTACTAGTTCGAAATGATCTCAAAACAGTTTAAATGAGGAGAGTCACTGGACTGCAACCTCAATACATGTTTACTATTCTCTTGAATAATTGTATCTTTATCTAAACTAACAATATTTTGTATAGCTATAGAAAATTTTCAATATTTTTTTTTTTAAAAAAAGCTCCATTATCAGCAAAGTTAAGGAGGAAAGGACTAAAGGAATATTTCGATGGCAATGAGAGTGGAACCAGCAAAACAAAAGAATCTATATGCCAACAGCTTATTCCATCAATAATCCAGAGGATAAAGCCAAATATCCCAATTACCCCAGCCCTGACATCATTAATCAGTGGACAAACCATATATCCACAAGATATGCATAATAGAAGATTCCACATGTTACTGCCTAATGGAAGAACAGACGGTGTAACTCCTGATATATAGATGCCTCAAACTCCAGAAAGAAAGAGACAAACTCATACAAGCAATTGAACTGTAAAAAAGCAAACCAAGAAACTTATCAACAACTACCTTAAACACCTAAATACTTTTGTTAAAAAAATAAACTTTGATACATGATGTTTGATGTTTATTTATCTCCAACTGTAAAGCCCTTTACATGGATCGTCAATTTGTATATACATAAAATAAATACAATGATATTTACAAACATGTTTATAGAGATGAGAAGTGTAAATAGCATATTCTACCTCATCTGTTTATATTCTTCCACAGAGTAAAATACTTTCTGTAATAAATAAGTTTTGACAGCCTTTAGTTTTGTTTTCCCGTTTGTTATCTGTTTGATTTCAGCCGGTAGGTGGTTATACAAATCTTTGATGCTATTTTCTATGCTTTTATTATTTAGGATACCAGTAAGTCTGTTTCTAAAATAATTTTCTTTTGTTCTGGTGTTATGTTTATGGATGTTACTATTTTTGTTTTGATCATAACTTTTTAATGTAAGTTTGATACATTCATATATATATAATGAAGGTAATGTTAAAATATTTAGTTTTTTAAATGCATTTCTACATGTGTCTCTTTTCTGTATTCCTGCCATCAAACGTATTGCTCTTTTTTGTAATCTAAATAGTCTTAAAGCTAAAGTTTTTTGTACTGTGCCCCATAATACAATCCCATAGCTCAAGTGAGAGTGAATGAATGCATAGTATGTTTGTTTAATACATTTTTTATCTATTATTTGTATTGTTTGTTTTAAGATATATATACCTGAATTAACTTTTTTTATTACTTTTTGAACATGTCCATTCCATTTCAATCTGTTGTCTATTACTAATCCTAAGAATTTTGTTTCATTTACCTGTTGAATTTCTTTGTTTCCTATTGTTAACTTTATATTTGTCTGTTTGTTTGTTATTAAGACTGATTTGTATCCACTCTGTTTTGTTTGTGTTTAATATCATACCTAGGTTTTCTAAATGTCTGTTTACTTTTACTAGTAGAGTATTTGCCCTATTTTGTACTTCTATTTCTGTTTTTCCTGTTACTAAAATCGTGGTGTCATCTGCATAGCCTATTGCTATTCCCCCTGCTTCTTTTATTACTTGAAATAAGCTGTTTATATACAGTAGGAATAAATATGGTCCTAATTTTGAGCCTTGGGGCACTCCATGTGTTACTTTTTTGAATGATGATCGAAATTTCATTAACTTTCCATTTAAATCATGTATTATTTCCACGCATTGTTCTCTATTTTGTAGATAGGAGCCAAGCCATAGTAGTGGTATGCCTCTGATTCCATAGTTTTCCAATTTTGACATTAAGATTTCTATGTTAACGCAGTCGAAGGCCTTGGAAAGATCAAGGAAAATAGCGACTACATATTCATTTCTATTTAGGGCATTTATAATAATGTCATTTCCTCTGCAAATTGCTTCTACTGTAGACTTTTTCTTTTGAAACCCAAACTGAAATTCTGATAAAATTTGAAATTTTTTGCAAAAGCTTTGTAACTGTGTTAGAAATAATCCTTCTACTATTTTAGAGAAAGTTGAACATAAAGATATTGGTCTATAATTTTCCATTATTAAATTTGAGTTTTTTTTCTTATAAATTGGTCTGACCACAACTTGTTTTAATTTCTTTGGAAATATTCCAGAACTAAAAGATTGATTGGTTAAGTGAGTAAGTACATCTGTAATTTCGTATTTGCAATATTTAACCATTTCATTTGTAAATTCATCCAGTCCACTGGATCTTTTGCATTTTAATGCATTTATCTGTGAAATAACTTTACCCTCGTTAATTTTACTAAGCACCATTGAATTACATACTTTCTTTTCCTTTATTGGTACATACTGAGTTTGTTTTATTCCTAATTTTTTTACAATATTTATATAGTGTTCATTGAAGTGATTTGCTATTTTTATGGGATCTTGTATCACTTGGTTGTTTACTTCAATGAACATATTTCCCTGTCATTTTTGTTGATTTTCCTTACGTGTTGAATTTACAATGTTCCATGTAGCTTTAATTTTATTTTCTGCATTTTTTATTAATTTTGCATTATGTAACCTTTTTGCTTCTCTTATTACATTATTTAAAATTTTATTGTATTTTTCTATGTAATTATAGGATTTAGCATCAATATTTGGGTGCTTTAGAGTGTTAAGAAATTGCATACGCTTTTTGGAGATGTCTATACCTTTAGAGGCCCAAGTGTTTACGTTTTGGTTTTTTAATTTTACTTTGCGAAATGGTACTTGTGCGTCCAAACAATTTCTTGAAATAGTATAAAAGTGGTCAAATGTATAGTTTATGCCTTTTTCGCTGTGTATATCCACCCATTTTATTGCTTGTAGATTTTTTCTTAGAGCTTCTAGTGTAATTTTATTTACTATCCTTTTAGTTTCTATTTTATTATTTGCTTCCTTTTTTTGTTTACCTAGCATTTTAGTTTCGATTAGTTGGCCATAATGATCACTAATTCCCATTTTCACAATTTTGCTACACAACTCTTCTGGCTTTAAATTTGTGTATATGTGATCGACACAGGTTGAGGAATGATTGGTTACCCTTGTGGGTTCTGTTTTAATTAATGTTAAATTGCTTCTTTCTAGTAATTCTAGTAACAGACCTTTCTTTTTACTTACTATAAGTACATCTATATTGATGTCCCCGAGCACAATTATATGTTTGTTTTTTGCTATGCTATATAAACAGTCTTCTAGAGTTTTAAAGAAATCCTTTTTGTTTGCAATTGGTGGACTATACACCCCTAATATTATAAAGTTTTTCTTTTCTGACTTAACCTCAATTGCGGCTAACTCACAACACATTTCTACACTATATTTTTTGCAGTCAATTTCTTTATATTTTAGCCCATTTCGAACATAAATTGCAACTCCGCCACTTTTATGTTCTGCTCTGCAAAAACTGGTACCTAAAGTATAATTTTCATAACTATTTACATTTATTTCTTCAATCTTAAGTCCGTGTTCAGAAAAAATTATTACATCTAATTGCATAGTTAGTATGTGTTGTTCAATTAATGCCCTTTTGTTTGCAATGCTTTGAATATTCTGATGAAGTATTTTAAAATGCTTTTGTTTGAACTTACTTTTTGTTACTGTGTGTTTTTTATAATTAAAACGATTTTGTAAATTTAGGTTAGTACTAACCTGTACCTTATCTCCTTGTACTTGTGTACCTATTTCACTTGTATTTAATATGCTATTTACACTTCTCTTGCTTAGTTTCCCTGAACTTTACATAGGTTAATTACATTTTTCATTATTCTTCCTAGCTTAGAAGAACCTTTTCTGTTTAAGTGCAGCCCGTCTCTTCCAATACAATCACTTCCAATCTGCTTGTCTATGTCTACAAAAACACACTTCAGTTGTTCACACATCCAACGAAGATTTTGATTTACACTATTTGTAAAGTTAAAATTTATATCCCTCCTTTTGATTATGCCATTTATAATAATTAATGTTTTAGGGTACATACGCTTAATACACTTAGTTGCACTATATAAATCTCCCATAACCTCTTCGGAGCAGGTGGCTTGTTTGAGGTCATTTGTACCCACGTGTAAGTATATAAGTTCGGGATTTTTTTGAATACCTGCCCTTTTTTGGTCAATTTGGTCTTCTAGTTGATTGGTCCTAATGCCTCTAAACACTTTCACTTCTGCTGTTCCCCGTAAATCCACGTGTTTAATTATGGAATCGCCCATCACAACCACATCTTGTTTTAACGACACTTTCACTTTGTTTTTCATTTCTTCTCGTTTGTTCCATCTGTACATTGATGCTTTTTCTTTTGCATTCGTTCCATCTCTAACCACTGAAGTTTCCTGATTTGTATCTTCTAACTCTTCTAAATAGCTGAAGCGATTTTTTGTTTGTACTGTTTGTTTTGGTGTAGCTTCACACGGCGTTGCTTTCCGTCTCGATGTTGCACTCTCCCAGATTATGCTTTCCTTTTCTTTAATCTTTTTTCCAAATCTACTTTTTCTTCTTTTAGTTGTAGAATTTGTTTTTTTGCGTCCTGTAGATCCCTTGTAAGGATCGTAATTATCAGCTGCAGTGATGATATGTTTTCTTCAGCTGCGTCCACATGTCTCGTTTCATGCTTCATCTACTGATCCCAGTATTTTGTTGCTTTTTGTCTCTCCATTGTGTTTTCCACCGTATCTTCACTTCTGCAGGCACATTTGTAGTTTTTGCTTTTGTTGTAATCACCATATTGCGTATTTTCGATGTTTTTTTGGTTTATTACTCCAAAATTACGGAGCTTCATTTTATAGTGCTGCTGTTGTTCCGCCATCTTGCACTTGAATACATTGAATACATACTTGAATACATTGGACTAAATAACAAATTCAATGACAAACACAATGTAAATATGTAAATATCAGTAAAAATGCATGAGTAGGTTATGTAAATATAGGCAAACTACAACTGTAAACAAGCAACAAATTAAACAAAGGTGTTAGAGAAAAACAATATGTAGTATTTCCTCATGTAAGGGAGCATACTTAATAAAACTTAAAAAAAAAAAGACATAATGCATCCAAAATGTTGAGAATTCAAGTAAAATATTTCCTTTTATAAAGTTAACTTATTTAATAAATCTTTCATTTACTACAGGAAAATTTCCAGACTGCTTAAAAATTTCAAAAATAAAACCATTATTTAAAAAAGAATCACGAAAAGAAATAGAAAATTACAGACCAATTTCTCTACTATCAACTTTTTCTAAAATTATCGAAAAAATAATATTTAGAAGGTCTTTCTTTAATAAACACAGCAACATGGCTTTTGGAAAGGTAGATCAACTGATACTGCCATTATGTTAGAAGAAGTTTATCTATTATCCATTATCTAGAGGAAGTGTACTACAATATGGATATTAAAAGTAAACTTTGTATTGGGCTATGTTTAGATTTGTCTAAGGCCTTTGACCTGGTCAACCATGATATATTATTATCCAAATTAAATTCATATGGCATCAGAGAGACCGTAAACAACTGGTTTGCCTCATATTTAAAAGAAACAGATAGTGGAATTACAATTTTTAGATGCAAAGACTAATTCACTTTATGGTGAACATTTTGAAATGAAAATTATAAAATGTGGGGCTCCTCAGGGTTCCATCTTGGGCCCTCTTCTATTTCTAGTTTATAAATAAATAATATAACCCATAATGTACAATTTTTGCAGATGACACAAACATACTCATCACTGGTAATGATAAAGGTCATTTACTTCAAAATTTAAATGAAATTAATGAAACAATTTTAATTTTAAACAAAGACAAAACAGTAGCAATAGGTTTTCGGCATAAAGTAAATAGAAGTATTACCTCTCCTGACCTTAATTTGGATGGCATCAACAATTCATATGTGAAAGATACAAAAATTTTAGGTTTGTGAGTAAATCAAACCTTGGATTGGACTGTACATATAGATGATTTGATTAGAAAGTTAAGTAAGCAGTGCTATGCTATAAAAACATTAAACATGATAGCAGACATAAAGACAGTCCGAATGGCATATTTTGCATATTTTCATTCACTTATGAATTATGGTATTATCTTCTGGGGCAATTCAGATATGTCGGAAAAGGTTTTTCAAATGAAAAAAAAAAAAAAAAAAAAGCCATAAGAATAATAGTGAACCAACCTGCACGTGTGAGCTGTAGAGTGTATTTTAAGGAACTGAAAATTATATCCCTGCCATGTTTATACAAAGTTATTTTACATGTAAAAGCTAGTTTAAATTATTTTTAAAACATGTGCAGTGACACACCAGCATGATACAAGAAACAGTTCAAACCTACTAGCAATTAGACATAATACCGCGTTTTACAAACATTTCTTCACTTATAGTGGTACCCAACTGTACAATAAGTTACCTCTTTATTTACAACAGTTTGACAACCAAAATATTTTTAAATTGAAACTACATAAATTTTTAAGTGAAGCATGTTTTTATTCTATTCAAGAGTATTTGGAAAGTTAGTTATATTATTATATTTTGGCATTTACTCTTATACATGTGTTTTGTAATTTCTGTATTTAAATTTTGTACTTAAATTTTGTATATATTTTTGTTTTGACGTGTTCGCAATCTTGTATGGAGATTTAAAGAATGCATGAATTGAATTGAATATGACTACATATTTCAGAATATTCACCTATATATGTTTAATATAAAGTATTTAGAGCATATAGCTCAAGATTTATTACAAGCATATCTTGCGAATATAGCAGATATAAGAATTCTATGGAGGTAATTAATAAGTTTAAAAACATTGAGAAAATGAAATTACCACACAAATTGTATTTGAAAAGTGACTTAATTTTTTGATGGCAACTGTATTCAGAAATCAAGCTCGTGCAGTATCAGTCTTGAGCATTCCAAGGCACAGTTTGACTTCTGAGTTTGATATAGTTTGTTATTAACAGATCACTATTAACATCAATCAAGAACCATCAAGCTTATGAGAGTTTATCAGGACTGCAACATACATCTAATTCGACTTAAAATTTTCACATTTATTCTTACTTCTGTAGAGATTATGCCTATCAAGTCTAGGTTTTCCTGGAAATGTCTTCTTTTCAGAGTCAAATTATATATATGAGTATATTTTTAAAACCGTCCAGGATTTTGGCTTCTTTCTATGCATTCCTTATGAATATATTATTTCATTTTCCCTGCAAATTTCAGTCTGTCATTATCCAAGAAGGTCTGTCAGATTTTGGTAAATGGATGCTATGTTTCAAATGATTCTGTAGAGTATCTCAACAAGTGGGTGCAACCCATGGAAGAATTTTCTTTTCCTTATTGATCTTTCTCAGTTAAATAATTAAATGGGATAACATTGAGTCAAGTTTCTATCAAAAAGGAATGTCAGAATGTTAAATGCTTTAACAGGCTTGCAATCTAAGCAAACTTGTGGAGGTAATGTAATGAAATGGAAACTGAAATTTACAGGCATAACAGACATGGACAAAATATTTTGCCAAATTAAGCATTACAGTTGTTTTGAAGAATGGCATAATATTTCTTGCAGTACCCTACCATAATGCAAACATAATGCTTAGCTGTGCACTTTTTGTCCAATATAATTTCAGATAAGTTTTCTGCCAAGATTTTTGTTCTTACAAGAAAAAATCAGCACTCAAAGAAAGTATGATCCATAATGAAGTATGTGTGAGCAAGGATAGAGTAGAGAGTGAAACAAAACATGACTATCAGCTGAAGATAGACGTTTTCACAAGCTCCTAATAAATTCAAAGTATAAAAATTTAAAGAACCATAGAGACAGTGAAGCACAAGTTAAAATAAAAATGAAACGAGAAGATATTGACACATTGCTTTACTAACACTGTATCTCACAGGACATGTTTTAAGAGCTGCTGCTCCCAGCTTGACAAATACATCATGCCATCTATCGACAATATGGAGAAAGAGGAAAACACTACAATTTGCACTAGTCAAGACTCAGCTGAAGACAGGAGCAACAGCTCTTGAAACATGTCCTGCGAAAAACAGTGTGAGTGAAGCAATGTGTCAATATCTTCGCAATTCACTTTTATTTATCCTAATAAATTGTAAAAATTGTTCTTTTCTTTTGTTAATGTTGTAAAATCATACATATGTCAAAGATGGAAACCTTGCACAATTTTATTTTTATATCAATGTAATCAAAAATAACATTTATGATTAAAGCAGCATTTATACCATCAGTAAATTAAATAGCGGATATTAGAAAGCTTACTATTGCACAATTCACTAATCACTGTTGAAGTTATCTGTAATAGCACAAAGTTTTGGGAAAGCAGAATAAGAATGAAAAATTCAATGCCTTAGATGTGAACCATAAATCTGCCTAGAGTGTCAATTCTCTAACTAGGCTACTCAGGCAACTTGCTACCATTACATTAAATTCCGCAAATTACATTTTTCCTGATAAACTGAGTTTTCAAATTCACTTTAAGATAATATACAGTGAGATGATATCATAATTGCTTTAACTTTTGGTCTTCATATATTAGATACCACTTTTAAATTTAGTCCTCCAACTTTAAGCCATATCGGATGATGAATGAAACGGATGAAATGATGCTCAAATAAGTCCAGGGTCCATAGAACTTAGAGTTACCACACATTTGTCCTTTAGGATAAGGGAAAACCCCTGAAAAACATTATTCAGGTAACTCACTCTGACCATGATTCAAACTCGGGACCTCAGGAACATGAGACACACATGCTACCATCTACACTACTGAGACTGGCAAGTCAATTAATGATAATTAACTGTTCCTTTACAAATCTTATATGTAAGCTAAAGTTAGAAAGATGCAGTCAGACTGAAAAACAGAGCAACAGCAAGAAGTCAAGATCTGGGTTCAAATCCCACCTATGATACTGTCGCGAATGCATTGTTGAGGAGAGGCAGCGCGAGGGATGAGTTCAAAGAGACGGGCAGTGCAGTGCGGAGATAAAAGCTTGCCAAAATGGTGGGGGGAAGGAGATGGATTTCTGGAAAGTTCATCTTTCTTCTAGCGCCGTCTCGTTTGTTTGAGAATATTCCGGATAGTGAGTAAGCTATAAAAAGGTAACCACCACCCGCCACTAGAGACAGTCAGTAATTGGACGCATGTACATGAACAGCTGTAAAAGTGAACTCTTTTGTGGTCGATGACCTTGCAAGTTGTATGTGTATGTGATGTAATTGTATTTCTACAGAAATAAAGAGCAATTTTTAGTGTTTGTAACCTGGACTTTTAATTTCATGAACCCACAAAGTCACAATACTGAATTTTTCAGTTTGATTCTATCTTTCCAACTTTAGCTTATACATGGCATGCGTGATATCTAAAAGTAAAGAAACTGAATGTGATTGATATGCTCAAATATACTATATAGTTGATTATAAAGATTCTATAATGGAATCTTTACAGCTTGTGGAAGACATAAAGACAGTAATAGTATTTAGAAAAAGGATATGAGTGGGGAGTGTTAAGGAATAAGTAACATGTACATCAGTAGTTCGACCCAATTTCATGTGCATGCACACAAAATTAAACTAAATTTTCAACACTACAAAGTATATTATTAATTTAGGGCATACTTCATACAGTACATATGCTACACAGTTGGCTGGCATCTTATCTCCTGATCACACATGCTGGATGTTCAAATCAAGTCTCAAATCGCATTACTAATATTATCATCAGAATAAACATAAAACATACCTTAACACAAGAGATGTTACATATGCTCCATTTGCATCAATACATCTATGATATCTGTTGGGGAAATTTCCATTCACATGCATCAATTCAGCCCCCAAACTAGCATTAATTTTTGTCCTGATATTTTGTTTTAATTCTTCTATGTGTGGAGATTAGTCTGCTATTCTTTAATTTTCAAGTTGCAACATAAATAAAAATTGCATGCCATAATATCAGGGAATCTAGTGGGCCATAAACCCTTACTAATGTTTCTATCTTCAAAAATTACTGCAATAAACTATAATACTTATCACCTGTATGCATGGTGGAAGAGTCCGGTTGGAAATTTCCAGACTGATAATCAGTATCTATCAGCTGTTTGAAACATGGACCATATTATTTCTGTTTGTTTATTGATTTATTCAATGCAGAGCTTTTGATACCTATCATTAGCCACAACAATGACAGTACACAACAATATGTCAATAATTAAAATATAATTAAAATTCAATTAAGAAATTAAAAATTAAAGAAAGTCAAATATACAATGGAATATTTCACTGTGGGATTATAGGCCATCATCTTATCTCTCGCCTCCCAGTATTGTATTATTCCTGTATCTTTCTGCATTTATGGTACACTTAAAAATTCTGTATCCATTTATTGCAAACAATACCCTGATCTTTTTATCATGAAAAGGAGTTTCATGAATGAAATTGGGTTTGTCTCTAGCATAATATCGTTTGTGTTATGATGACACATGATGGTGTAAGTGAAACATGCTTCATCACTGAGCAATATATATATATATATAGTTTTTTACTTGCTCCATTTATACACACCGCCTCTAACTGCACTGGTCATATTGGTGGCCGTTCTCCTTTGGAACATATCGAAGATGTTAACTTGTATTCGTTTGGTTTTTAATCATTGGATCACGCACACATTCGCACTCTCATTCATACTTCCAGACTCTGGGGTTAACAATATTGTGGATTGATTGCTCCATCATTAACATTCCCCAAAATCTAAAATCCACTTATGGAATTTACCCAACTATGGTGATCACATAGTAACAAATTCCTGGACAAAGTAACCTTGCATTAATTAAAAATTATACAATGAGTTGTATGAGACAATCTGTACTTCACATACCTCAATTTTCATTCAACGCATTTCGCCTCCACTTGAAGGCATTATCAAGAAGTCAGAAGGCTCCAGCTGCTGATGGTTCTCCAGAAACAAGGTATCTGGCTTGATTTTTCAAAGTAACCTTGCATTGCTTGAGTTTTTAAAGTTTTGTTGCTTTCCATATGGAAGCTTTCAAAATATCCAAGAGATTTTTGAGGTTATAACCTTTCCCTGATTTCATTAATTTCTGCTTTGTAAACATATGCCTTCTAAGCTTTCTTTTCTAACCACCAATTGACCTCATCTCCCGTCATTTGATCACAAGCAAACAAATGGTCTAAGACTGACACATTTTGAAAACACTACAAGCAAAACTGAACACTTCTAAACATTCCTAATGTTACTCAATATGAACCAGACTCAAACGTAAGTTAAATTTATGCATCTGTGATGACTAGAACATATGCAAGACATGTGGAAAGGGAAGTACAGTGACGATCATACGATCTGTGTGCCTGCTGGCCAAGTTTTGTAGCATACGTATTCTATAATTACCATTATTAATACTCTTTAATTTACCATAACATCATCTACATAATGCAATTATATTATTGATTTATTTCAAGGGTGAGGCTACAAATGAGCTAAATATCAATTTTATTTTACTCTTTTCCATTTCTCTTTTATACAATTACAGCAGCCCTAATACTCAAATTTGGAGGTGCCTTAAACGATACTATGAAACATGAATGACTGAACTTCTACAAACCATCTCCTCACTTCTGCTCTACTGCTATTATAAATGCAAAAATAATACATTTATATTTCGCCTTCAATGATGTATGGAAAAATGTTGGCACTCATAATCTCAACAGTTTTGTGCCAAAATGCTATTACTAAACTGAACTTTAATATTAATGTTAAATATAACATTTTTACATGTAAATTCACGGACCTTTATCAAATGGAAACTCTATAGTATATGCACCATAAATATTTTAAGCAAAAAATGAACATTTTTTCAAGTTTTGAAGATATTTTAAAAGTTATTCTTTATTTTTATATGTTGCCATGCTGTTTTTATGTGTTCACCAGCCACTGTATAATGGAAAACATTCAAGAAGGGATTGAAACTAGTTAATACTTATTTCTTAATATTCACTTTTTGGTTTACGATAAGTCAGTTAAAAGACAACAAGCTATAGAAAAGTAGATTGCAAACAAAATGCGGTTGGTTTGCGCATGCGCGAGCAGAGTCTTCTCCCCTCCTAACCATCCAAGCATCACGTAACTCCCACCCCTCCCTTCCTGCATGCAACAGAGTGCAAACCTCTGCGTGTATTTTAATGTTGTTTTGATTTTCAAAGCATATTAAAAACGTTCATAAAAATGAATTGTCAATCTTCAAAGTCTTCTTGCATTTCTGGGAGGCCACTCAGAGGTCAGGCTCATGAAATACATAGTGTATAATGTTGCCTAGTATTTCAAGAACATGAGAGAAAGGTTTAATATACAAAATGTTAATTTACTGTTAATAACGAGTGAAGCAACTGATGTTTCAGCAAGAACTGTAAGTATAACATTTTAAAAGAGGGAAGAATGTCCATTGAAAAGGGTACACTAAATTTCTTCACTCCAGATGGAAAATTAGAGCTAAAGAAACCTAGAATTGAAGTGGATTAATTTACTGATTTCGCTATTCGTCAGAAAATCTCTGCATTTTCTACTATGCACAAAGAGGTGCCAACAATAAAAAAACTTTTAGCCAGTCTAAAAGAAGATAGAATCCTTGATTGTGGAAGGGAGTTCTTGCGAAGGAAGCTTAAACAACTGGGGTTCAAATGGAGTCATTGCCAGTCCAAATGCAAGATTTTGGTAGAAGGGCGGATATAGCTGTTTGGCGAACACAGTATTTAAATGACATCAGGAAGTACAGGGCAGAGGGATGGAATGTTGTATATATTGATGAAATATACGTCCAACAATCACATTCAGTAAGCAAGTGCTGGCAGTCAGAGGAAGAACTTGAAGTTACAGTCAACATTGGAATGGGGCAGAAATTATTATTCATGGTGGAGGTGAGAACGGGTTTGTTGAGGGTGCACTGTTAATTTTTAGAGGCGGACAAACTTCAGAAGACTATCACAAATCCATGAATTTTGAAAACTTCTGGAAATGGTTGGAAACGCAGCTTCTTCCAGCTCTTTCCCACCCTAGAGTTATTGTAATGGATAATGCTAAGTACCACAACAGAGAGAGGGACAAGAAGCCAAACATGGCAACTTTAAAATTTGAAGTGACACACTGGATGGAGGACCACAGTATCAATTTTGATTCTGCAATGTCAAAAGCAAAATTGTTGGAAATTATCAACAGTAAGCCTTGTGAGAATCAATTCGCCACTGACATTATTTATGAACATGGTGACATTCCATTGCACCTTCCACCCTAACACCCTGACTTAAACCCCATTGAAATGGTATGGGGTGATATTAAGGGAAAAGTTGCATGCCAACATATTGGCGAGAGCTTGAAGGAAAAAGAAGAATTGTGCCGACAATTCTTCCGTTGAACAATGGGTTAAGTGTTGTGACATTGTAAATTTAACAGAAATTAATTACCTAGGACATGACCTCACAGTCGATCAAGAAATAGATAGAATCATAGTTTATTTAAACCCTGAGGAACATAGCAGTGATTCAGAAGAAAATGCAGAGAGTGAATCAAACAGTGAATGCGAAAAAGTGTGAAACAGATGACCATGCAGCCCATGCAATGGGGGAGAGGCAACCGAAAATGACGGTGGAGGGGGAAAACTAGAGGAGTCCAGTGTTGGTAAGCCATGCCTCCAACTGCATTTTGTTCATGATTTAGTTATAGATGTGTATTGATTAAAGGAAATCACAAAGGAATAGTTTTATGCCATCTCTTTTTATTCAGAAATTACATGAAAGCAACTATGAAATTTACCAATATAGTGGAAGTGAAAATTAAAATTATAAAATCATATGACATACATACAGGAAGTGTGAAAACTTGAACTGAAGTGTGCTGAAAAATTCATGAATTGTGCTAGTTTGACTTGAAAGTAAAATAAATTTGTGAAAAAACTGGTGGCAAGATATTTGAATGTAAAACTTAAAGAGAATTTGGAAATTGTTATTATTTCTATTATTTAGGTTTACTGTTTCCTGTTATCACTTTTCTCTCTGAAAGGATGAAAGTCTTAAAATTATAGTTTGTATTTATTGATTTCTATATCTTTTTAGAGCCCTCTGTGCATTATTACTCTGTAATGTCGCAAACCCATTATTTACGATATCGCACTGCAGAGAGATAAGGGATAGATGGTGTCGGGTGCAGATAAAGAGCTTGCCTAAGCAGATAAACATAGTGCGGAGATAACAGGCATGCCAAACAAATAAAGAGATAAATGGAACATTCTAGTGACATCTTGATTGTCTTATAGAATATTCGATTTCTTGCTTGTTACAGAATATTTGAGAAATGTCTAGTATTATGAGTCATGGTATATATAAGCAAGCTGCGACTCGCCAAGGACAGTTGTAAAAACAGTAGTTGTAAACAGAGATGGAACGAGAGTTGTAATTGAAACTGGTGTGTTTGGGAAGTGAACTCTTTGCTGTGGTCAACGACCTTGGTAGATTGTAATTGTGTATGTAAGGTAATGCTGCTACTCTAAGTGTATTTCTACGCAAATAAAGAACGTTTTGAATTTCTGCAACTCGGATTCTTAATTCTACGAACATTATTATTGCTTCACAGTATTATTGCTTGCTTTATGGATCTTGTAACATTTTGAAAGTTTTTGGTAATACTGTTATAAATTCCCACTTCTGCTGTGTATGAGTCACTAGAAAATATTTCAGACAGAAGAGAGTCAGGCAACTAAGCACTTCATTTTACCATATACCAGTTTCTAATGGACTGCTTTGGAATATTTGTTTGCCAAAAGGTGGAGTAATGAATCAATGTTGATTATATCAATTATAACAGTAGTAAAAGTACATCAATATAATTACTATTGGTTCATTATGTTTTATGTATCATATAAATATATGTAATATGTTTTACAATTTTATGTGAAATGTTTCATTAGCACTGGCATGCCCCAGGAGTCTATTTTGGGACCTTTATTGTTTATTCTGTATATTAACGACATAAAAACTGTGGTACAGCTTTAAGTTTGTATGCAGACAATGCCACACTGGATTTCAGCAACATTAGCTTACTAAATCTAGAAATTGATTCAAATTTGACCTCCAATATCGTGGCACAGTATTGTAATGATAGCAGGCTGTGAACTAATGCACAAAAAGTGAATTAATTCTATTTGACTTTAAGAGACATCCTTTTGAACCTCAGCTTAATATAGGCAATAGTCTAGTCCAGTGTGGCTTAATCCTTGATGACAAGTTAACTTGGAACAACCACATTGAAAAACTAGAAAGTAAATTAAGCTCAGGACTTTTTGTGTTGCGATATTTAGCCAATTTTCTCTCAGTAGATACTAGTAAGTTAGTATATTTTGCATTAATATATTCACACATTTCTTATGGCATCGAACTGTGGGGACACACTTCCAAATTAAACTTTAACAGAATTTTTCCCCTACAGAAAACAGCTATCAGATACCTGGCAAAAATAACATGTACAAGTTCATGCAGGCCGTATTTTAAAAAATTAAACATGCTTACTCTTCCCTGCATATTTATTCTGCGAAAAGTACTTTTTGTACATAACAGGAATATAACCTCCACAAATTCCGATGTCCACACATATAAAACAAGGGGAAAGAATAACTATATAGTTAAAGGTCATAGGCTAAAACTTTTTGAACATAAGCCCCAATACTTTGGTCCAAAACTACTTAATAAGCTTCTGGAAAGCCTAAAAAATACTGTGTCAGCTGCTAGTAAACTGACTAAATTCTTGTTAAGCAGAGCCTATTACAGTATGGATGAATATTTTGATGACAACTTCGATGATTTTGAATAATTATGTTGTGTGTGTGTGAGAGAGAGAGAGAGAGAGAGAGAGAGAGAGAGAGAGAGAGAGAGAGAGAGAGAGAGAGAGAGAGAGAGAGAGAGAGAGAGAGAGAGAGAGAGAGAAGATGAATGAGAATTTTTTACACATTTCTAATCATTTTACTTTTAAGAGAGAGTATGTATTACAAATGGCATGGCTTAATTGTGTTCAAACACTGTATTAAGTTGCAATAAATATGAATATGAATATTCAGTGAAAGCTTGACAAGTAACACTCAAGATATTGGAACAACCATCTTCTTAAATCTGGAATCTTGGTAAATAGAAGTAACCAACACATCTGTACACTTATGAAGTAGAGACTACTGATTCAGAGCTCTTTAACAGAGTTACGGAACAAGTGAACATTAACTCTCTAGCCTTTTGTGTTATATCCAGTTCTTCTTCCTTTACTTTATAAATGAAAGCATATGCACCTCATCTTCTCTTCTTAGTTACTGGATGATTGCAACAAAAATTAATGTGCATTTAAATCAGTAATTTGCCTTCATATATTCAGAGAATCACAACAAAAATATGTGGAAGTCTTTTTGTACATTGCCACAGTATTATTAAAAGTGTGGTAGGCTAATTCTCATGTTTAAACGAGTTTAGGAGGTACATGTACTTAACGCAGGTTTTTGCTTGGTACTTGATCACATAACCGCTTACTACATGGCAAAGCGGGGAGGCATATGGAAAAAGTGAACAACAGAGATTTTTATATGAGCTTATTGCACATACACCATGAGTCCAGTGTAGTATACTCTGTTCAGATGCAATTATATCCTCTGGCCAGCAACGTTCCATACATCGGCAGGTGCAAGAAATGTTATATATGACTAATGTGACAAGGAGAAAGAAGAGGGAATCAAAATCCCTTTGTAATTCAACAGTAGATACTGCTGATGAACTATCTGGGATTTAGCACTTTAATCCTCCAGGTACGTTGAATCAAAGTCAGTAGAACTGTTGTTGATGTTTCATTTCCATGATATGTTTTGTATAACGCATATAATTCAGTAACTATGTCGGGGAGGGGCGTGTTTATTTTATATAACGTGATGTAAACTAAAACTATTCATCATTATTTTTATATATATTTTTTCATTCAGATTCATCATTACTAAACTAACATGAGATCGTGTTTCATTAGTAATTAATTGCAATAATAGTATCTAAAATTATATACACAATTTTGTATAGCTTAAAAGATCCATTTAAATCATGTGGTTTATCATATGGTCATGGCCTATTTGTACAGATTGAACACACTTCAGAAAATTAGTTGTATTGCCATATAATTCCTATAATTACAGAAATTATTTAACAATAGAAAGCCATCCATTAATGGCAGAGTTTCTTTTTTAAAGAAAAGAAAGAAAACAAGAAACATCTAGAAGACTAAAATAATTGATAATTATTGGGAAAAGGGATGGATTACTGAAACAAGAAGCTTGTGGTTGATGATTTGTATATAATAGCGACAATGACAGTGAGATATCTTTCAGTGATAGAATATTGCTGATGATATATTTGACATCACATATTTGCCAGTTGAATAAATCACCTTCTTAGAAATTATTTAGCCTGTACAAATTGATCACGCTACAAACTTAGTTATATTACTGTGCATTTTCTATAGTTACAATAGTCGTCTAATTACAAGTGTAGTAACTAATCTAGTTGTGTTTATCTTCTTTTTTCTATTATGGAAATTGCATAAGATAGGGCTATAGCCTCATTTTCATTCTTTGAAAATATCACAATAATAATAATAATAATAATAATAATAATAATAATAATAATAGTAATAATAATAATAATAATAATAATAATAATAATAATAATAATAATAATAATAATAATAATAATAATAATAATAATAATAATAATAATAATAATAATAATAATAATAATAATAATAATAATAATAATAATAATAATAATAATAATAATAATAATAATAATAATAATAATAATAATAATAATAATAATAATAATAATAATAATAATAATAATAATAATAATAATAATAATAATAATAATAATAATAATAATAATAATAACAACAATAACAACAATAACAACAACAACAATAATAATAATAATAATAATAATAATAATAATAATAATAATAATAATAATAATAATAATAATAATAATAATAATAATAATAATAATAATAATAATAATAATAATAATAATAATAATAATAATAATAATAATAATAATAATAATAATAATAATTTATTATTTTTTTTTACGTCCTCCAACGTTAAGTCATATCGGACGGTAAATGAATTGGTTGAAATGATGCTCAAATGAGTCCAGGGTCCATTGAGCTTACAGTTACCTGACATTCGTCTTGAAGGATATGGAAAACCCCCGGAAAACCCTTATCCAGGTAACTCACCCTGACCGAGATTCAAACTCGGGACCTCTTGAATGTGAGGCAGACATGCTGCCAACTATGCTACAGAGGCGGGCAATAAATATTTATGTGGATACATATTTAATATATTTATAAACATTAAGGTTGTTATTTTTATTATTATGCACCCATGTTGCATGTAATAATTGACTAACCTTTCATATCAGACACACAGCTCTCAAGTGGTCCATTTGTATTTCACCCCTTATTGTAGACCAAGTTAGTAATATTTCACTCTTCTAACAAACAAGATAAGAAACGAACGCAGTGCTTGTCAATAAAGGTCAATATGCTTGAATCTCTGCTGTGTAGCAAATAAGACTTATAGCTGAAGTGCATTAACATTTATTGTTATTTACTAACAAATGAAAATTGTAATTGTTTGGAGGAATTTAGTAACAGTGACATCAAAATTAATCATAAAAACTATTTGTAGTTGTTAATTTTTAGATGAGTCATATTTATTACACATCTGCTTCACTTTCGTACCTATTTTGAGGACATGTTTCGCAAATCATCGTTTGCTTCTTCGGCTCTTATGCGCATAAGAGCCGAAGAAGCAAACGATGATTTGCGAAACATGTCCTCAAAATAGGTACGAAAGTGAAGCAGATGTGTAATAAATACGACTCATCTAAAAATTAATAATTATTTCGCTTCACTGTGGTGTTCCAATACAGTTAAATCTCGATATATTTGTAGTTGGTTTATTGACACTCGTCACTTACTTTTTTATATATTGAGGGACTATTTTCAAAGGCTTGCCTCCATTTTCAACCTCTCTCCATCTAACATCTGTTGTTGTCTGCTCTCCTCTCTCTGGTGGTGGAACTATGAACTTCTTTGTCAAATTATCTACTGCTGGAATTTCAAAGTTCATTACGCAGTCCTTATTTTTCCATATGAATATGTTCTCCCATGTTGTTAGTTTATTTTGGTTTATCACTCCTTTTAATAATTTTGGATTTAGATCAATGTCATGATTTTCATTCCAAAAATGAAATGCTAGTGCTGACTTTTCTTCTTGTTTCAATCTGATGTTTCTAAAGTGCTCTTTGACTCTGGTTTTTAGATTTCTTTTAGTTTGACCTATGTAGCATTTGTCACAATTTTTACAACTTATTTTGTATATTCCACATCTGTTAACTGATGGGATTTCATCTTTTGTTTTTGAATTTAGCAATTTTAAAACTGAATGCCCATTAGTAGGTGCCAAAATTATATTTTTTTCCTTAAAGATCTTTTTAAATTTATTAAATGTTTTTGGGTGATATGTGAATGAACTGAATATGCCTGTTGCTTTCTTTTTCTTTTGTAAATGTGGTTGCTTCCTTAATGATTTTCTTTAGTTTAGCTTTTCTAATTTTCTTAAACACCAGACTTTTGTTGTATCCATTTTCTTCTGCTATGTGAAGTATGGCTTTTTGTTCTTTTTATCCATGGGTATGTTGATTAGTCTGTGTGTAAGGCTGTTTATTATTGCATGCTTATGTATAATTGGGTTGTAGCTATTATTTTTTATGTAGTTTTCTGAATGTGTTGGTTTCCTGTAAATTCCAAATTTTATTTTTGTGATATTCCTGATGATAGATCCAAGAAAGAGAGTTGTCCATTGATTTCCTTTTCTACTGTGAATTTGATAGTCCTTTCTTGCAGACTGAGTAATTTTAATGCATCATCTAAATGTTTATTTGGTACTATTGCAAAGATGTCAACATACCTATAACAAACTTTGGGAAA
The DNA here is from genome assembly GCA_030765055.1 of Mantis religiosa. NCBI lineage: Eukaryota > Metazoa > Arthropoda > Insecta > Mantodea > Mantidae > Mantis > Mantis religiosa. The sequence continues at coordinate 191,794,698 of CM060951.1, forward strand.
GCCTTTTTAATTTGTGTTTCGGCCATGCCGTGGCTCAGTGGTTAGACCGCTTGGCTCTCACCAAGGCGGCCGCAAAGTGAGATTTGTGGTGGACAACACGGGTTTTCTCCGGGACCTCCGGTTTCCTCCACCATCTCATTCCACCGGTGCTCCATCTTCATCTCATGCACCATCAGAGTCACCGCCTGCAGTGCCGTATGTAGTAAAAGCGAGCGTTAAACACTACACATTTCATTTCATTTTAATTTGTGTTTCAAATGTACTTATAAATAAATTTGCCAAAAAAGGTGTAGGTGGGTTGCCCATTGATAACCCTGATTTCTGCTTGTAGTGTTTTCCTTTGAAACTAGTCCCTCAATATATAAAATGATAAGTGACGAGTGTCAATAAACCAACTGCAAATAGTTTTTACAATGAATGAAAATTAATTTTCTGTATATGTAAATGTTGTATAATGACAGAATCTGCAGGTACATTAAAGGTCCAACCTCATAAGGGGAAATGTTGTTTTTAATGTCCTTCCAGACAGAAGTCCAATCCTAACACTATGGCAAATTAATGAACTTATCTGAATAGATAAGTCAAGTATATGGACATTTCAAAAAGGAAAATAAAGCAGATGAAAAGCAAACTGGACAGTTATTTTTGACAGTGAACCTGACATCATGGAATCAAGAGTCTAACAGGGTGGAATTGAACCATCAGAAAGTATATCGAGATTCAACTGTATTGGAACACCACAGTGAAGCGAAAAATTATTAAATTTTAGATGAGTCGCATTTTTTAACACATCTGCTTCACTTTCGTACCTATTTTGAGGACATGTTTCGCAAATCTTCGCTTGCATCTACGGCTCTTGTCGCACAAGAGCCGTAGATGCAAGCGAAGATTTGCGAAACATGTCCTCAAAATAGGTACGAAAGTGAAGCAGATGTGTTAAAAAATGCGACTCATCTAAAATTTAATAATCATCAGAAAGTAGTTCACATGTGTAAGCTAAATAATATACATATTTAATATTTTATAATTGCCTACTTCTAACATTTCATTTGTATGAGTGCATGTTGTTTACAATTCAATAGCAGTTATGCAGTCCTTGGTCCCACAATGATGGGAAACACATACTTTATGGTGTAAACAACTTTAGCCAATCTTAAGTAAAATGCATCTTACATGCACTAGTCATAGATATTGTTTCATTTGTTCTGTCTTTAACAAACATGTGCTAATAACCCAGTGATTAGTTCACAAAAGTTAACCCACTGTTAAAAAATTCATCAATGCTATTGTACCTGATACTATTCTTAAGTCATTGCCATCATCAAAGTTCACCATGACTAAAAAATTAAAATAAATGTTAATGAAGAATTGGATACCTCCTTCTATTGGATTAAAGTACATTATAAAGAATTAATAATACTGGATGAATATAACAGCCAATTATTCACTCTCAATTTACGATAATAAAACATTTATTCATGAAAGTGCTTCAAACAAAAATATATTTTCAAAAGTGTCTCTAACATACTTCTTAATTCAAGCTACTTCATCTGTTGCTATCACTGTAATTACAACTCGAAGGCTTAGTGTCAAACAAACATATCTACAAAAATATGTTTTCTGGGGTAGTTGTTTTTTTAAACCACTCAAATGATTGCATGTCTATATTTTATTATTTCAAAGGTAATATGGGCTGTGTTTACCCAATTATAATATAATTAGTATCAAATAAATGTATTCAAAGGTATGAAACTAATATTCTGCTAGAAAGGAAGCTGTTCTACAATAGTATTTTCTATATTAACCTTAATATCTCATTCCATGTACCATGGAATGACAAATATTGCATTGTGATCAATCTGACAATGAAGAAAAACAGAACATCTAAAAAATAAGTTAACACTGAGGCAATTATGTTTCATGGCAGGTATAATGTGGCTTCAGCAAGAAAAATGACTTTAATCATTATTAAATTATAGATGAGTCATATTTATTACACATCAGCTTCACTTACATACCTATATTGAGGACATGTTTCATGAACCATCGTTTGCATCATCGGCTTTAATGCGGCTAAAGCTCGGGATTAAGCTTTAGTTGCACTACAGCCGATGATGCGAACGATGGTTCATGAAACATGTCCTCAATATAGGTACGTAAGTGAAGCTGATGTGTAATAAATACGACTCATCTATAATTTAATAATTATTTTGCTTCACTGTGGTGTTCCAATAGTTAAATTTCGATATTTGACTATAATCATGTTTTTTTTTTTTTTTTAATATAATCAATCAACTTAAGAAGTTTTCATTCATTTCAGATCATCAAAAGAACGAGAAGACACTCTTCTACTCATATTCCGATCTTATCCTTAATCAAGCATACAACCCGCCACTGAAATTATCCAACCATAAAGAACGATCTCTTGGACTTATTCAAAATAACAAATAATGGTAGCATTATTTCTGTAATCCTTTGGTTTCAACAGAAAAGTAAGAACAAAGTAATATAAATGAATTAATATTAGAAGTTGTTTACTTTTCTGAATACTCAAAGTTCGCAATAAATATTTATTGAAAAACATTTTCATATGACAATCATTTAGAGTTACAATTATGTGTATAAAGACTAAAATTGAGTCATACCTTTTAAAACTTGTAGCTTTACTCACGTCCTTTTACAAAATCAGGAACGTTTTCGGAACTGTTGCAGTTTTATCCTCAGCTGATTAGCGACTCATCACAGTTGGTTGTTGTCTGGATCTCTTATAATTGGCTCCCTCTCTTGGAAGATTCTTTACATAAGTTCACTAGCTCACTGACGGCACATCAAAATTCAGAATATGTGCAATGTTTTTAATAATAAAATTTTTTTCCCATGTTGTAAGTTCAAGTTTTGTTGACAATGGTTTTAGTAGTTTGATCTCCTTTCCGATGTGGTGGTTATCATTCCAGAAATGAAAAGCAACTGCCGATTTTTCTGTTTGTTTATAGTTTATGTTCCTACGGTGTTCTATTAATCTAGTTTTTAAGTTTCTCTTTGTCAAACCAATATACCTGATTTTTGTTCTGGTGGGATCGTGTTTTTTAAGGGATTATTTAACAATTGCTTGAGTGAGAATCTGTTTTATGGTGCTAGTTTGATACCATAATCTTTAATATCCACAAATTCTAAATTTTGATGTGCCGTCAGTGAGTGGTCTACTGAATTTATGTAAACAATCTCCCGAGAGAGGGAGTCAATTACAACAGATCCAGACAACAACCAACTGTGATGAGACGCTAATCAGCTGAGGATGAAACTGCAACAGTTTCAAAAACGTTCCTGATTTTGTAAAAGGACGTGAGTGAAGTTACAAGTTTTAAAAGGTATGACTCAATTTTAGTCTTTATACATGAAATTAGCTTCACTGTTAACAATGCTTTTATTTATAACTATTAAAATTACAATAATGTTATTAAAATATTTTATGTTTTGTTAAAATGTAGATTTAAAATCATGTAGAAATCATATTATGGTAACGTTAATTCATGTATTCAGTCAATGTTGAAGTTTGTACTTTGTTACTTTGAATATACCAATAAAATAATTATTAAGCATTTAATTATTTAAAATATAAAAACATCTCTCATACATGACAACGTGCTATTAGAAGAAATGTATGTGTCACTAGCATTTATATTATTGTTTAAAAATATTATTAATCTATTTATTTAAAGCCTAATATACACATTACTAAGAAGATGGAATTATAAAAACTAATATCAAAACAAAGTATCAAAGCAGATAAAAGTTTTCTTTTTGAATCCCGAAAAGCGAGCATTTTGTAAATATGTTTGTTTATCGCTAAGCCGTCAAACTATTTTACATTTTAACAAAGTTTATACTTTACAGTAGTGGAAAAACTTCACACCAGAATAACTTGTGGTGTATATCAAAACCACGGAAGACTTGTTAAATCCTCATAAGAGACTACACATCTGTTTCAGTAACATTCTTTTACAAAAACATGTTTTCTCATGCTATCATTGTCTTAGTCATTTTGATAAGAATGACAAGTATGTAATTTACTGTGATGAAATTACTTTATAACAGCACATTTTTAGAGCACCATGGAAGGAACAGTTAACAGCAGTACATCTGTATAACTAAGAAAATTACTGGTGCAGTTGATTTGTTGGAGCAGACACTGGAGAATCCTTCCTTAGGCTGGTCCATTTGCCTGTTTCTGCCTGCGGGAACTTGCTATTAAAACTCAGGAACTATATAATTTCGTTGTTAATGATGTTTATTACTATCTCACAGCATATGTAAGAAGAAGCTGAACTATTATGCTTCACTGTTAGTTGTATATAAATGCATTTATTACCATGATGTAATATTGCTCCAGAAATTAAACCACTTATGCAAATATCTAGTGAGTAGGGGTAGAATATGGGAGCAAAAATATGACAAAAATAATGCAAAAGGTAATGTAAAATTATACTTATTCGAGATCATTTTTAAAAAATGTTATTAGATTGCCTTTACATTTTTTAGGTTATATGTACTTAATAAGTAGCTTTTTATGAATAACCTTCAAGAATACTTCAACATATTAAGCTAAGATTAGACAAGCAAACATTTTTGCACCCAATTATAATCAACCTTTAAATGTTTAAACAAATGCATGTTTTCATTAGATAAAATAATATATTTTAATGTACAAATACATTTAAAACAGAAATGCTTTTATTCTGTAACAAAGACAGTTTGAAAACAAGTAATTACAGAAACATGCATACATTTAAAATGTTTATTTTATAAAATTTATAATACATTTAACTATTTTATCAAACCTGCAGTATCTATATCAATTGTCAATTTTAATACCTTTATTCCTCTTTTAATTGTCAGTGACCAAAAATAACATGTTCAATAGATTTGCAATTAGGTTATGTTCATTTTCTAAAATAGTATTTATTATACATTGCATTATGTGTTCTACTGGTTATAACATGCTAAAAGAGAAACCATACTGAGTAAAACCAGTGAAATAAACTAATTAAGTGATGCAAGACAACCTGTCCTGGATTATTTAAAATATCTTCAGAGTTCAAAGTCTTCCTTAATCAGATTTACAATCTCATTAATGAAAAATAATAATAACGATAATAATAATAATAATTTATTCACTACTTAAATGTACTATTTCTACTAAATATTAACCTGATTTTGCAATTTCTTTCTATTTAATTTAATTAAAGTTATAAAGTTCAGTAAGACAATAGAATCCAGCATATAAGAATGTAGTTCATCTGAGATCACTTGCATATATAGTTCTATAAACTTTGTCTTTATAAACAAAATATTCCTTCTTATAAAACATCTAATTCTATAACTTTACATATGTACCTGAAGTAATATTAACTCCCAAGTATTTCATTATGTATCATGTATTTACAAGATCCATCAAATGCTCTCTATATAACAGATTTATATTCTGGAGCTCAAAATTCAGATTGTGGAATAACTTTTTTTTTTAGCATTTCAGTGATTACTGTCCTGCAGTATGTTCTGGATATAAAAGCACTTGCTAGTAGCTATCTACATGAACAGCTTTATTTTGTTCACTTTATTTATTACTATCTCTTGCTACTTGTCCTAAATCTATGAAGATTGCTCCTGCGTGAGTACAAATGCTCAATCACTGTTTTCAAAAGTTGAATAATAGCATTTATGATGATTAAAACACAATTCATTCTAATGTCTTTAAAAGTGTATTTAAAAAAATAATAATGTGATGTTATGGAAATGAAAAAGCTCAGACTGTACACTATGCCTTTTTTAATCATGAACAAAAATGTTACATTGTCCATATGCATAAAATGAATAAAAGATTTGTTTAACTTCTTTGCTAATGTATGCATGTTTTGTAACAGAATAAATAATCTACATGTGCTAATGACAGTGTTCTGAAACATTCACTGTGAAGGCTTTCTTCCATCCAAACAGAAAATAACCAAATCCTGAACCCACTATAAGTGCCGCACAAAGCCATGAATTGAATGTCATGAAAACCAACATCAGCATATAGCTCACAGTAATCTGAACCATGTGCAATACAACTTGAATTGCAATACACAATACACAATACACATTTTGAATATTTATACTTATATATTGTGACTTTGTGGGTTCGTGAAATTAAAAGTCCAGGTTACAAAGACTGAAAGTTGCTCTTTATTTCCATAGAAATCAATCTGACAGTCCAGAATTATGTCGCATACACAATACAACTTGCAAGGTCATTGACCCCAAACACAGCTCACACAGCTGTTCACTCGCATGCATCCAGTTACCAACTGACTGACTATGGCAGGCAGCGGCTCCCTTTTTATAGATTACTCTCCTTCCCCCCACCATTTTGGCGAGCTTTTATCTCCGCATTGCACTGCCCGTCTCTTTGAACTCGTTGCCCGCGCCGCCTCAAATCAACAATGCACTCATGACAATATTCTATAAGGGTTTGTATTAGTTTGATTTTTGTTTGTGTTCACCCTATAATAGTCATATCCCTCCCCCTGCCCCAGAATCATGGTTATGGAAGTCTTTATTGAGCCCTTGAAATTCCTTATTTTTGACAAGTAAGATACTTTTATAAACGTATAAGAAACTATGGTTATTATTTTTTCCTTTATGAATGTTTCTCTTGAGGACTATTGGTACCGAGGTTGTGCATGCATCTAATACATTTTTTAATATATTTATATATCCTGTCAATTTTGGAATTACCTGTTAAACCCTCTCCCCCTCCAAATCTCAATTCCATAGGCTAAATGTGGGTAAATTATGCAATAGTAAGCTGTATTTAGAATTAAAGTGTTCTTTTATTTCAGCAGTTGTCTTAGAAGGAATAGTCCTGAGTTAATTTTTTTGCAAACAATGTCTACTTATATATTATACGTTAAACCTTTATTGATGTTTGTGCTTTAAAATTTAATTGTTCGCCTGCTCCAAGTTACAGTTAATATTTATGTTTATCATAAGGATTTTTATCTTTTGGAATACAAATTTAATTTATTTGTACATTTTATGAACTTAAAGGTGCTATGGAATTGCAAGATGCACCTTAATGCTTAAGCAAATTTTCTGAAAAATAAACATTTTTAACATTTGTCATTAGATTGCTCAGCCAGACTAGTAACAATAATTTTTACTGTAAACCTTGTTTGTAACTAACAATAATGTGTCATTACTCACTCTACACATGATTGTTTCCACTGACACACTTGTTTGAATGTAGACCATTTGAAAGCTCCATTTAGCATAAATTCACTTTAAGTTTCATCACTCATTTATCTGTACCATTTGTCATGTACTTTATTTTTTTTTTTTTTTTTAATCAAGCCATCAAGAGGCTGTAATTGTAAAGTTAGTCCTCCTAGAACAATACTACATCTCGTTGCATCTATTGCTGCCAGTTGAATACAATGTTGCCAGATAGGGATAGGTTTCCTGCAGCATTGAATATACTGCCATTTTTAAGACTGGCGAGAATTTTAAATCTTACTTTAGACATTTTAATATCAGTGTCTTCTATTAGAAACACCTGAATTTTGGACGCAATTTCTCAACGAAATTGGGTTTGACAGGCCTTTAGCCCTTATCATATCATCTTGCTTCATTGTGTGTCCACAGAGGTCTTTGGAATAGGTGTTTCTGCTTCTGCATATGCTATGAAGTAGCATTAGGGCGCTATCCCTTTTAAAACAGATAGCATATTTACTATTAGCCTTTCTTTTCACTTTGGGTCATGTTATTAAATATCAAATCTGGTATTTACCTTGATGATGATGAAAAACGAAAGAAAAATCAAAATCAGATTGCTCAGTCCACATGATATTTGAATCTGGGACTTCCCTAATACAGGTCAGAGTTGTTCACAGTTGTCTTTAACATTGTTGAGATAACTAACAGTTCTATGTAATGAACTGCTTGATAAACTGCAACTTTTACATTATGTTAGCTAAGAAGATGTTAAAGAGTAATTTTAACATTGGTTGGTGAAACTAGTTCTAGAGGAGGCAAGAAATTGCAGAATACAGAATAAAGAGGGCCCACCAGCTAGGAAAGTTTGGTAACCACTGCCTGTAATAGTGACTGATGCAATTATCAAATGTTAAATTGTTAAATCCATCTTATCTAATTTTACAGTAATATTAACCCTTCACATTTATTTTTGTTGCAGATGGCTGGACAGATAGACATGAACATGCAGAGTGATTTAATGGCTGCATTTGAGGAGTCATTATAATGCCGGCAAATAGTTAAATTGGCTAGCTAAGTGAAAATACACTTTGTCAATTGTTTTCATTTGGTGTATATGTGTGTGTATATGTGAGCATGACTATGAATGAATATGGTGATTTGCAAAGTTGAAAGTGTTAAACATTCGTACAAAATGAGGATATCAGACATTGTGAAACTTGTACATTTATCACTCAAGAAAGATAGACGTCTGCTCTACGAACAGGACAGAACAAATTTGTTTAGTGAATAGTTTAAGCAGAAAGCCGCTGGACTGCTGTCATCTAATGTGAAAGTTTTTCTTCCCCTCCCCATGCTCTCTCCCTCTAATGATCGTATGGAGAGGTAACTGATTTATTTATTTTTGTTTATTTTCCATATATTGATGTTGGAACTTTAAGGAGTCTCTACCAAGTAACCTTAATGTGAGAGGTTATATCTCCTAGTAGTTTTACATTAATATGATTCCAGTTCTTTTCTTGGATGGTCCTGCAGAAGATATTTTGTAAATAAGTAGTGATATTGAACGAGAAAGGTATCAGTAATTTATTATTATATAAACCATCTTGAGCTTTCCTCTTCTTGTGATTATATGTGAGCACGTGTGTGTGAGTGTGCATTCGTATGTGTGAATGTAAGATGCATGAGTACATGTGTGGATATGACAAGTCATCAAGAATTCAATATTTCATTCTGTCCCTTTTCAGAATGATACACTTGTTCCTTCTTTGAATGTGAAAATAGCATTCATTTGAAATTCCTATTATTTTGGAAGTTTTAATCAGCCATTGATTACACAGCTCATGAAGTTTTGTCGCACAGTGTTAAGGAACAGAAACTCTGAGAACAGAAAGGAATCAGCCACTTGTCATGATTAAATAGTCATGATGAAAATACAAAAACAAAAACTTTGCATGTTAGAAGGCAGTTTTCTGATACAAATTTCAAGAAAGTGTAGAGTCTGTGTATTATCTTTTTGTGGAAGGCACTGTAGACATCACAGTATAGTTTTTTAGCACTAAGCTGGAAATTTGAAGAGTACATTTAAACTGGAATCATCACCATAGGCAGCAGCTTTGTGTCAGCCATTATTGGTATCAAATATATTATTAATTTTTTTTCTTTCTTTACCCCCTCAGAAACAATGTGAAAGGGAAATTATATGTGGTCATTCCAAACTTCAGGAAACTGTTTTTCAATGACCAGTGACAAATCTAAACCTGATGCTTTACCATTAAGTTTAATTGTTTCAGAATTACTTTGTAAAAAAAATAATAAATACTTGTACAGAACATTGTTATATCTATTTTTATAACTGCATATGCCAGATATTGTGTTAAATGTATTATTATTATTTTCATGATTACTGTGTCATTGTGATTTGCCAAGTAACTTAATGCACTATAATCTTCAAAGAAAGAAAGGAAGGTCTCTCAGTTTCACTGTGTAAATTGCCAAGCATCCTACATAACCAGATTAAGATCTCTAAAGGTTGGGTAATGTAGGTATGTTAAGCATTAGAACTGAAAAACAAATTGTTAGATATATATATATATATATATTAATTAGAGCTAGAATTAGCATTTTGTATGAAAACAGACCCTGACCAAACATTTAATAACCTCACTTACTGTTAATAAACTGTTATTTTTATGTTTTCTTGTATTAGTTTATTTTCCACATATCATTTCTGGTTTATTTCAGTTCTTATTGTTTCTTCCATATAGTCACTTTGCATTTCATGGTCAACATACCTCAATTTCAGCAAAGTTATATCTCTTAAAGATCACAAAATGACAGAATATATGTAAATAACAAAATGGCTAATTTATTTCTGTAATTTAAGAAGCTTATTTGTTCTTTTGAGTCTCATCTATTCCATGTTCTCCATTTCAGTAATTCTGTTTGTAATATCAAACCAAAGGTTTAATATGCAATGGTGCTATTCAATTTTCACATTGATTACAGATAATTAGAATTATGAAGAACAAGCTGCGGCTTTAAGGTGTAATGCCTTTTTAACAGCTAATGCATTCCTCCAGTCCTTTCATAATAGTAAGATTCATCAGTATTAAAAAACTTAAGTCAGTTCTTTGCCTGATATTCTGACCACACATATATATTGTTGAGGTAAATGCTTGTCAATATGTCTGAATGTAAAGCAAAAATGCATTACACATTAAAATCTCAAAAGATTAATCAAGTTTTTAAGCTAATTATGGTGGTTTTCCCAATGATAGTGGTGTGACATTTACTGCATTTGAGATGACTGGACATCAGGACAAACATTTATTGAAAAAAATGCAGAAAGTAATGGGCAAAAAAAGGAACTTCACATTTAAATTTTTTATGAAAAATCAAAATGCACACATTTCTCTGCATGATTTAGGTTTTCATCATTTATGTTTTATGAAGACGAACCTTTCTTGTGAACATTTGGTGTTTTAACAAATGAAAATGTTGATAATCATTTAAAGCAAATTTTTAAATTTGCAAGGGAGTTATATTTTTCATTGATTTCAACATGTATTGGCATCCATCATCATCATCATCATCATCATCATCATCATCATCATCATCATCATCATCATCATCATCATCATCATCATCATCATCCCCATCCCCTTAAAGGAAATGGGCCCTAGATATTTTGCCACATCAACCAAGAAATTCCTACCAAGAAAATGAATATTCTAACATAAAAGAAGATTAATACAATTTTTTAGTTCGACTCAAAATTGTATTAATTTTGTGCTTCATTGTATCAAGTCCTTAAACAACAGAATAAAAGAAGATATTCCAATGTGTAAGGACTATGATACAATGAGGCACAAAATTATATTAATAAAAGAAGATATTTAAATGTAATCTTTAAATAAGGTTATGGTAAACCATTTACTGCATATAGATGCTCAGACGACATTTATTTCACATTTAATGTTGGCAGGAAAAGCAGAAAATTGTAAATTAGTAGCAGCAGACAACCAGGAGTTCTTGCAATGCAATTCTTCTTTCTAGTTTATCTGTGAAGAGTAGTATGACATACAAAAAGTTGGATAAGGCAGGCAAAGAGTATTTTCATATCACTAGATACAGTATAATCCATGCTTATGGGCCATGGTCTACTGGGTTCCTTCTATTGACACTGGCCATGAAAGCCTGAGAACTTTGATTTTGGCATTACATTAACTGCATGAACTTTTTTGTGTGTGTGTGTTTTACTTATAATTTTTTACAAAATAAATTACCTTAATAGACAAACTTTGGAAGCTTTCAGTATATTCAGCAATATTTGTATGTCACTCTAAATCAAAGTGTTGTTGATGACAGAGCTATCTGGTACGACAGTACTTTTGACTTCGCTGCAAAAAAGCGTTGAATGAAACCTTGATCTTTTTGTTCCATTTAGTATACTTATTTCCACTAGCTGCACCATCTTTTACAGACATTGCATATATTGCACATTGTAAACTTTCCACTGTGCATGAAAATTATGGTATAAAATAACATCCACAGAATCCTGTTGTTCAACTCACAACTTTTGAAAGAGAATTAAGCAAAGCAAACAGAAGGTAATTGAACAATTATGTTGCTCCAACAATTTAAATGAATAGAACTAAACAATTATTTATCATTCCGGAACTGCCATTTTCTTATAAAATGGTTAAAAACAAGAATGTCCAGCAAAATCTGGATGTAAACTTATACTTTTTTTAATTCATATATGTATCATCGGTTTTATAATAACCTGTCTGCTAAAACTTCAAATATATAATTTGTTTTAATTGCAAATGTGTGGGATGAGTTATTTGCTTTTAATAAATAGAAAAAATAATGAAGCATTGATTTGCATAATTTAGATAGGAATCAGCAGCAGTAACATGAAAAGGATAGCATTTAATGGTAATTGAATCAATTCACCTCTTTAAGTAACCCTTCCATACATGATTCTTTTTTGTCTTCACAAAGCAACTGTTTACATACCTCTAAAAGCTTGTTTAGTATGAAAATAATTTCCATATAAAACCATTAAGATGAGAGGTTGAATTGCATTTCAGTTTTTCTTCTTCTACTTCTTCTTCTTCCATTGGTGCCACTAACATAAAACTCAATATGCTCCCATTAATACTGTTTTTCTGAGCATTACAACTTTATAGTCCATTAACATTTTGTGTATAACTATCCACAATTTTTGTAGCAGTTTATTTTCATGTAAACATTCACCAAATTTTAACATCCTATGTCCAGGAACTTGGAGATCTGCCTTCTCACCCCACTTAGACCATATTAATGCTGCTGCTCAGACCATATTACTTTCATAAGAATTTGTATTTTACACCTTAATTACTTTTCTGGGGTTGAAAGAAATTAAATGTTCAAAAGTCCCTTTGTAAATGCTCTGCTTTTTGTGCAAAGTTAAATTTATCTGTGAATTCACCAAGTTTATGGTAAGTTGTAATAACCTAAAATGGCAAAACAAACGTATGTTTTTCAAGTTCTGTGTAAGTTTAATGAAATGAGCTCACATTTACAGTTTTCACTATGGCTAGCAAAATGTGTAAGTCATATGCCTATAAGGGTATATCTCCAAATAAGTTCCAAATCAACTTCATTAGTAAAAAACATAAATCGCTTCTCTGTTAATAACACACTTAAACCAATGAGTCATTAAAGGTGTCATTAAACATACTTATTTTGCATTGCAGTGTTCTAATTTGGATATTTTATTCTGCTTTCTCAAATTGTCAAAAATATAGATATGTACTTACAAATATAATAATTTGTAGCTTAAAAGACTTCACTTATCTTATAAGAAATGATGACCGTTTGCTTATAAATTTACTAGGATTGTGATTTCATGAATATCTTACTCGCATCATCAGCTTGAACCATCAACAATCTCGTTGATGCAGATTGTACAACGAGATTGTTGATGGTTCAAGCTGATGAAGTGAATAAGATATTCATGAAATCGCGATCTGCGTCAATTTATAAGAAAGCGGTCATCATTTCTTATAAGATAAGTGAAGTTTTTTAAGTTAAATTATTATACTTGTATATATTTGTTTGCTTCAGTGTTAATAGCTTCATATTTTACATATTTATGTACTTACAATCCTAAACATTCAGAAAGAACTGCCTCTGAAATTCTAAAAATTGGTTTTTGCATCTTAAAACTATTCTCCTCTGTATAATAAGTCGTGAGATAAAACATGAACAACTCTTGTGCATAGGGTAAGTCGCTTTCCTTCCGTACCTATCTGGAAACTGCTGAGAGTAGAGAATAGACAGGCTAGCTTGCCTTGAATGATTAAACACTACCATAACAGCATGTCGTTAAAAAATTGCAGTTGACATGAAAGTAACTGTTGGCACATAGCCAAAGTTATAACAAAATCGTTTTTTTTTTTTATAAAGCTAATTTTTAATGCATGCTTAATGTTATTAGCAATTTATAGAGTGTGAGACAGAGTATTTTCTCTTAACCGCTTCGCCGATGGCCATTTAAACCCTTCAGGGGCTGGAAACGGATACCCAATAAACAGAACAGGACATTTAAATTGTTAAATGCTGTAAAAATGCATCACAAATACAATTCCGTATCTTCCGTATTTATTAAGTTATTTAAACAAAACAAAAACTGGTTTAAAACTCATTAAAGGCAGTATAAATCTACAGTAACAATAAAGTAGAGACTACATTAATAAATTGTTGAAATTTCACTGCTTTGTTTCACTGTAGCAAAAGCCATTCTTTGTGCCGAACGCGCCTAATATTTGAATCATGTTGTTTTGTGTGTATACGAGCCAATGTAGGTATGTATAGCTACGCAAGCAACTTCTCCGGTTCAAGTTTAGTTTATTTATGCTATACCAAGCGATAATCATACGAGAATATATTGCGTTACACACTCACACACTGGAAAGAAAACTCTCTGTCAGCATCTGTTATTACAGTGTTTCTCAACCAAGGTTTCTAGTAGCCTTAAGCAGCTGTTTTCGCTCTGTATTTTAGTTATTTATAATCTCTTTGTGTTCAGAGTGATTTCTTATAGCTATCAAGAGCTAAATGAACGGCACATTTGAAATTGTTAAATTTCAATGTTAACCATGGCTTATCCCCGTAATGTAGTAAATAAATTAGCTTGGGTATGATGTGTACAGGCTTCTGATATTACTGTAGAAAATCTGGAAGATTTGTTTTACGATTATGAAGGAGATCTTTAGTACTTACGTAGCAGTGACGTGTGCTGGTCTACAGATGGCATGTTAGCTACTCCATTGTTTGGGGAAATGGCGGGTCAAATATGGGTGATGCGGATCAGCTATTACTAGCTATCCCTCTTTACGGAAAACAGTTAAATGGTATAAAAAAAAGTATTTTTATACCACTGGATGTAACTATGCACAGTTGTTTAGTAATTTTCAGAACTGTAAATTCATGCAAGACATTCATCTACCTGTACTTGCGCGTATAAAGAGCTCGTAACCTAATTGAGTATTATAATACTCAGAGGCCTCTTTATACTAGGGGGTAGGAAATTCACCACGACATCACCCCTCATAGTTTTGAGAGAAAACACTTTCCTAAAAGGATACCACCCACAACCAAAAAAGTCGCAACCATTTCGAAAATGTGTAGTATGTTGCGAAAAAGAAGTTCGCAAGGAAACCAATATTATTTGGTGTGAATCTGTAGATGTGCCCTTGGGTGTTTATCCAGGTTTGGAGGTCACAATTCAAAAAGAAACCTTTAAGGGCACATTTACATTCCTTATAGAACTAATTTAAATTTATTGTAAAATAGCAAGATTAAAATAATTGGCGTTAAATGAGCATTAAATGCATGTATGCGCAGGACGTCTATACACGTCCATATCGGTTTGGGGGCATTTTAACTTGGACGTCATATGACATCCATATCGGTGAAAGGGTTAATTTATCTAAATTAGTTGGACTGTTTGTTGCCTTTATTGTGTCAATGTTTATTTTTGCTTACAATGAACATATCACACAAGAGTTGGCAACCATGAATATAGGCTATATCACTTGTACTCACCACATATTTCTGCATCTCCTCAAACCCTCAATGCACCATCATCTTTGACCTCATAATCAGCATCACTATTGATTCTTCCAGGTTAATGCGCTTGATTTCTGCATCAATGAAAGATTCCAGTGCCTTGTATTTGTTTTCAATTTGTCTTGCATGTCCAAACCTTGAAACCCAGTCCTCAAATGTGATAATGCACTTCTCTTCTACAAACTGCTTTGATTCTTTCAAAGAAAATTCTATATCCCCCCCCCTTGTGTGTCATTAATTTAATTCCATATTGAATTGGTTTCAAATCTGGGTGGTAAGGTGGCAGCTGGAGACAGTGTGACCATATTCAGTGGTTTGTGCATTTTAGGATCTAAGTAAATGTCATATAATTTTAACTGAGTGTTCTTATCTGGTTTTCTTGATGAGAAATTCAGAATGAAATTTATTTATTTGGTCATTGTGATAAAAGACTGTTTTCAGTAACTTAAATGCCAGGTCAGGAGATGGGGTGAGTATAGAAAATTAATTGGGTCAAAGAAACGTAACTACTTAACTTGATTATCAAGCTGTATTGATCTGTGCTTCTTAAGTCGACGGATTTCCATTTTTAAGGCCGGTTTCAGAGAGGAGCTGAACTGAAATCCAGCATCATGACTAAGCATACTCCTCTCGGAGGAAATGGCCAAAGCCTCCTTAATTCTCTACTCCCAGTAACTGTTGCATTTTGCCAAGATGGTCGTCTCCCGAAAGTTGGCTCTATGGTCATTATCTAAACAATGCTCTGCCAGCCCAGACTTCTTAGGTTGCATTAAACGAATGCTCCGATCATGTTCGTTTATTCTGCTAGCGATGGTTCGTCCTATATACAGTGTCCCACATTCACAGGGAATGCGGTACACTCCCGGAACTTGGAAGTCCAGTTTGTCTTTCACCGGTCTCAAAAGATGTTTAATCTTTGGAGGTGATCACGACAGAATCAAGTGTGGCACTGACCATCACTCTCAACTCTTGTGACAATAGAGATGATGCTTTGAGCACAGAATGAAACTGCCATGCACTACCAGTAGCCTGCTACTAACTGTTTAAGTAGTGTACTGGAGACTACTGACCTATGTTACTACGATGAAGGGACTAAAGTAGGTTGACAAGCACCTGGTAATGGTAAACAAAACAGGGAGCAAGGTAGCATGCAATATTTTTGTTTACAACAACAATGCTACTCATACCATGACATGGCTACCTTGAATAACTTCTACAACAAATGTCTAATGTGCTCAATATGAATTTAACATGCTGTGCCCAGGATTGAGAACAAGAAAATTAAACCTTGATAACTTTTCCTTTTCAATCTTGGAGCTTGGAAGGTTTCCCACTGATTGTGAATGCTCCCATTTGAATACATGTAGGTATTTCAACTTTCTTGTTCTGGTAACCATTATCAATACTGGTGGTTGTGAAACTATCTTAAAAGATCTCTTTGTACAGAGTGCATTACCATAAAAAGCATATTAAGTTATACTGTAGTTATTTCGCAACCATTGGAGTTGAAAATTATATGTAGGTATTAAAAATCTTTAAAATATGGTTATGAACTTCATAAATAGCACATACTTCAACAAGGCCAAGTATAAATAACACCTAAGAGGTAGCAAACTTTTGAAATAATGTTCTACTTATTACTGTAAATAAAATATGAGCAATTCAAATAATAATCTCAGATTATGTTGCCTGCAACTTTGTTGCATGGCAGTAGCTACAAAGAGATTGTGAAGACTGCCATGACATACCAAAAAAACAACAAAAAAAACAATTGGAATCTGCAAACCAGATTAAAGGACCATCTAAAAAGTTTTAAAAATACTCACCATTTTTTGTCAACAGAACACAACATTAAACAGAAATTAAGGTCTCAAAACATGCTAAGGGAGCAAAACTAACTCTGTTCTGAAATTTCACTGGTTGACAACAATGAAATTCTCCACCAGATAGCTAAATGTCATTAAGTAAGGAGTGTCCATGAACATACCGCTGATAATGTGGAAGAGCATCTTCGAAATATGTTTTGAGTGAAAACTTAATAAGTAAACTAAAAATGTCATCAATCCATTTGCATTTTCAATATATTAGAAGGCCTCACTGTTTCTAATCATTTTCAGTAATTTAGTATGAGGTGTAACGTAGTTGACTACTTATTAGTTTGTGAAATAGCTGCCAATTCTGCCAATTCTTAAATTTATTTCCAACCAAGAAAACTGCTTGTTTTTGAGTTTCAAATTGTAGTGAGCAAAGTATCCTAATTAAAACTAAATGAATAAATACATTTGTTTAAAAAGAACTTACTATACATCCAAAAGCAGAAAGACACAACAAACTTTCAGTGACAAATTTTTCAATTTAAATTGCTGATGTTTTGCTTCTTATGGAATCCGAATATTTGCTAGCCCTTAGCACTATTCCAATCTTAATATCAAATTTTAGCATAAGTAGATATATGAATGCAGAAGGTTGTATGTTGGACAAAGAGGACGCATGGTTGAGGAGAGGTGTAAAGAACATCGTCACATCAGACTCCTTCAACCAGAGAAGTCAGCTGTAGCTCAGCATTGTATAGACTACATTCACAAAATAAATTTTACGGTTGCCTTGGTTCTGGAAAATTCAGACAAGCATTTTGATACACTTATTAAAGAAGCCATCGAGATTAAACTCCATCCATGGAATTTCAGTAGAATTTGGAACTTCAATTGAGTATAACTTGGGCTTCAACGATAAAATATACTTGCAATAAAAACCTCGACCAGAAGAAG
Organism: Mantis religiosa; assembly: GCA_030765055.1. Classification (NCBI taxonomy): domain Eukaryota; kingdom Metazoa; phylum Arthropoda; class Insecta; order Mantodea; family Mantidae; genus Mantis; species Mantis religiosa. The sequence goes on from CM060951.1 coordinate 191,812,838, forward strand.
GACCACACAGAAAACCCAATATGGGATTATCCCTATCCAGATGATGGACCACACAGAAAACTATTAAACATGAGTTCATCTTTCTGTGAACCAGCCGGATCAATTAGAGACTGCTATGCAGTGGCAAGCCCCCCCCCCCCTACATGATGAAGTCCCTATATATATGGGGACAATCATCCAGCGTTTTTCGTTCAGCTCTTGAAGGCCATGGAGCTTAGAATGGCCAAAAGCTCGAATTTAATTACTTTGACCTGGATGATCACCTGTGAAGCTTTAATGAATAATGCTTGCCGTGAAAGCTTTAAGTCTTAAATTAGATATTTTGGAACTTTTTAATGTTACTTTATAGTTGCCAATATTTCCAGTTCGGTCATAAATTGTATGGGAGAACAGGGCTATTTTACAATTTTAAGAAAACGGATGTGTTTTTATGGCTTTTTGATTTGAATATTTTCACCTATGGACAATGTGAAGTCTATCAGCTACCTCGTATAAATGATTTATCTTGTTCATATTCTGTGACTGCAGGATATGTTCATCCATTTCCTTGTGTGTTTTCATTGTTTTTTCTTTGGGTAGTTCATATTATGAAATATGAAATCAAAATTCTGAATGTCTCATAAGTGGTGCTCTTTGCTTTAATACTTGTTTATCTGTAGTACCAAGAAGAATTTCAGCATGTGTGACAGAAAGGAGTATCAGCAAGGACTTTTATAATTAGGTATTTTAAATGTCATATTATTGCAAAAATTATTTCAGGAATAGTGAAGTTTGCTATTTTTTTTAAGAATTTTGGTACATATAAATTCGAACATTAATGATTAGAATATTTGCAGTATTACTCCCATCAGAACTCTTTTTAAAGGAATGCACAGTAAGCAGGATACATAGAAAATTAAAGATAAGGGGAAAACAATTTTGATACAATTTCAAAAGAAGCATATTTTTGAGGCATATAATCATAAGTTCATAGCTATATCTTTGCCAGTTTGAGAAAGTATGAATAATATATATCTTTCATTAAGTGTTGTTAATAGGTTTATTGAATTAGTTCCTTACATTACGGAATGCCACTGGACAAAACATTCACTCTAAGATGAAGTAGTTGAAAAATAAGGTAGGTAATTTGTAAATTAGTGTTTAAAAAATGAAGGTATACTTCTAGATTGATTGTAACTTTAGGATGTGGGCTGCACAGAATTTTTAATTCTGTGTTAGTTCAGACTGAGGACTTGACACTTTTCTTCAAACTGTTGATGAAATATCAAATAAGTTAGACATCTGGATCCACAAACTTATTTGCATTCTAATTTACCATTTGAGCTATTTAAACTTAAAAGTTGTACATTGCTTTTCAGTTGTGAAATTACATAATGTATAATTCATCTAAATTTACATATTTACTTTTCATGAACCATACTCTTCTGTTTTAAAAACCAAAAATTTCCCTTTAGAGTTTGTGATCAACACCAAATGCTGTGAAAATTTTGCCAAAGCTTATTCTTTAGAAATAAAAGCTGTAATTTTGTCAGTACAGAAATATCACATCTTCAGCCTCTAAAGGTTCCTTAAATGCTTTTGAATCTATTATCCAAGCACACAGATAAGCAATTAAGTGGACCATTCAGTATGCAGCAGTATTTAGTTTAGGGCTATACAATGATAAAACTAGGTATCACATTTGGAAAATTAAAGGGATTTAATATTTTCAGACAAAACAAGAAACAGAAACTTGATTTGGCTTTTCTTTTTAAAGATCAAACACCTATGAACATTCACACAAAAAAATTCATGAAAATCTCTTTATTAATCTCTCTTAATTATCTGTAAAGTTTTATGGAAAAGAAAACAAACATTTTGTAGGATATGATCTTTCCGAAACATTCATATTTTAATTGAAGATGTTTCTAGGCTTGTAGGCCATGATTAGCCAATGAATTATCATCTGACATTTTGCCCATAACTCCATTGAGAATTTTCAGAGAAGTTGATCTCTGGCTGGTTTACAAGAGTGGCATTTGTTCGAGCACCCAATTATATATCTGGGTGAAAAGGGACCACCCCTCATTTCCTATTGGTTGCTTATAGGCCCATCACTGTGAGGCTGAAAAACTGCCACATTATTTATCCGGTTTATTTTTGGTTTTGCATTATCTAGAAACAGCCTCCAGGCTTTGTTTATATGTGTCATTTCCTGTTTTCTATTAAAATTGTTTTTGTGATTGTAAATCTCAATGACTTCTCAGTACAACTGTATTGTCTATGACACTTCAAACTTGATGTCATGCCCCATTAGCAACACGTGCTTGGCTACTGCTGATTTTTCATGTTTCCTAACTGGAAGTTGCTTTATGTTCCTTGATGCAGATTTTTATTCTATTCTTGGTGATGCCAATATAGATGTGGTCGCAGCTACATGGTATTTGGCAAACCCCTTGTGTCAAGAGCTGATCCCACCTGTCATTTGCTGATCTCAATTGGTGTTTCAATTTCCTAGTAGGTTTGAAGATCGTTTTTATATTTGCTCTCTCCAGCAGTTAGCCATTGTGATCTGTAACACTCCTGATATACAGCAAGTCAACTTCTTTGAAGCTGTCCAGTGGAGTTATGGGCGAAATGTCAGATTATAATTAATCAACTAGACTACAGCCTACAAACCCAGAAACTATATATTATTGGATTAATGCTGGCCATGAAAGCTTAAGCATGTATAATTCAGATTTTGTTTTTTTAGCTCCTATCATTTTAATCCTCCTGGAATATAATAAGAATCTCAGATATGGAAAAAAATATTATCACCAGTTTATTGTGCATTATTATATGAGATTCTTCACATACATTCAAACTGGAAACAAAAATATAACCAAAACAAGTTTATATAATGTAAAAGTGGGTGTAGTAATAATTGGATATTACAAAAGCAAAGTACACCATGTAACCCTTAAATCATAACTGTAGAACAAATGCTTTTAAATATGGTTTCAACAAATACTAAATATTTTTAAATTTAAGCTTTTGCTTTCAAAGCTGTACTTATCTCCTTAACAGATATAACTGTAAAATGTTCGGTGTATGATGGTCATCAGTTTTTTGTGTTGATTTTGTAAGAATGTATTTAAAAAAAACTGCATTGCTTATTTATTCATATTTCATCATTCTTTGGAAATATTTTACATTTAAATTTAGGGTACCACAATATAATAGAAGTAGTTTTGCATAAAATAATTACCAGTTTTGTTTAGAACATATAAATATGCACTTTCTTGGAATAAATTTGTATGGACTTTGAATATTTTCATGTTGGGTAACTGTTCTTCATCTGGAAATGTTTGCTTTCAAGCGTCAAGTTAATGGCATGAACTATTAATATTAAGTACATAAGGAGAAAGAGTTAAGAGTAGGTTCAAATAGCAAGATGTCACTTTGTTTATTTTTGATCAAACATTGCTATTCTCAACATCATCCAGGTTTTAGCTTCTTTTCTCTCTGTGTCTACAAACCTTGAACAGCAAGAAAACAGTTGCAAAATAATGTAACTGTGGTTTAACCCCTCTTATTGTGCTTCTTTCTTGTCTTTAGTCATGTGAAAGAAGCTTCTATTGTGTCGGAAGCATATAAGATTGTCATAATAGCAGGTGGAAAGTAATGAAAGATAGGCTAAGAAAGTCATTGAGAATGATGTTTTGTTCATTATGGAAAAGGCAACTATCTCAGTAAATAAGCCTCATTGGTTACCACTGCACCAAAGTAAGTGTAGCGTTTCTCTCACACCTGCCTATAAAAATTGTTTAAAAAACCAATTGTATATGAATAGCAGACATAAATGTGCACAGCAAAATAAAATCAACTTGCACACCAGTTCAGAATCAAGAGTTTACTTGAACAGACTGTTTCAATATAAAAACTATGAATCAAGTTTTCAATACTGTTTTTCTTTTATTTATCTTGTAGTTGCCCATTTCCTCTCATATTCTTTCTTTATTAGATGTTGTGTGCTGCATTCTTTAACTCTTCTTAAAAACCTCATTTACAGTGTCTTTAATCACCAAAGAAACTGAATATCTGAAACAGATCCCAAATTTTAACTAATTGGGCTGTGAAGTAAGCTTTGATTTAGACTAAATAATGAATTTGGAAATTAAAAGCAGTGTAAATATAACTGCTGCAACTTCTCAGACACTAACTGTAGATCAGATTGCTTTGAGAAAGAATAGCAACTTCTTTCAAATGATCACAGAATAAATAATGCATTTATCAACTTGATATTAATCCTGTTTTTCTCTGTCCTCCTTTGTTGTGTAGTAAAAAACATCTTTGTAATTTAATATTGTGACTTTGTGGGTTCGTAAAATTAAAAGTCAAGTTTGCAGAAATTCAAAATGCTATTTATTTCCATAGAAGGACAGTTTGTACAGCCCTTGGCAGCAGAATGATGTAACGTATACCAAAACAGTCTCGTGGCTTCACCACGCGTAAACAAACAAAATAATTCACTTTCAAACCACTACATGTTTATCAGTTCTCAACTTGCAACTCGATACAGTTTAAATGTCCACACACACTGCATGAAAACTGACCATTGACCACTCTCTAGCAGCTCTCGCTGCACACTGACTGTCCAGTCCAGTTGCTTTTATAACCGAAGCATCGTTTCTCGAAAGTTGCCAAAGTTTCTCGAAAGCTCCCAAAGCTTCACAAACTTTCATGGTGGAGCGAGAATGTCCAGATTATCTCCATCTCTTTCTCCCTGTTGCTCTCTCACTCTCTCTCTCAGCAAGTGCCCAGCACTCATCGGTCTGCTAGCATGGCTTGGACGCTATCTGTCTCTTTCACCCCCTGCTTCTGTCTCTCTCGCCAAATAACAAGCGCCTTGCGACAATATCTTTAGTATACGCTATCAAGGTTGCAGTGACATATGGTGAACTCGCTTGAAAGGTAATTTTGAAATTTGTAAATGGAGTTCCAACTCAGTTTTCATCAATTTTCAAATTTTATTTGAGTCAAAACTTTTTCCAAGTTTGTTTTAGTTCTTAGTAATACATATTTGGCATTTTTCTGCTCTAAAGATTAATATGTGCCTTTTACTTTTTATGTTGGAAGCCTCTCAGATATTGCTAAATCCACATGTAGTGAAATGATTGCTTTATTGCCTCAAATGACATCCAAGTGTAAGCATTTAGAGTAACACAATAACATCTGGGTTCATAGGCTTGTTTGCATTCTCACTAAATTATCTTTTGATACTATCTGTACAACTAAATTGTAGAACATAAATCCATGTTTACATTCTGGAAAATATTAATTAAACACCTGAATTTGTCATTTCTAAAAGCAGTAAAGGATTTAATTGTTAGTAACTCATACTGAGTCAATTTTTCAAATGCAAAACTTCAAGGATATAATCCATTTATAAGGTGCCCCTCTGGATGTTCTTAAAATCCTGTCAAAGAAAGAAACAAACCAGAAATGCTACAGTACTTACTATATTTGTTTATTCATAATTTTAGTACTACTTTTTAACATTTTTCTGGTAAAAAAAACAGTCAGTTTAAGTGTAATTTGGAAAATGAAATATGGAAGTTTCTTTTGAGCTAATGTGGAATCATTTAACTAAAGATAGTGTGATCAGTATATAGATTCACAGAGCAAGGTAACTGACAAATGAATTCTGCAAATTTTACTCATTGGCTCTACTGAGTAAGTTGTAATACAACAAATTTATTTCTGAACACTGCTGTATATGCTACATGGTGGATAACAGAACACACTAATTTGAGGAAACTATTCTTTAAAAAAGTACATATTTATTGAATATATAATAATGGAACACAGTCAACACTTATTTTTTTACTGTGTTTGTTTTACTTATATAGTGATGCCTTGTAGATGTTAATGGTATTATCTGAATGAAAAGCTGATCCTTATTTAATTCAGCTAAATTATTCAGTTGTTACAGACTATTTGTTAGATTAAGTGCAAGTATGTCATGTTTAAATAAAAAAAATAAAAATAAATCTTGCAAAGCTACAAACTGCAGTATGCATTAGACTGGAATATTTCTAAAACAAATTGTCAATAATTGTAGGTCTTTCTTGTTTAAATTTTTAGCGACTTTAAATTGGAAACCACTATTATTGATAGAGGCACAGGCTAGGCCATTTGAAGAATTTCTAAATCACTTGTTTGCTCAAACATTTAAAACATAAACAGAAAAAAATCTTAACTTTAAAGAGAGTGTGATCAGTATATAGATTTCGACATCATCATAACATCACTGTTTTCAACACTTCCAAGAAAGGAAGAAAAAAATCTGTTTAAATAAAATAGAAACTTGGTAACCCTCTATTATCAAGAAACATTTAAAACTGAGCAATAACCAGTGATGCCCGCTTTTACTATGTGTGGCACTGGTGATACATGAGATGAAGATAGAGCACCAGTGGAATGAGATGGTGGGGGAAACCGGAGATCCCAAAGAAAACCAGCCCCAGCCCTGTGTTGTCCACTACTGTCTGCTGTAAAAATTACAAAGTAATTTATAGCATCATCAAAAAAACAAATACAAAAGAAAAATTGCATAGTTGACATTGGACAAATCATATATTTAATACATAATACATACATATACTTAATACACTGGCTATAATTCATCTAAATTATACAAACATTTATTAATTACTCTTTTAACTTATATTTGTTTTTGAGGTGTTAACCAAATTTTTTAAAGTTACTGGTAATCTATTAAATAAAATTGCCCCTCTTGTATTGACATCCTTTTCCATGAAACTCGTATTTGATCTAAAGAGGTTAAAGTTATTTCTTGTGTTAGGGTTGTGTACTTGACTATTTCTTATTAATGGTTGTTTAGTTATATACAGTATCGTTCTATAAACATACAGAGAATAAATGGTTAAAAGCTTATTGATAAAAGCAGTTCTGCATGATTCCCGCATTGTCATCTTATATATAAATCTGATGCTTTTCTTTTACAAAATAAAAAGTTCATTTATCTTGGTTTTAGCAGCACCCCCCATATTTCTATACCATATGTTAGATGAGGATATATACATCCAAAGTATATCAGTTTCAGCATTTGAACTTCACCATAATTTTGGAAATATATCAGGAAATATATTGATCTACTGATAACATTACATACACAATCTATGTGTTCTGTCCATTTTAAACAGTTGTCTACCTGAAGACCTAGAAATTTGTGTGTGTTAACATTTTGAACTTGTGTATTCCCAACTTGTATACTAAGATTGTTTAAATTTTTAATTGACCTACTGAATCCCATTATTGTTGTCTTTTGGACATTGCATTTCAAATTTAAAGATTCAAAATAATTAAGAAATATGGAGGTAGATTTCTTCATATTTCTAAGTAATTCTTCGTTTGTTTTTTCCCAGCAAATCGCTGTAGTATCATCAGCATAAGTAACAATGGCACTATTTTTAGGAGGCATTATATCATTGACATAAAGTATAAACAATAATGAACCTAGCACTGTGCCTTGGGGTACCCCATATTTAAATCATACTTTGTGGTTGCTTGGGATCAAACCCGGGCCACCTTGGTGAGAACAGAGCGGTCTAACCTCTCAGCCACGGTGCTACCACCAGTCGTTCAAGTATTCCTAACAACATGATGTTGATTAACCTATAAAAATATGGATGCATTAAGGTATGTTAAAAGGTGTTTATTTGAACTTCATAATATGATAAAACTATAAATAGAAGTATTTATAAACAGTGGAGCTTCATCATTAAAACCTTCTTAAAGCACTTCTCGAACTGTAAAAACACTTAAGCTAAATGTAAGTGGAGCTTAAGTGTTTTTACAGTTCAAGAAGCAGTTTAAAAAGATTTTATTCATAATGATAATCATATGTACTCAGATTTTTTTACTTTAAATGCACCAGCATGCTGTCTATGAACTCACTCAGTAGTCGTGGGAGATACTTCCTATTGTATTGGAACTCAAGTGTTGTGGTGAGAACGTCCGTTTAAGGAGAACAAATAATAGTTCCTGAATGTTAACTGATTATAATCAGAAGTGGATCTAGGATTCTGGAGGGGTTAATATATGTTGAAACATACATTCTCGTGTTTTGAAAGCTCAATACTTACTCAGAAATTATTTAATAGTGTTAACCATATTTGATATGGCCTATTTTGCCTGCTTTTTTGCCCCCTTTCTTCCTTTCTTTCTTTCTTTCTTTCTTTCTTTTTTAGTTATTAAAATATCTTTTGAGATACCGTCCAGTACAATGATAAATTCACTCACTGACTTCAAAGGTTCATCTTGTTCATAAATAAAATAGAAATAAAAGTTGGTTTTGATTTTACCGAAAGAAACAGTGCTATATCTTTAAACATTACAATTATTGTTATATTTTTTCTGTAATTAAGGTGGGACTGTAGTCCCTCTTAGCCCTTTCCTGGTCTTGCCTATGATTGTAATATCTAATGCTCATTCCAGCACACCCTAAAGAATAACATGACAAGTGAAATTAGTTCTTGAGTGCTTCAACATTGATGGCACAAACAGGCAATTGAAAGTACGTGATAAACATTTGGTGTAAGGAAAGTACTAGCAACATATGCTATAGACAAATTTATGTATTAAGGTTGCCAGCACAGGCCTATGCCATTTTCAAAGTCAATAGAAAATGTGAAGTCCATCATTTGGGTATCTTGCATGAAACTCTATTGTTGGCACCACTAATGCTCAGAATACCACTTACACATATTTGAAAAATCCTTGTGCACATCTTGATGGTTTCATAATTAGGTTTCTAAAAATAGAGTCTAATTCAATGAACATTGCTTATGATTTGCAACAAGGTATAAAATTAGTCTAATAAATTATCACAGGAAGGAATGAATAATTGAGATTTGAATTTGAACATCCCTGATAAAAGCCTTTGGGTTAGGTGAAGTGTAAACTCCAAGAATTAGGGGATTCTGCTCCAGAATCTTTGATAGCATGAGATTGGCTGCATCTTTCAGGAGTCCCCAAAATCTTGGAAATGGTTAAGGACATGATCAAAAATGGTGTTAAAGTTATATGCTGGTTCAGTAGACCAAATTACTTGGTCATACTGCATATATTGCTAGTATTGTTTGTTTATAACCCTCATAGAAGATAAAGTCCCCACATTCTTGGATGTATAAAATAACATTTGTGATATGAAATGTATGGCTACAAATTGTTTATAAGCATTGCAGGTTTATTGCTTTGAGGCCTAGAAGCAGTCTTGAGGTTTACTTATTAATTGCTCAGAGCTGGAGTTGTAATCCAACTATAAACAGTTTAAAGATCAGATACAACACACATACTTTGCTCTTCTGAGATGTATTAGTTGTTACAACAATGAAGAATATGCAATATGGATGTGTGTATACAATCAAGCAGTAAAGTCAGTGGACATTGGTATCATACATTTGCTGTTATCTGACACAGTTTGTTCACAGACTAATAACTATTGAGACATACCTTTACTGTCTCATATTTTCAGTGGGTTTAGTTCATGCTATCATATTTAACACATACTGCATTAAACTTGCTGTGGTATGCAAACTATAATATGGCTGTACTTTTGTATAACAGTTGAACTGCCATAGTTAATTTGTGTCAACAGCTGCAAGTATCAATTAATGCCATACGTTTTATTTATCTGTTACCTATAGCAGTAACTGCTAACATATCTTTATTATGAGGTCTTATTTGTAACTCTGTAATGGATTGTATTATAGGTCAGTACTGACTATAAGATAAATTATATGAAAAAAGAACAGAAATGAAATTTCAGATTAAAAGCTTTACTTATTCAATATGTATGTTTAATTATTTACAAGTATTATGTAAATATATTTGTTCTATGCATTATATATTTAAGAGTTCATAACCAGTGCAGTACTATATCAGGTGAGTAAAAAGTATGGAACAATGGTCGCCAAGATGTCCTGACCTGAACCCCTTAAACTTTTTCTTGTGGGGATATTTGAAGTGGAGGGTTTACAAGGACCAACCAAGAGAGTTAATTATACAAATATAACAATTTGTAACAAAACTTCACTTAACTTAAGAAAACGATATTAATTCTTCTTTCTAATTGAAATTGATTTCATGAACTCTTGTCCGCATCATCAGTCAAAGAAAACCACAAGAGAAAACAAATTTGTTGTTAAGGAAGTTACTATGTTATTATATTTTTTTCAATATTACCAAAATCTGAAAACGAAACAAACTTAAGAACAGAATCAATGCTGGTATTTCAAAATTCATTACGCAATGTATATCTTTTAAAATAAACATCTTTTCCCAAACCATTAAATCTATCGGGACATTTAATTGTTAATTTAATTGTTTTAATTTAACTTCAGGATTTATATTATAGTTAAATGACCAAAATTGACCTACTACAGCTGATTTATCAGTTTGTTTATACTTAATGTTAGGAAAATGTTCTTTCGTTCTGGTTTCCAAATTACGTTTCATCCTACCAATGTAAACCCGATCACAATCTAAACAATCAAATTGATAAATACCAGATTTTTTATTAGGAATTTCATATTTTTTAGAGATATGTAGTAAATTTGTAATACTATATTTGTTTTGAGGAACCAAAGTTATAGCAAACTCTTTAAAAACATTTTGAAATTGTTTATTAAACCAAGGATGGTAAGTAAATTTTTTTAAATTATAATAGTCTTTTATTTTTTTAAGGGTAGAAATATCATTAACAGTTTTTTGATATTTAAATTTTTCAATCTTCTTTTGTATAAAGTTTTTATTAAAATCATTAATTAAAGCTGTATTAATAATATGTTTATATTCTTTATTAAATTCCTCTTTATTCAGGGGTATATATATATTTAACGACAAATTTGTTTTCTCCTGTGGTTTTCTTTGGCTGATGATGCGGACAAGAGTTCGTGAAATTGATTTCAATTAGAAAGAAGAATTAACGTCATTTTCTTAAGTGAAGTGAAGTTTTTGTTACAAATTGTTATATTTGTATAATATTCATTGCTACATTTTCTACGTAATCAAGAGAGTTAAAACGAAGAAGTGCGCAAGAAATGCAGCTGATGAGGCAAAAAGTATTTACTGGAAACATTAACTAATTTCAAAGACAGACTATGGCATTATTTGGCAGTAAATGGAAGCCATTTTGAACTTCTTTTGAAGTGAATTCATAATGTGTTACAAAATAGCACCACTGATTTTCTTATGAATGTGTTTTCTTGGTTTTCATGTGCTGTAATACATTCTAATAAATTTAAATTACAGTTTAAAAAAGCATCTACCTTTATGTTCCGAGACCTGAGGATAAAAAAAATTAAGAAAAAATGTTTTCATTAAAAATAAAATCACGTCCTATTCACAATCATAGTAATATGAAAACATGTTGATATCTTACAGCTTTTCTAAAAAGTATTACTTTACGAAACTATAACAACAAAGCTACGAGCATTGATCCATACTTTTTACTCACCCTGTATAATGGTGTTCAGTTAAGGAGTTCCAGGAATAACAGGTAGTTAATAGTAGGTCAGCGCATACACACTGAATGTATAGTATTTATACCCTGCTACCTTTGTATTTGTTACTGAGTGAGTAGTTACTATCTTCCTGTTACTTTTATAACCATTAGTAAGGTAACTGTTATAAAATAAGGATTGTGTGAACCATTTTCTGTTTGATCATGCATAATGCAGACCAAGCTACAAGAAGATAAGTGATATGATCAGTATCTGTGAAATTTCAAAGAACAAATTGCCTGAATAAGCTTATAAAAATAAAAATAGTATTCTCAGTTACTTTAAGAATATCAATCTCTGAATTTTCCAAAACACAAAAGTACTTTATTTTTTGAACTTGTTACATTTTATGTCATTATAAAGAAATCAGTTACAAATATTGGAAGGTACATTATGTTATAATGGATTATATATTTTAAATCATAAATTTAAGTTATTTTATAACAAATAATCCTTACAATACAATTTATCTACAGGGTGAACAGAGAGTTTCTCCCTCAAGTCTTTTTAGAATAACTATTACAAAGTTTTTTATAGAAAAACTCCTTTTTACATTTTGGATGAATGATTTGGGTAGTCATCTGTTCAATTTCTCAGTATTTTGTATGGTGTCCCTGATTATAAAGACATTCTTCAACTCTTCTGCCAAAACTCTCCACATACATTGCTGTCTCTTCAAAGGAGACTGTATTCCATTCTCCCTGAACACATGCAGGTTGCATGCATGCGGTTCTTTGAAGGCTGAATCCTGTACTCTGGCCTACAGGTGCTCCACAGGGTTTAGATCTAGGCTATTGTCAGGCCAGTCCTCCCAAATAACAGGGAGAGTTCTCTTGAAAAGCGCCTTGAACGAACATGTTTTTGTTTTCGCCCTACTTTTAAAGATGATTCCCTAAAAGCCAAGATGTAACACACAGATCACCCCAGAGCAATAATTTAGACAAGTAATGTGCAATCCATAAAATTGAAGAAAATTAAAATTTGGCAAGACTGAATTTTTAAGTCCCTAATTAATATTTAGTCATACAGTTAATTATTCTTCTGTTCTTTCATTAGGAGTGCCTAAAAAAATTCTTGAATGACAAATTTTCACAAACTAACCAAGTATAGAGGTGCCAAATTTATGAAAAGAATCTGCTTTGAAGAAATGCACTACCACAAGAACACTACCCATAGCACACAAACAACTCTAAGAATGTGTTCACAATCAGTCAGTGAGAAGTAAAGAGAAGTATAAAGGTCATACAGCTAGCACAACCTTTGGAGTAAAGTGTATTTATTATCTCTACAGAGCTTTAAACCTCATTGGTTCAGTTCATAAATAAGGGAGAAATTTTCCATTCACCCTGTCACTGTTAAAACATTGTTTCAGATCTTTGTTACTTAATATGACTAAATGACCACCAAGTCATACTGAAATCACTTTGTCACAAGAATCTATAGTTTAGTTGTAACATGCAGTCACTCTGAGTTTTTACAATTACGCAGATACACACAGAGCAAGCAGATCAGTCTCCCGTTTTTCTCTTTCTCTGTTGCAACACAAATTTAAACTGCTCTGCCTCACAACTCTAATACTCACTTATCAAATCATAACTAGCAATTGAACTGAACTGGACTGAAGGCTGGCTTTTGCACTGTTAGTCACAGAAGAAGTGTTTTTGAAAAGTGAAAGCTCTCAAGTCGAAATGGAACATTGTAAAATATAGATCTGCTGAAATCTATCTGTGATGCCAGCTCAGTACAACAAAAGCCTCTTCCACTCATAACATCAGCGTTTGTCCATGAATGTTCCACTTTTATTTACTCCTGCTCGTGCTGCAAACAAAAATAGTAAAATGTAGTGGCTCACATCAGGTTCCTTTATACAATACAGATATTCACTATTGCTATGACAATACATATGGTAAGAAATATGCTGTGACTTTATGGGTTCGTAGAATTAAAAGTCCAATTTACCGAAATTCTAAAGAGATACACTGTTCAATTTTCATGTAACATTACATCACCAATACAACACAATCTTCCAAGGTCAATGACAATAACAATCAGCTCTCATTACAACACACTCAGCTGTTCTCTGCTTACTCACTCTTGTTACACAACTCACTGTTTTACAACTTGCCCTGCTGGCATGTCACAATCGCTTATATATCTCATTGATAATTCGAGAGACTTTTCGAGCAAATAAGAAAAACAACTATTCTCTGTCAATCGAGATATCACTAGAACCTTCTAAACGTGAAATCCTAGCTGTGCCGGCAAGTCTTGGCTATTATTGTTTGCCGGCTTTGTGAACACTAGCCACGCAATCGTTAACTGCTTATGCAAGCTTTTTATTACCCTGAAATACAATGCGCTGTCTGTTATATAATTGCGCCAAAACCTTTATGACCATTCTGCGACAATACTTTTAAATCAATTGCTTTTTTTAAAAACAATTTTTGTTCAATTGTAGGCTTCAGTGCTTGCAAAAAGTGGATATACTTAATCCTGGGTGAGCTTAGTGGCATTTGCTTCACACAGACTATCCTTGAAATTTCACTCTAAAAACTTAAAAACTGCATATAAGAAGGAGTTTAAATCCTATAAAAAAGCCTATAATATTACAGCCAAGAGAAATTCTGTGGTGAACTTGCTCCTATTAACTCGCCAGTATATATATTTTTGCAGTAAAACTAAATTTACACAAAATATATAATTTAAAAATTTAATAAGATATGTTCATAAAATTATGTAAAAATACCTTAAGAAATTCCAATATGTAAGGACTATGATACAATGTAGCACAAAATTAATATAATTTTGAGTCGAACTAGTACTCAATGCTCCACTTATTGCTAGTGTTTACCTAGAATGCGTTTCGTTAGGATCTTCCTAACATCAGCTGTTGACGAACTTGAAGTTTGGGTTTTCTTCAAAAGTAGTGTCGAAATTAAACAATTTTCTTTCATATTTCTTTATGAAGATTTTTTCCCACATGGTTAATGCCAGGTAAACTGCAAAGGCTGTGACAACCTTTACATTGGAAAAACTAAAAGGAATTTAAACATTAGGCCTAAAGAACATATTAGGAATATCAGGAACAAAGAAATAGATAAATCAGCGCTAGTGTACCATTTGTGGAAGGAGAATCATGATATAGAACGAGAAACCCACTTATTAAAGTGTCCAAGGTCCAGCTGCATTAACCACGTGGGAAAAAATCCATAAAGATATATGAAAGAAAATTGTTTAATTTCGACACTACCTTTGAAGAAAACCCAAGCTTCAAGTTCATCAAGATACCGACAGAGACGTACCTATCACCTCCAAGGAGTTCACCAAACCAACATTTATTAGTCGACAACCGCTGATGATGTTAGGAAGATCCTAACGAAACGTGTTATAGGTAAATACTAGCAATAAATGGAGCATTGAGTACTGCTTTGGCTCAAAATTTTATTAACCTTAAGAAATTTTGGAAAGAATGTAAAAAAAATATCTTGAAATACAGACCATGCCCTCTGCTCATAGTTATTTAAATCGCTATGCAAGTCTCTCAGTTTCACTCCAAAATTAGGAATACTTACAGGAACACACTCCTGGAAAATTGGAATAAGTAAATTAAAAAGCCCAATACTAATTTTTGACCATTTATGCCCATTTTTTACCAATTGGTCCCCTTAAGCTTTAAATTCATGAGTACTCTGCAATGTCTTTTATTGTAAGATTTATCAATGACTGTAATAGCACTGAACTATTTTACAAACAATACAGTATTTAACACAATGGCATATTGCAGCTGCAATAGAATGAAACTGATAAAAGCAATAAGAAAAATGATTATGACTCCAGTTATGAATATGCATAAATGATTATGACTCCAGTTATGAATATGCATATTTTATAAAGAACCCTAAAGAGACTGTCAGGAAGAAATTTGTGTTATACTTTAAGAACTGTAAAATTGAACTGTTTATAATGAACCCAGAAAGCAGTGTATATAAAATGGCCTGAGGTAAAAGAAACAACACATTCTAATAGTTATTTAATGTAGATCATAATATTACAGCATCTTGAGGAATTGTATTATTTAATTTATAAGTCACATGAAAATAAGCTTTGGTGTATATGCTGTGAATAGTTGTAAAAATTTTCTATATGATGAACTTGTTCTAATACATGAGCCATCAATGGAAGTTATAAGATTAAGGACCTTCTTTGTTCAGTCCTGCAGTTCAACAAACTTTGAACATTCTAACAAGTGGTTTTGTAAACTGGATATTTATGTACCTATTTGTGGAATGAACATTTTTGTTGATATTTAATATTTATTAGGAAAAATTATGTGTAAAACCAAAGCAACCTGGAACAGGGGAAGAAAAGTTGCAGAATATATATATATATATATATCAACTAGATGACAGTGTTTTTTGAAAGTTGTATTTAAAAGATGGTATACCATAGAAGATCTTTCCTTTCTTCGTACCTTAGTCGTATGAATGCCTTTTTGGGAAAACACATGTAATGTTACAATTAGTAATCTCTGTATATTTTTATGGTTACATTTAGTTTCCCAGGAAAGCATTATTTATGACACAAAGCCTAAATCAGTAGGAGTTTTATGTTTGTAATTGTTTAGAGCTGTGTGTCATTATGTCAGTAGATTTGGTCTAAAACAAAAATAACCACTGTTTTGATGATGGTGCACCTATAAAAGTATAGTGCAATAAATTTAACTTTTATCAGTTAGTGTTTATTATTGAAATTGCTGAGATCTTTTCCACTGCACTGGCTGTAAGTCTGTGCTTGCATCAATAAATTTGTTAGGATAAGGTTCATTGATGTACTGTACTTCTTCTACTCAGCAATGCAACAAGAACAAAATGAAACATTTGAACATTAAATCACGTCCAACAGGTGTTTTTGTATTCCTTTTTTTTTCTGTGTCATGCTTTCCTGTTGAGCTACAATGCCCCAGAAAGTACACAAAACTTGTCTGATTTCATACAGCTCAGTGAACCTCCAAGATAATCACAGTTACTGCCTTATTTGGTTATGCAGAACATATGACATGGAATTGAATATGTTTAATGCCACTTCTTATTACATGTAGCACTATAGGTAATGATATTAAAGATACATAAATGAAATTATGCTTGGTCAAGGATATTTGGCAAAAAGCATTCCAGGCCTAAAGTTTAGAGACCTCCCCAGCCTTTACCACTTGTTAGGATTGGATTGGATTATGCTACAGAAGGGATTCGGCTAGATCTATCATGCCTATGCCCCAAACAGGATATCTCCAGGAGGAAGGAGACAGAGGGCGGCCGACCCAAGGAGTCACAACTGTTGAGAGCCAGGTTCCCTACAACTGACCAGTTGGAAACTGGTCGGCAGGCCAGTACAACCAGCATTGGGGGAATCCGTCCCCTTCAGCTGCTGTGGTGCAAGTGCGGCGGACCCTTAGCACTCATGGTACCTCTGACGTTACTAGAGGAACTTCGGGCCGAACAACCAAGCTCCTCCCATAGGGGAGTTGTTCAGATTGGGTTGAACTTGAGAGGGCAGTGGTTCCCGATACCCATGGGAGATCGGGTACGTCTCCGGACGGGGTTGAGGGAAGCCATATATTCCCACGTACTAGCCTACATAGCTAGTAGGTGTGCTAGATCACCAGGAGCCCCAACCGAGGTTGTTCGGTAGCCTTCCCCTTTGGGGTTGGTGCACATAAGTGGCATATCCACTTCCACCCGTCTTGTGTTTTTGGACCAGATGGGGGGACTTGTTAGTCTCTAGGTCTTGCCCTATGGAAAGCCCCATGAAGGCGCTGGGCACCCTTCAGAAGGGGGGGGGCAGCTTTGTAGCGTAGATGGTAGCATGTCTGCCTCACGTTCAAGAGGTCCCGAGTTCGAATCTCGGTCAGGGTAAGTTACCTGGATAAGGTTTTTTCCGGGATTTTCCCTTATCCTGAAAGACGAATGTTAGGTAACTCTAAGCTCCAAGGACCCTGGACTCATTTGAGCATCATTTCACCCAATTCATTTACCGTCGGATATGACTTAACGTTGGAGGACGTAAATTAAAAAAAAACCTTTGGGGACAGCTCGGTAACTCCCTGGTTTTGAGAGGGAGTTCAGTCTTCACCTTGTGAAGGCTGCCCACATAGGTACCCTCGCCTATATATATCCCACTTGCCATGGTCCTGAAACAGGAGCATATCATCCTGCCATGCAGCGCTGAGGCTCCTGCCGACACTTCTACCCTGAAAGAGACTACTAGATGAGAGATGATATGAAATGATAATGAAGATGAAATTGGGACAGGAAATTCGGGGGATATAATTAACCGATTCGGCATTTGCATGGTGACCTGTGAAAGCCCCTAAAAAAGGCCATGGCAATCCAACCCCAACCTCCCAAATGCGGGTCACAGATCAAACCACCGATACCATCCTGCTCTGTACCACTTATGAGGTCTAAGGCAAGCCTGGAAAACACCTCTGTCAATAAGGATAGTGCTGGCAAGATTTGAACTCCACACCTGCCAATCAGGAGTCTGTACCGTAATGACCTCAACTATATGTTCCAGCTGCAGGGCCATGATTGTACTTAGCAATGAAAAAACGGTAGAATTTATTTGCAGACTAATTTTTAAAAAATGACATTAAGGCTAAAGAAGGCTACCATATATACAGATTGTTATATTTGTATATATTCGTTTGCTTCACTGTTAATAGCTTCATATTTTACGTTTTTGTTTGTTTGTTTGTTTGTTTTTTTTTTTTGTAATTTTAAGTCCTCCAACATTAAGTCATATCGGACGATGAATGGAATGGGTGAAATGATGCTCAAATGAGCCCAGGGTCCATAGAGCTTAGAGTTACCCGACATTCGTCTTTCAGGATAAGGGAAACCCCCGAAAAAACCTTATCCAGGTAACTCACCCTGACCGAGATTCGAACTCGGGACCTCTTGAACGTGAGGCAGACTTGTCTGTTACAAACCTACCCAGAATAATGAAATGTAAATTAAATAAAAAGAGCAACATCTGTAGACTTGAAAGTTGCACATTACATGAATATTTTACGAAGTATGATATCAGACAACCTGTGATTCAAATTATAATTTTATTTTATTTTTATTTTATTTCTTTCCTTTGAAATCCAGCATAGCAGTGCACCATGGGCAATTGATGAAATTATTTAGTTCAGCATATTCATGGTACACTCAATAACAATGGATGCAATCTTAAAGTAAATGTGCTAAAATTCTATAACGAAAACAAAAATTTTGAGCATCTCCATGATGAAAGCATGCTAAATGCTATTATTTCTTTGACTGTGAGAATTTTTGACCATCCCATATCTTCAGTGACAATCATGTAAGTATCACAGTAAAACCTCGTTAACCCTGATGTCAGGATAACCCATACCAGTTTTGAAAGAAAGAAGATATTATGTTGTTTAGCGTAGTAAATGAAGACTTGTTTTACAGCTGATAACTTGCTATTCTCAGTAGGTACGTTACTCAATTCTATTACCAGTGGGTAGGGAGTTGCTTGCCAGACACAAAGAGAGATGGATGCATAAGCATGCGCGCTCGCGACTGAAGATGATTGATGCGCAAATGCATAGAATTAGGATCGGGCTTTTAATGCATTTAGAACTAAGAGCCAGAAGAATGATTAGGGATCTTCTTGAATATGTTTATATTCGGTATATCTTAGTGATATGGGCTTTGTTTATCATTGGGGGAGTGGAACTGAATCCCGAACCGACAATGGAGCAACTAGCCGATATAGAGAAATAAAAGCAACCTGGAGGAGGGAAGGATATATAGACATATGAAATAAGTTAGGGCGAGAAGGTTTTGCTTGGGCAAGAACAGGAGTGAGAAATTTGAACGGTCAAGAGAGGGAGCTAGATAAATGTCCATTGTGTGGAGAAGAGAATGCAGATTTCCATTATATACTATATTGTAGTCAAACAAAGATATGTAGAGAGCTGGCCTGGCTACGTAAATGGGACAATTTGGGGGGTGAAATAGTAATTAGAAAAATTTTGTCAGTAAAAGGGGAAAAGAACAGTAAAATATAGGGAATTATTTAAGGAAAGTTTAAGAGAGATGGCTAAAAACAATTAAGAGAAAAATGTAGATTATAGATGAAATGGCAAAATGTGTAAAAAGGAGTGGAGGGCCTCCAATACACAAAAACCTAGGGTTAGGTGTATGGGGACCGAATTATAATTCAATGGCGGGCAACATGGTAGGATTTTCAGGATTTAGGAATGTGGTATTTTCCAGTATTGATTGTAATCTTGATTTTATATTTCCATTTGATGGTGTAAAAGGAAAGATGATAAATAAATTACAAATTAGTTGGCAAATTCATTGCAATCACCCCACCTCCTGGGATCAGATTGTGACTTGCCAGAAAACAAGATTAAAGGGGAAAATAAAAAAAAAAGTGTAGAAGAATATTTTATAGACATTTTGATGGCTGTTCCGATGTTGATGAAGAAAACATAGTCAGTTGGTTGCAAATCGATAATGATGGAGGTTACAAACTGATTACAGAGGAAGGCTTATTGCATCATGTGGCGTTACTGAAAATGAAGAGTATTCAGGTGTTGATGAACCAGTTATATGTAGTTATGACCCATTGACAAGCAGTGACAAAGAGAAATTTATGCTTTATTTCAAGAGTCAAGCTGGAACATTGCCAAATGAACTTCTAATTTTAAAGCAGCTAATTGTGCTGCTCATACTAAACTGAGACAACAGAAGCTCACTGTCTTTCTTACTACTGACTAGTTTGTAGCTATATGTGTAAAGTGCAAATACATAGGCTATTACAGTAATACAGTTTGTGTGTTTTTAGGTAAAAGTTTGCCAATAGTAATTTCTTAACTCCATTAAAAACATTTTGGTGACGTACATGATTTTTTTTTAATGTTTTTCCATCATTCTCTGGATAATCCAGATTTCCGTTAATTTTGATCAGCCCTGATCCCAGCTGATCCTGGTAAACGAGGTTTTACTGTACTATAATTCATTTTAATATTGCAATGAAGTTATAAACAACACATATTTAGTCCTATCTTGTCAAAATAAGTTCTTCTAACTTTGTACTATCAGTGCAAAATAAGAACTGCTGTGATAAGATTAGATGTATGATTGAAGGTTCTTTTATCTCTTTAAGCTCAATTTTTTTATTGAGTCAGATGAACATTACAGGTCAATACATTTTTTTTAAATAAGCATGACAAGATTGGAAAGCTGTAATTTTTACTGGAACTTTGTTACTTATAATATTTATTCTTTGTCATTCTTGTAATGCATTAAAATCCATTTACAAAATTTGTAATGTTTAAGAAGTGCATATCATGGTGGCACCCTGGTCCCATTACACCCATTAACATTTAAAGTGTATTAGCAAACACATACTTGCTCTCCAGACTCACATGTGCATCACAGCAAAAGACAGAATTCTTTATCTTGCAATTGGTGAATAAATGATAGCAACCCCAGCTTCAAAACTTGTCTGTGATGAGCAGGAATGTTCCTGAACAATAAGTGAATAACTTTTCACCAAAATTATGCCACATATCTATATAGTTCTACTAAAAAGCTCAGGGAAAATTTTGGAGTGAGAGAAGAAGGAAATCTCCCAAGTATTACAGAAAGTGATATTATCAATGTTGAGGGCATGTTATGGCTCAGCGGTTAGACCATTTGACTCTCACCAAGGTGGCCCAGGTTCAATCCCAGGTGACCACATGTGAAATTTGTAGTGAACAACGCAGGGGCTGATTTTCTCTGGGATCTCCGATTTCCCCTGGCCAGTTGGAAAGAGATTGAAAATGGAGGCTAATGCCTTTGAAACCAGTCTTTCAATAATATATAAACAAGTAAGTGATGAGTATTAATAAACCAACTATTAAATAGTTTCTGAGATTAATTTTGACATCACTGTTACTAAATTCCTCCAAACACATATATTGGAAAACGTAATTATGAATGATTGAATTATTCACTGTGCACATTCCAAAATTTTACCATTTTTTACAATTTACAACTTTAGGCTACATTTATTTGTCTTTATCTTGTTGCTACCTTGTCTTACATGACACCCTGGTCTTCTGCTCTACTAGGTAGCTCTTAACCTCCATGGCTCCTTGTTACTTAATTAGCCCCTTTCTTCCCCCTCATCTTCCTTTCTTATATTCTTTACATTTCTTGCCCATTTTTCTTTTACTTTCTGTAAGAACTCAAGAATACTTCTTACCTTCTTTCCCTCCTTTCCTGTTAACATTTTTATAGCTACTATCATCTTCTCTACTTTCTCCCATTTCTCCTCCCAAACCTTTTTTCTTCATATTGCAACATTCTTGCATTCTGTTACATAAAGTTCTATACTTTCTCTTCCACCACACAATTCACAAATTCCATTTTCCCTACGTCTTATCCCTCTTAGGAATATTGTTCCTGTTCTCATCCAAGCTAGCCCTTCTCTCTCTTACCTATTGCAGTAATCTACATAGGCTAGCCCCTAGTGTTCTACCAGGGAAATATATGAGTCAAATGGAGAATTTAATGTCATGACGGCATGTTGGCCATGGTAGCTCAATGGGTTAGAGCGACTGGACGAAAACCAGATCTGTGGTTCAAATCCCGGCCGTGGCATTGAATTTTTCATGTTGACTCTATCAAAAACCTTAGCCTATATACGGCTAGTATGAAGAAATGATTAATTTCCATCAATTAACTAAAATAATAAGAGTTAAATCATGAAGCCTGGGACTCAAGTTCATACAATAGTAAGTCTCCACGAACGGTGTATCTCGGATGCGAGAGCCCCTAGTGGTTTACCTCGGAAATATACGAGTCAATGGAGAATTTAATGTCATAACGGCAAGTTGGCCATGGTAGCTCAATGAGTTAAAGCAACTGAACGGAAACCAGGAGATCCGTGGTTCAAATCCCGGCCGTGGCATTGAAATTTTCACGTTGACTCTGTCTATTATAGCTATAATTTCCACTTTTGAAACAACAAGTCATAAATGTCATATCTCATATTCCTTGTTTAAGGTATCTGCACTTGTTCCGAAAATATTTTGGTGAAGTTCATTAACACCCTTATATTCATTCAAAGGTACACATTTTTCAGTTGTTGTAATACACTAATTTTGTAACACTGTTTACTGCTGCTAGCCATGACATGTTTGCCTTGCCATGTGAATGATATGGATAAGACAGATTACTGTCAGGTAGTCAAACAAGGTTGAAGGCTATCTATGACCACTTGGTTAAGTCTAACAGGGGACACCTCTAACCATGAATGCTCAGAACTGCATGAAAACATGCTTAGATTAACAATTGATCATAAACAAAATCGTGGTCTGAGTCATTACCATGTAAAATGTTGCATTCTGCTTCAGAAAATTTAATAGAGAGCAACAAAGTAACAAGATATCAATGCCATACGAGGAAAATTAAATATAATTCAATGATGTCAGTGTATAATTACATTTTCAATTAAAGGTGCCAAAAACTCTCTTCTCAAATTGTAATAGTGCAAAACACACATATACTACGCACTGACAGTGATATTAGTCCTCAAAGTGCAGATGTAGGATTTCAATGAAGTGGTTAAAACAAAGAGCAAGAGAATAATGTTCTCACTTCACTTGTCATGTTATCAACTTCAGAATCACTTTCGCATTCACACGGTCCAATAATGAAAGCAGCACTAATTACATTTGCAAATGATGATATGGGTATGTCAATGTCATAACCTGCATTTTGCCAGTATTTTGCAACACAGGCTTATACTTTGATACAGCAAATTAATTGTAAATTATAGATAATATAGATATAGAATAAAAAGAAGTATTTCAGAAAGTGGAGTGCCATTGTTACTAAAATTAGGCAAATGAGTCAACCTTGTATATACTTTTCTCCACTTACAAGTTTTTTAATGAAGACTAGTTTCTGGGAACCTCTTCCCTATCGTCAGTTCTGTGGTTGACTGATGATGCATCCGGTGTCTGCATCTGGCTTGGTGTCATGCTGCCATCTAATGTCCTGGTAAGTTTAATGACGTCACTCCCCTATGCAGCGGTTTAAATGATATTTATATGTCGCACCAATTTTAATGCCGGTACAAAAGTAGCATTCACCATGTAGATGCGGTGCTGTGTGTTCATATCCAGCGGAAGCTGATTGTATTAGTTACCAGTACAGCCACACTTAGAGCGCTGTAATTTTCTTCCTGTTCTGCAAAAATTACCGCTTCTTCTCCGTAGAAGGCACTATGATTTCAAGATAAGACTCACCAGTCAACTATGATGTCATTCTTGCTCAATCAGAGGGCGGGAAATAACAAATAAAAATGAACACTGTGTACCAAATATCTCCATGGCAATTTAATCACCACTAAAGTCCAAAAAGTTCCCATAATACCCACTAGTGAAAAGTCTAAAAGAGAATATTTAACAACCTTGACAGAGTATATTAAATTTTATATTCTGTTATATTCTGCTAGAGTGTTTATGAGATTCCAAGCAGTTAATTTCTGTATACTTACTTTTGGCTTCACAAGCAACAATTTTAAGTTTATCAATTGTGCCTATTTCTTCTAGCCCTCGGAAATTCACATCACTTAACAAAAGGGTCCACACAGTATCGCAGAGACGATAAGTTTCTAATTTGTTAGCCTGAAAATAATGCAGTGTCATTTTAGATTTAATGCAAAAAGTGCTCTGTATATTTTAAATGGGAATTCCAAAGGCAGGTTTTATATTCATAATTGAGTAGTAGATTATATTTTTCAAAAGTATTTTGTTCTATATGGTACAAGAAGTCTACATATATAAATGGTTCACAATTAATGCATTCATGTCTAATTATAAACAATGTTAACTAGATAAATTACATACAATATTAGCATATACAGACATAATTAATAAAACAAAATAATACTGCTTAGCAGTATGAAATATCACAACTATGCCATATTCTTGCCAAAATTAGAAGCCTAAGAAGTATGCATAGTAGCTTATAAATGGTTTGAACGTTTCTTAGCTGATAAACAAAAGATCACTGTAATACATATTGGTATAAATTATATAAACTCTTATAGCAAGATAGACATGTAATTCACCAAGGGACCATTTTTGATCATTATTGATATGATTATTTGTACAGTTTCCATTACATTTTCACTACAGTGACTTTGATATCTAACAATCACTATTATACATCCTGTAAAAATACATGAAATTGCTGACCTAAGATTTACTTGCTGACTCAGGTCCCCTGGCCTTTGATTTTCCTGAGCAGCTTGGTGTCATTTCTTCCTGACCTTTGCTTCTTTTATCCTAATCCACTTTTCTCTTAACTTATATAAGAATTCTCCTATACATCTATTTTTCTTTTCACCCATCCCCGTTAACATGCGTAATGCCACTATGTCTGCTCACGCTGTCCCACTTCTTATCCCATATTTTTCTCCTGCAATTTGTTAACTCCTTGCATTCTATCAGATAATGAACAGTGCTCTCTTCATCTTCACAAAATTCACATATGCCTACCTCATTACTTCTCAACCCTTTTAGATATATTATTCCTACTCTCATCCATGATATGCCTTCTGTTCCAATTTTGTCACATTGATCTATATATTTTTCCCTAACCCATTCTGTCTTTAATTGCTTATAAAATTTCAAAGATTTCTATACTTTCCCAAATATCCTGCCTATCTATGTCTTGTACTCTGGTTCTCTCTTCCTTCCAAAAACCGCTATGATTTGACTCCTCTCCTCTCCATAAATCTCCCATGCCTATCTTCGATACCATTCTTTCCAATTCCGACCCCCAACTATTTGTGTTCTTAATGCTTTTCTGTTGCTTCATGCACAGATTCAATAATTCCCCTTTCTGCCCTTTAATACACTTATACCAGAATTTCAGTATTCTTTCTATTATTATTGCCCTCCTTTTTGTATTACCCAACTCTAGTAATGCCACTTCTCTTGGTGCCAATTTTGGCAGCCCTAGTAGTTCCTTGCAAAACAGTCCATACATCTGGTCTAATTGTGTTCCTATCTCTGATATGCCCCATACCTCCACTGCGTACATTGTTCTGGATTCAACAAACGCTTCATGCATTCCTTCTAACCATCTAACTGACATTTCCAGTTTATGTTTACATATTCATACCCCTGTCATTGCCTCCCTGCCATTAGCTATCAGATCTGCAATATACAACATACTGAGATTGTATTATGTGCTGAAGACAGCAATTTATTCTCAGAGATTACACATACATAGACTCGCAAAATCAAGCCGATAATATAATCATAAATCTAGCAAAGTGCTTACTCACAAATAAACTAATATTAAATGGAAAAAGAATCTCTACATATGCATTGTACAGCCAGTTTCTATCTTTTCATTTTTTTAAATAAAGATCCTGTAACATAAGTCCTGTCGCAAGATGAAAAAAATGGGCAAAAGATGCTCAAATTAACCCAGGGTCCATAGATTTAAAATTACCCAACATTCATCTTTCAGAATAAAGAAAATCCCAGAGAAAACCTTACCCAGATCACACACCCCGATTGAGATTCAAACTCTGACAGTGGCAAAGCATGCAATGAGGTGCTGGAAGCACTGCTTCCCCAAGTAAAGGAAGAAAACCAAAAAATTCATGCCAAACAATATTTTATTTACTCTAGATACATTTTCAAAATTTATTCACGAACATCCACGGTGCTATGGACAATTTGATGGCTGCTTAAGCTTGAGTGACCAGTTCCGTGAGTTCATTCAGTACTGAATATTTCTGTATTCACACATTCATAATCTTCAATATCATGCTTCGCAGGTTTCCAGAAGCAATCACACTCTTCGGTAGTTAGGAAGTACTGACAGATAGTCATGTGAAGCCTCTATAGCATGTGAAGAAAATATGAGCTGAATCTTTCCTGGCGGCGTATATGTTCTAGACGTTCTCGGGCTTCGAGCCAGATAAGCAGAGCTTACCTGGCTCGAAGCCCGAGAACGTCTAGAATATGTGAAGAAAAGTTTACTTTTTTGTTTTATGTGGCACTTTTAAATAAAACTTTAAGTATATTTCAATAGCGTTACATAGTCATTTATGTAAATTGGTATATAGTAGTGATAAATGCAGAATGCTTCTGAAGTTTTAAGTTATTAGCAGAAATGTACCAAATGCATACTTTCTCCATGTTATACTAACAATTCATGTAGTGTGGGCATAGCTGTAGGAAAAATTGGAATGTGTGAGTGGAGAGGGAAAGCAGGAATGTCTGCTTATAATGTGAGCAGTCTTGCAATGCAAGAAGGGCCTACGTGTGACTGTACAATAGTAAGAGTACTAAAGAGTAGCTTTAGTTCTTTGAGTCATTCTCTCTTATTTTAATAAAAATTATTACTTGCAGCTTCCCTAATTTTGAAAGTCATACTTTGCCAGTGAATTCTGGATCACTAGAATGTGAAGTAGACACGCTACCATCACACTATAGAGATGGATGCATTACATACCCAATAAAGATAGTAAATCACTATGACCAAAAATTGTATCAATAATGAAACTGTACAATATGTTTCAAAGAAAATTTCTGGAAATTATAATTGACTAGCTCTTCAATTGGAACATTACGGCAAGAATAGATAGAACCTCTTATATAATATCTGTTTTGATATACATCTATAACCTAAAACACCTGTGTGGTGGCCGGGTGTAAAGAATAACCCCAATGTAGCCCATGCATGTCGTAAAAGGCAACTAAACTGGACAACTGGTGCCTGGGGGTATACTAGGCCACTCAGTCTCAGGGAACGTAAATGTGGGACCTGGTCCTCCAAGAGGGGGTTTGGAATAGGGTTAACAGCCCTACCTGGTAAAAAAGAAATTGGAAATTAATTGTTCTTTCACACTGGCCGTGTGTAGGCTAAATTGTGGAAACGTAGAGTCAGACTGAAAAATTCAATGCCATAGCCGGGATTTGAACCACGGATCTTCTGGTTGGCCATAGTAGCACAATGGTAGTGCGGCTGGACGGAAACCAGAAGATCCGTGGTTCAAATCCCGGCTATGGCATTGAATTTTTCAGTCTGACTCTACGTTTCCACAAAAAGAAATTGTTTTGGAACCAAAGGACAAAGGACGCCAGACGGATCTAATGGATAAATTACCTGGACAGCGGAAATGGCATATGAATTGTGGTAGGGAATGCTGGGTTAACCTGGAGCACTACAAACTCTGAAACATGAACTGAAGAAACACAGAATGCAAGGAACAGGGCAGCTAAGAAAGTATTTAATGGTAAACCTGGCGGACAACCTAGGACAAGATGGTTGGACAATGTGGAGGAAGATTTGAGGGGAATGGGAATAAGAAGATGGAGAACCAAGGCTGTGGTCCGAGAAGAGTGGGCAGAGATTGTCCAGAAAGCCAAGGGGTGGTGGCAGTGGTGGTGGTGGTGGTTACCTAAACACAAATAATGACAATAATTTTAGTTAATTGATGGAAATTAATCATTTCTCCACACTAGCCGTATATAGACTAAGGTTTTTGATAGGTAGAATCAAACTGAAAAATTCAGTGCTATCAGGGATATCATCAACAAGCAGTTGTAGAACAATATTTCTAATCGTCTTTTCACCTGGCTTGCTTCCTGAGAACAACTTGAGCATATTTGACACCAGGAAAGCTTCAGGTCTTATATTTTAATTTCTTGGTTTATTTAAAATAGCTTTTAATTAATTTTTAGAGATGACTAGAAGGTGATGTTGTTTCTCAGGTCAGATGTGCAATACTTTTTCAATACTGAAAGGAAACTTGTAAAGAAGATGTATATTTATATATATAATGTCCTATATTATTTATATGATGTGCAGGAAAAATAAACAAAAAAATGTAAAATATGCAGTTGTCTATAATATATTTATCTGGAACTCTGGCAGTGAAATAAGTATTCTTTTGATGCCCACATACAGGAGGCCCGAGTTCAATTCTTGTGGCTGACCTACCTGACCCATGGGTTTTTTGGGAGTTTTCCCGGGTCGCTGGGTAGGTTAATTACATCCCCCGAATTTCCTGTCCCTCCATTTCATCTCCATTATCATTTCACGTTATCTTTCATCTGGTGGTCTCTTTCAAAGCAGAAGTGTCGGCGGGTGTCTCAGCCCTGTCATGACTCTGGGCAGCTGCCCTCTATCTCCTCTCACTTCATCCTTCCTCCCAGGGGGGTTTCGGTGGCGAATCCCCTCCGTATTAATCCTAATCCTCATTCTTTTGATAATGCAGGAGAAAAATAATTAGGTTCTGAGTCCTAAATAGCACATCATCTAAACCTCTTTTCTGTTAAAGTAACATTGCTACTCAACCAAACTTGTATATTACTAGAACCTATATGCTTTATAAGGAATAATATTGAACAAAGACAGTATTGAACACTAAAAATCCAACAGAAACAATAATAAAATACGCTTTAGACTGCGAGAACAATAAGGATCAACACAATGCAGCATAAAGGCATACATATAATGTGGGAGTCAAAAAACTCTAAACTGGCTGCATAATATTTTGCCTGTCCTTGTTCTCAGCACTCATCATCTACTGTTGACTATAATCTTTACAATATTTCACATAGCTATTTTATTAATTGCCAATTGCCAGAAAAGTGATAGCTAATGGCAGGGAGGCAATGTCAGGGGTAAGAATATGTAAACATAAACTGGAGATGTCAGTTAGATTGTTAGAAAGAATGTATGAAGCGGTCGTTGAAGCTAGAACAATGTATGCAGTGGAGCTATGGGGCACATCAGAGATAGGTACAAAATTAGACCAAATGTACAGATTGTTTTGCAAAGAACTACTAGGGCTGCCAAACTCAGCACCAAGAGAAGTGACATTACTAGAGTTGGGTAATACAAAAAGGAGAGGAATAATAATAGAGAGAATAATGGATCTAATTTGGACAACAACTCAGGAGCAGGAATTAAGTGTGCACTGTTCTTATTCTATCAACCAGCAGGATACCACACAACAAATTTTGATGCAGAAGTAATGGCTATTCATATTTCACTCCAACACCTTCTATACAGAATAGATAAATTTAAAAATGCTGTCATACTTTCTGATTCTAAAGCAGCATTATATGCAATAAGTTCATATAAAATGAGGTCAATCCCAATTAAAGAATGTCACAAAATGACACAACAACTTCAAGAACTACAGAAAAGAATTATATTACAGTGGATACCTGCACATTGTGGAATTGCTGGAAATGAATCAGCTGACTTTCTTGCCAAAAATGGTGCAAATGTAATTCAGAACAAAAGTAAAAACTTACCCTTTACATCCATAAAAAGATTAATTAAAAACAAATATAAAAAAAACCAATCAATATCTAACAAAGCCAAAGATAAAAAATGTAACATTTTAATTAAAAATCCAGAAATTATTCCAGAAATCCCACGTAAAGCTGCAGTAGCAAATTTTATATTACTTACAGAACATGATTATTTAGCCAAACACTTACACAGAATAGGAATTTATACAAGTTCAAATTGTCCTCTGTGCAACAAAGAAGAGGAAATGACTGAAGAACATCTAAGCTGTGAAGCCCTACCTGCCGGACCCACTACACAGAAATATTGGAGAGCAAGAGAGCTAATGGCTTCACTGCCGAAGCCTAGCATTTGAAAACAACAACATAATAGAGAGAATATTGAAATTCTGGTATAAGTGTATTAAAGGGCAGAAAGGGGAATTATTGAATTGTGCATGCAGCAACAGATAGGCAAGAGATATGGGAAAGTATAGAAGAAAAAAAAATCTTTGAAATTTTATAAGCAATTAAAGACAGAATGGGGTAGGTAAAAATATATAGATCAATGTGACAAAACTGGAAGAGAAGGCATAGCATGGATGAGAGGAGTTGAGAAGTAATGAGGTAGGGATATGTGAATTTTGTGGAGACGAAGAGAGCACTGTTCATTACCTGATAGAATGTAAGGAGTTAACAAATTACAGGATAAAAATATGGGATAAGAAATGGGATAGTGTAAGTAAAGAGATATTGGTGGTACGCATGCTAACGTGGATGGGAGAAAAGAAAAATACATGTATAGGTGAATTCTTATATAGGTTAAGAGAAAAGTGGATTAGGATAAAAGAAGCAAAGGTTAAGAAGAAATACAGTATGGTCAATGTTAAATTTTATTGAACTGAAATTCTAATGGAAGCTGTACAGATAAATAAATATCAACTAATAGCCAATTATTGTATGTATTATCTGCTTTTGTTCTAGAAAGAAGAATCAAGCAAACAGAAATCATATTTTGTTATTTTTATGAGAGTTAATGTGATTTTTGAAGATGCATGAAGTAGTGCATATTGAAATTCCTATGTGATTTCCTATATTGAAGCTCCCATTGCAGCCTGACCCTCCACTATACACTTAGCATGAACTAAAAGTAACATTACCTAATGACAGAAACATTAGACCTTCAATCAAGATGATTGGGTAAAACAACATTTAACTTATATCAAAATTTAACTGTATTGGAACACCACAGTGAAACGAAATAATTATTCAATTATAGATGAGTCGTATTTATTACACATCAGCTTCACTTATGTATCTATATTGAGGACATGTTTCGCGAACCATCGTTAGCATTGTTGGCTCTTATGCGACTAAAGCTTGATCCAGTGGTGTGGGTAGTTCTGGATTTGCTGCTGCCATCTGTTGATTTTGTGATGAATTTAAATGTGGGGTTGTCTTCTGGCGGGATTTCAAAATTCATTAGTTGGTTTTTATGTTTTGCTATGTATATTCTGTCCCATATGACGAGTTCGCTATGTTTTTGTATTTATTTTAGTAATTTGGTGCTATCTTCAATTTCATGTTTTTCAGACCAGAAATGAGCTGCTATTGAGGACTTATCAAAATTCAAAAAGAATTAAAACAGATCACAGCTCTTTCACCAATAAAATAAGAAATTAGATTTGCTAAATTTACTTACCATGTGGGCCATAAAAAGTTTCCAAAAATATTCAAGAAATACAATATAACACTGGCAGCACCAAAAAACAATTACAACATTAAAAACCTACTTAACAGTAATAATACTGATAAGATAAAACCAGAATAAAAGTCAGACATTTCTAAGATTAAGTGTAAAGACTGTGGAAAAAATTTACATAGGGAGGACAAAAAGAAACATAGGCACTAGAAAAAAAGAACATTTTAGACACTTAAGGTACAAAAAAAAAAAAAAAATACTGATAAGTCCGCAATAGCAGCTCATTTCTGGTCTGAAAATCATGAAATTGAAGATAGCACCAAATTACTAAAATACGTACAAAAACATAGTGAACTCATCATATGGGAGAGAAGGTACATAGCAAAACATAAAAACCAACTAATGAATTTTGAAATCCTGCCAGAAGACAACCCCACATTTAAATTCATCACAAAATCAACAGATGGCAGCAGCAACTCCAGAACTACCCACACCACTGGATCAAGCTTTAGCCGCATAAGAACCGACGATGCGAACGATGGTTCACGAAACATGCCCTCAATATAGTACGTAAGTGAAGCTGATGTGTAATAAATACGACTCATCTATAATTTAATAAAATTTAACTTGTTTTACTTAAGAAAATACTTATATGAATATCAGTTAATTTTTAAGGCTATAGGTAAACTACTCAAGAGGAAAATATATATACATTTTTGAAAATTTGAAATTAATTTTTATTTTTAATATGGATATATTCAAGTTTCTAAGTTCAGTTGCCATAATTAATGGTATGAGAGTTATATATAGCTTCCACCAAATGTTAATTTATATACTCAAAGTTTTATGTAAGTTACATGTACTAACCTGGAAATTTAACCTTGTATCTGTTTTTGTTGGCAGTGCATCATTTATAGATTTGTCAAACTGAAGGAGGACCTTGGCAGCTAATTCTGGTGTTATTTTCCTATTCTGAAACATTAAATAACACACTACATAAAATATGATTATTTTTAATAACATTTCACTTATCTTTTAAGGAAATTGATGAAAATTTCAAAACATTAATTAAAAGATAAGGAAGTTTTATTTCAAATAATTGCTTCACTTGCTTTGTTGCTTCACTGTTTCTAGCTTCTATTATGTATTAATCAAATGGCATTTTATTCTTTTAATAAATAAGCTATCAAAAATAGTGAAGTAATAGTGAACTCCTTCAAGAGTTATCTAATTGATAGAGTCAACATGAAAAATTCAATGCCATGGCAACTTAGTAAGTCGCCACAAATGGTGTATCTCGAATGCGCAAGCCCCTAGTGGTCTGCCGGGGAAATATACGAGTCAAATGGAGAATTTAATGTTGTGACGGTAAGTTGGCCATGGTAGCTCAATGCGTTAGAGCGACTGGACGGAAACCAGGAGATCCATGGTTCAAAACCCAGCCATGGCATTGAATTTTTCATGTTGACTCTATCAAAAACCTTAGCCTATATACGGCTAGTGTGAAGAAATGATTAATTTCCATCAATTAACTAAAGTTATCTAATTTTTATGTGTCAAGAACATACACAATTAAGCATTTTGGAATTTTCACTCCATTGTTATGAAGCAGGTGTTTTCTGTAGCTCACATGTTAATAAATGGAGAATTGCCAAAAGATAAATGTGGAAAAGTCCAAAAGGTAATAAAATTCCTGAGATCATTCTGAAAACTGCACACATACTGTCTTTTCCTCTGAAGCCCTCTCATTATTCTGGAAAGGAAATTCATTACTTAGATCCTGGCTGTGTATAAGAAAACTAAGTTCTACTGCAGTACTTATCCAGAAACAACCTTTAAATACAACTTCTACTTCCAGTATTCATGGAAAAACTATGGTTATAAATTTGGCAGACCACGAATAGATGTGCGTTCTCTTTGTGAGGAACATGCCAAATTAAAAAATACTCATCTCTGTGAAGCTTCAAAACTTGTAGCCAAGTCAGATTTGGATGTTCATTTTCAAACATTTCAAAACTTTGAAATTCCCTGAAAAGGGCAAAGTCCTTAAAAAGACTAATTGAAGAATTTGATCTTGCCAGAAATTCCTGTGCAAAGAGTCTTTTATATGCAGCAATGTGGACCAACATATTCAGCATTCACAATTTAAACATGATAGCTCTGTTTTGTATCTTTATCCTCAGGGTAATAGAAGAAACGGTTGAATGAGGTGTGCACTTTTTTATACCATTACATTAAAAATTATATTCCAGACATCACTAAAGATTTCATACGGATGTGCTGGACAAAACAGAAACAATGCAATGGTGAAAATGTGCATGTGGTTACAGCTGGAATATTTGAGTCATTTACCCACATGTTTCGTGAATGAGGTCATGCAACAAATATTTCAAAAAGAAATTATTCAAAAAGAAAATTAAAATTTGTGATAGAGTATATACTCTAAAAGAATATGTTGAAATAATTGCAAATAACAGAAAGAATGTGGATATTAATGTTGCAGAATTTGCTAAAATTATTAATTTTGATAAATGGTGGCTATCTTACTTTAAGAAGAGTGTAATGTTCAGGGAAAATGAAGGGGTTCCAAGAGACAAGAAGCAAGTTCTAATTCCACAGTAACAAGACTGGAGAGATTGAAGGGTCCTATTATACATTGACTGACCTGTCAAATATACATTCTTTCTGGGATAGCCTTGTTCAATACAGCATCTTATTATTCCCTCTGAAAAGGCATATAAGGACAAAGTTCTCATAAACCTTAAAAAGATTCAGGACATTGGCAAGTTCAGAAAATATTGTGACTTTGTGGGTTCGTGGAATCAAAGGTCTAACTCGCAGAAGTTCAAATCTTTCTTTCCTTCCATATAAATATGCTTTGTACACCTCTGATAACATGTACGCAATCTTCCAGTCCATCTGCACCCTTCACTAGCACTGCGCTCTTCACGGCTGTCTGCCCAGAACTAACTTCTCCAGCCCAACGCATCGCTTATATAGACACCAATTGCCGAATCCAGAAGCTTCCGGGTTTCATGAAACATAATGGTTTTTCCAGACGTCAGGGGGAGGGGAAAGGGACGGTCCAGTGACTTGTGGTACTTTTCTCCCACGCCCCTCAGCGAGCAATTACCAGTTACAAGGGTAGG
The DNA here is from genome assembly GCA_030765055.1 of Mantis religiosa. Lineage (NCBI taxonomy): Eukaryota > Metazoa > Arthropoda > Insecta > Mantodea > Mantidae > Mantis > Mantis religiosa. Next base: position 191,847,587 of record CM060951.1, read on the forward strand.
CGTGGCCTGAACGCTTTCCTTCTCCCACCCTACCTGCTAGCTAGTATCGTGCCTTCCGATAATCAGGTGAAAATATGTTCCTCAAGAACTGCTATGCAATTTTATGGCCAACAAATGTGGCTCAATGTGATGTTGTGTAAAGCTCTCGAAGTCAGAGTTTTTGTATTTGTTTATCTAAATTAAATTGTATCTAGGGAAAGTAGTAGACATTTTAAAACCTATTTTACTTCCTTTATTTATTTTTATAAAAATACATTAATTTACATAACAATTGATATCTTTGCTAGCTGGTCACTACTAAATTTACCTGAAAAGCATTAAGTCAACTTTTTAAACAAAATAAATACAGAAGAAACTTTCAAATTGTGTTTTCACTCAATGAAATGCATTACTAGACATTATTTTACATAAAAACATATTAATAATTCACATTTACTTGCTTTTGTTACATTTTTGCAGTTTTTTCTTTCTCCTGAAAAGTTATGAAATTGACTTAAAGCCATTCAACTCCAATCAAATGAATTAAGGTATGGACGTATTCTTTCAGGCCGAAAAAACCAGGTATTCCAGTAAGACTGCAATGTCTAACTATTTTTATAAGTTTTCACAACAACGAAGGAAGCCATATTCAGCTAATGGGTATAGCAATATATGAACAGTGTTCTTTAATAAGAATGCGATTATCTCGAGATCTTCTTGCAATAACCATGCATTCATCATATCTTTGTAATGTAAGCTTGCTTTTATGCATTTTAAAGTATTTAGTTAAGAATACCTACTACTGTTAAACCTTCTACTATTCCATATTTTGGAATATCATAAAATCTGATAAGACGTTCTTCTATTTCACCACATCAACATTAGGATAAGACAAGATGTCATTCTTTTGGCTCTTACTAGATGTGTCGGTCGTTTCAGACACGTCAAGTGATTGTTTCAAATCTGGGCAAAGTTTCTGCATCAGTTACCTCAGTTATACATTAAATCAATTCATTCTGTATCTCAGAAGTCCTTAAATAGAGTAGCATAACTACTATTCAGGTGGTCTCTTAAGTAACTTTCTTCCTCAACTAAATATTCTAAAGTCTCCAATTTATTCACATTGTTCATAGACAGTGGGATTCACCATGACCAGAAACAACATTTCTTCCACCAAAAAGAAAATTGTAGAAATTCTCTATTTTAGTTTTTCCCCAGCTCATTAAATTTAACGGTTGTTTTAGTATGTTTATGGAAGACTCTCTTTAAAATGACTAACACAAGTCTTTCTGAAACTTTAGTACTACATATTAGCCATAAACAAGTGGAATCGACCATAAACTACTACGCAATATTATGTCATACGCCACATCTAAAAGTTACCTCTGTACAGCCTATGGTAGCACAAACTAAAAAACAAAAAAAAAGTAAGTCATACTCTTTCTGTGATTTTCATAAGTGAGAAAACATTGACCTTCAAAGGTTGCATTTAAAATGACGGCTTCAATACATGCTTCCAATCTGCTGTGGAAAGATTGCTGCACACGTTTTAGCATTTTAGCAGAAATTTTAGAGGAGACGCAGACATATTAACTCATTTCATATTCTCTGGTAGTTGTAGACAGTGTCTTTCAGCTTTTTCCACAGAAAAAGAGTCTACAAGAGTCAAATCCAGTGAACAAGCCGGCCCAGGTACAGGTCCTCTTCGTCTAATCCAACGATTTGGAAATACTCCATTCAGACAACTGCAGTACTTTGTGCACTATGGGATAGCCGTCATGTTAGCACCACAAGTTCCTCCTAGTCTTCAGAGGAACGTCTTCCAGCATCTGTGGAAAATAGTCTGTTAGGATACCTGTAGGTGATATTTGTGCGAGTTCTGTGTTCCTTCTATGAAAAAGGAGCTACTGTCCCACTCACACATTTAAACTCCATGGATACCTACCAATGTTCCACTTGACGAAGCCAGTAGTGCATGTTTCTATGGTTTACTTGTTCAGATTAGTAAATGTTGCTTCACCACCAAAAAAGTTAAGTACACGATGATCATATTGTCGCGAAGCCGTTATCTACGATAGCGCGGCTAGCGTACAGGTGAGCCCAGAGGTTCTACTCCCATTAGTCTTGAACCCATAGGAACAAGACCCGGGCCTCTTTCAACCAGGGAGTTATCCGAGCTGTCCCAAAGGGCGCTCGGCGTCCTCCGTGTGGCTTTCCATAGGTCAAGACCGGGTTACTAACAAGCCCCCCCATCTGGTCCAGGGACACAAGACGGAATGGAAGTGGATACGCCACTTACGCGCGCCAACACCAAAGGTGAAGACTACGGATATGACCTCAGTGGGGCCGCCTGGTGATCTAGCACACCTTCTACTAGCTTTGCAGGCTAGTACCCGGGAGAATTAATGACTTCGCTCAACCCCGTCCTTAGATGTACCCGATTCCCACGGGTATCGGGAACCACTGCCCCCTCGAGACCATCCCAATCCGAACAACTCCCGAAGGAGGGGCTCGAATGTTCGGCCCGATGTTCCTCTAGTAACGTCAGAGGTACCACGAGTGCTAAGGGTCCGCAGCGCCCGCACCACGGCAGCTGAACGGGACGGATCCCCTCCCCTACGGGGACGGCTAGCGTACACAAAGAGCCGGCAAATAACGATAGCGCCGATAAATAACAGACGGATCACGGAGGTAAAGGACTTGCCGGCATAGATTAAGTTACGCTTCTGGAAGGTGATAGAATTTTCGGTTTCTTTACTGTCCCAGAAATGTCTCGAATTTATGAATGAGATATATAAGAGATTGTGACACGCCAGCGGACAGTTGTAAAATGAGAGTGAGTCGTGAGAGGTAAGCAGAGAACAGCTGAGAGTGTTGTTGTAACGAGAGCTGATGTAAACTGAACGCTGTTTGTTATTGTCATCGTCCTTGGAAGATTGTGTTGTATATGTGACGTAATGTTGTTACGTGAGAATTGAACAGTGTATTTCTACGGAAATAAAGAACATTTGGAATATCTGCAACTCGGCCGTTTAATTCTACGAACCCACGAAGTCACAATATCTTAATGTCGTACAAAAGGTGACACGATTCTCGAATTAGTTCCATGCAGCTCTGATGGACAGAGATATTATAGGGATGGAATCTATGTCGATGGATAATTTCTGACTCACGCCACTTCCACGCAATTGATTAATTTGCTAATCTACTGCCACAGCAGTTCAAACATTGACATCTCTCTTTTCTCCAGTCACATGTTTGATTCTGTTATATTTGGTAGGTGTTACACTACCTTTTCGCGTATTACCCTGAACATTTGGGAAGATACCTTGCAGTGGAGAAGCTTTTATCTGTTTACATCGCACGGCTGGCTATCACAGGGTAGAGATAACCAGCATGTCACAAAAATATACACATTTTTGAAATAAGATAAAGAGCAGAACAAAAAACGAGCTATTTAATTCTGATGTGAAGATTTAGTTTCCTACATATGCGTTTCACTTGCTGTATCTATAGAGCTTCCATCTGCGACGATGTCTAAAGGATGGATAGAAGCTGTAATGTCAGTAGAACTACCGTTGTCATCTCTGATATCCATAAAATCGACTAAGGTGTTTACTTCCTCTTCCTCTTCATCACTGCTATTCAAATCCAAATTGATTATTATTCCTTCAATGTATTCTTCCATCTCGATGACAATATTCTTATTATATGACTTAATTTTTATGTACACATTTTCCAATCAACTGTCTGGTTAATTTAAGTGCGTTTAAAGTAATAGAACATACATGTTTCTGCTGTTTTTGCTTCATGATATTCCATATTGCTAAGTCGACTGTGCTACGCGTTCCGAATTCTAACAAAGGTACTAAACATTGAGGTATTAAAAACAATATATTTTGGATATATACAACCTATAATTACATATGGAATTATTCTTTGGGGGTCCACATCCAAGTCCTCGTGTATATATAAGATGCAAAAAAGAATATTAAAAATAATTAAAAAGGTTCCCTTAAGAACAGAAAGCAAGCCAATATTTCAAGAATTTAACATCTTACCTGTTCAATGTATTTATATTTATGAAGTAGTTTATTTTATACATAGGAATAGATCACTATTTACAAGTAATTCAGATTGTCACACATACAATACAAGGAACAGTAATAATATACATCTAAATCATCATCGTCTCAGTCTGAGTCTAGATTTCATCTCTCACAAAGGAATCATTCTATATAATAAACTCCCAGCTAAGATAAAAAATCTAAATAATAAAAATTTCAGAAAAGCTGTAAAAAATATCCTAATAAAAATAATGCCACAGACAATAGATGAGTTTTTGAGAAGTAGAATTGAATAATAAAGTAAATATTGTTTTTTTTTTTTTGTAAAAGTTATGTCTATTACAGTCTAGTTTTTGGAAGTGTAATACATTAAAAATTGTGTGACCTAAGTTGCATTATTCTTAATTACTATTGTATTATTATTCTGTCAATTACTATTGTATTATTTAACTACTATTGTATTGTTTAATTACTAGTGCATTATTAATTACTATTGTATTCATAATGTTATTGCTCAAAAGAATTGTATTATTCCTACGGGCACAAATTTGACGAAGCCATGAATATTGTATGTTCTTACGGTGAATAAAACTTACTTACTTACTTACTTACATATCAATTTAGCGAGGTTTAGATCACAGTGATAAGGTGGCAATCTATATCCTGGAGTTCCACTAAAACGTGCCACATATTTATTTAAACTAAATCCCATTTCTTTTAATATTCGCTAGAATGTTTTCTATCCACCACCGACTTTAATTTTCTCGTTTATTGCATAAAATAACTTCTTCACTGTTGGAATTTCTTTACGCACTTCATAGTACTCTTAAAAGTTCTGTGAATGACGCACTTATTGAATGAAATCTTTCATTAAAAGTTCTTTTTCCAATTACATTATTCTTCTTGAGTAGTAGCTCTTGTACCTGAAACACTAGCTTTTTCAAATTCTTTACGATTCTTTTTATTTTGGTTTCACTGTTTGCTACTGTTGTAGCCGTTCTAGCCACTGCCCTTTCCAGAGGAAGAATTAGACCGTTTTGCTTTTCCACCGTGCAGAACTTTTTTATATATAATTCACGTCCTCCAACGTTAAGTCATATCGGACAATGAATGAAATTGATGAAATGATGCTCAAATGAGTCCGGGGTCCATGGAGCTTAGAGATACCCGGCATTCGCCACCATGCTGAGAAAATTATCAATCATTCTGAATAATCCTGTTTTGGGAGTTTACAACCCTCCGAGGTGACTTTGTTTTGGAGTTTCCATGTTTGAAAATTATTATTATTAGAGACACCTACCTTGTGATACGACAATACACTGTACTGCGGTACTCGTGCGTCACACAACTAGATTTACAACTTCATACGTCCATAGCCAGCCATCACAACACGGTAGTTCCTACTACGGCCACATATAAACAAAACTCAAGCCATGCTCAAGCTATTTGTTCATAGTAATAACTAGTTGAAGAGGTTTATAAATAATTGCCAACATGGTAGACGTTTATTGGGATGGAAATTAATTGTTCTTTCAAACTGGCCGTGTGTAGGCTAAAGTATGGAAAGATAGAGTCAGGCTGAAAAATTCAATGCCATAGCCGGGATTTGAACCACGGATCTTCTGGTTGCCGTCCAGCCGCTCTAACCCTTGAGCTACTATGGCCAACGTGCCGATATGACATAACCCTAATAGTGATTAACTATAAAGCCCGGGCCTTAAAGTTCTTACACGTTGTAAGTCGCCTTTAAGGTAGTTGTCTCATGTGTTTATGAGAACTCCTAAGTGGTTTACCGGGAAAAATACGAGTCAACTGGAGAATTTAATGTCATGTCGGCAGGTTGGCCATAGTAGCTCAAGGGTTAGAGCGGCTGGACGGCAACCAGAAGATCCGTGGTTCAAATCCCGTCTATCGCATTGAATTTTTCAGTCTGACTCTATCTTTCCATATTTATTTGGATGTTTCCACATCTACTGTACAAGAACGAACTACATTATTTCTAAAATCTCCGAACACCATGAGCATTTTGGCTTTTTCGACATTGTATATCCCATCTTGCATTCACGACTTACTGCTTTAACTAACGCAAACTGACTGTAAAACCCCAATGCAATCAATGAACATAAAATATAATGTAAACAAACATAACATCGCACCTAGCAACTAAGCAGGTTGAATGGAATATTTTTGGTGTGTAATGGTTTCAAAATAACTCTTCTCGTAAACTACAAGGGGCATCCAGAAAGTAAGTTCTGTTTCAATTTATCTCCGCTGCAACGCTGCGATCGCAGTTCCGCATATGCGCGGTAAACGCTCTGTATCAAGGAGAAGAAACGTCCGCCATTGTGAGATCGCTGTCAGCCACGTACGCTTTGTTGTGCTTGTTTACTATGTCGGTGTTGATTGAAAATCCCGCCGCTTGTGGAATCATATCTGTGATTCGTTTTCTGAATGCTAGGAAAGTGAAACCAATTGAAATTTATCGGCAAATTTGCAATGTTTACGGACTGAGTGATACAATGGTGAGAAGATGGGTCCGATAGTTCAATGAAGGACGTAGTGAAGTGCACGATAAAGAAGTGGGCGTGCATCTTTGGTTACAGAAGAACTGGTTCACGCGATTGATGACAAGATTCAGGAAAACCGCAAGTTTACAATTAGTGCTCTCGCTATGGAATTTCCCCAAATCTCACGATCACTAGTTCACGAAATTGTTACCGAAAACCTGAAATTTTGTAAACTTTGCTCACGTTGGGTGCCAAAGATTCTTACTGAACAACTCAAAACAAAACGCATGGGTAGTGCACTTCAGTTTTTGACCCTAAAGGGATTTGGCTCGGACGTGTTTGACCACCCCCCGTATAGCCCTGACCTCGCTCCTAGCGACTTTTATCTGTTTTTGCATCTCAAATCTTTCCTTGGCGGTCAACACTTCAACAATGACGAAGAGCTGAAAGAAAATGTTTCCAACTGGTTGAAGACACAGGCGGCAAACTTCTATGAAGAAGGTATACAAAAACTTGTGCCTCGTTATGACAAATGCCTACAAACTTTCGGCAGTTATGTGGAAAAGTAGTTTAAGATTTGTAGAATTTTGTGCAGTAAACAATTTTTCTGTATCTTTACACAATTTAATGTTATTACCAAACAGAACTTACTTTCTGGACGTAACTCGTATTTGCACTAGAACTCTGCAAAAAACACCATTGACATTCTAATTTATTCTATTTTTATTTTGAGGGTGTAACGAGACTCTCTTCCATTTAACATGTATATTTGTTCAAAAAATGCACAACCTCCGTATTATTAAATCGGCTATCTTTAAGCTTTATGTACCTCGGGCTCACATTGCTCATTACTTCACACTACCCAATAATAAATCCCGTAGGGGAGGGGATCCGTCCCGTTCAGCTGTCGTGGTGCGGGCGCTGCGGACCCTTAGCACTCGTGGTACCTCTGACGTTACTAGAGGAACCTCGGGCCGAACTGCCGAGCTCCTCCCGTCGGGGAGTTGTTCGGATTGGATTGGACTCGAGGGGGCAGTGTGTTTCCGACACCCACGGGAAATTGGGTACCTCCGGCCAGGCTACGGCCGCCCGGAGGGGGTAGAGGGTTGCCTAAAAGGTCCTGAGTACTAGCCTGCAGAGCTAGTAAAAGGTGTGTTAGATCACCAGGTGGCCCCACCGAGGCTTTTGGTAGTCTTCCCTGCGGGGTTGACGCGCGTAAGTGGCGTATCCACTTCCACACGTCTTGACGTTGTGCTCAGCGTGGCGGGGGGAGAGGGGCTTTTATAAGAAATCAGGTATTGCCCTATGAAAAGAGCCCCGGGGTATCCATCGCTCCCGGGTAGAAGGAGGCCCGGGTCCTTGGTCCTACGGATCCAGGACTAATGGGAGTAGATCCTCTGCACATAACACAACATATCCAATAATAAACAAAGTAGCACTAGAATGAGCTTGAGAACCGTGATTTCATTCTTTTATGAATTCGTTAAGCGATTGCGTGCTTTCCTTGCACCGGTTGAAATCGTATTGTTCACACCTTTGTTTATATATTTTGCACGTTCAATGTTTACTTTGTGGTGTCTCTCGTCTTTTAATCATTTAATGGTAGAAACCACGGATCGCGGGACCTGTGATTGCTTGAATTTGTGTTTGGCTGTCGCCCGTCCATTGACTGTTAATGTGTCGTCCGACCAGAAGAAGTATCTATTTCATTTCATTTTCGATTCTTTGTCGTTGTTGCCTCATTGTATGATTTCGTGCTTGATAATGATGTGTTTATATTATCCAGAAAGAAGGTTTCCCTCGCAAGCACATACGCCAGGATATACTCCATGTGCCACCTTTAGTGAAAGGCTGTTTATACCTAAAGATCACCTACATCGATAGAACTACATATATCTGTCATACTTAAGGGAAAATTTTATACTTAGCTTTTAAATATTCAACAGCCTTTATATCCAAATCTTAATGTGTGAGAGATAAAAATTCTGATATGTAAGATTCAAACGACGTTTGCTGATCTTTATATAAAACCATGATTCTTTTATCTGGTTGCTATTACAGAAGTTTTCTCTTTTCTTTTTCCATTCTCTATATCCTTTTACTGGTCAAAGCATTACGGTAAGAGATAAGCCTCCAAGGCTCATTTTTGTAGGTAAAAGGATGCAATAGCACGATGGAGTTTTAAAAGCCGTTGCTTTGTGGTGGTTTTGAAACTGTATGTTTTTTCAAGACCAGAGAAAAAACGTACAGGTAGTAGCTAACTAAGAATTTGAAAAAAAAAAAAAAAAATGTATAGGGCTGATGTACTATAACCTAAGTAATTGCCAACAATGCATTGTTAAGTTAGCATAAACGTACGTCTATCCTGAAATCGCTAACTAAAAGTTTTTCTCAAAGATTAGTTATGTTAAAAACATGCAACTGTAAGAAGTTGACACACCTACCACTTCCACAACATATACTGAAAACTAAACCGTTATAATATGCTGTTAACAAACATAGCCTTACCTCAATCATTTCGTCAAGACTTTCTTGTAAAGCACGTCCTAAAGTTGAATTGCGATAATGCTGATAAGACATTTCTTGCTTATGCTTTTAATTGTTTCTCGTTGCTACAACTTGCCGTAGGCAATTACTAAATACTTTAGGATTACCAGTTAGGGCAACAATAATTTATACGTAATTTTTACGTATCTTATACTCAGTTCCCCTCAATCGCAATTGACAACAGTTAAAAATATTAACATACAGAGGACTCTGTTACTAGTTATGAAAACTAAGTGGCAATTGGTTGAATCTATTGGTCGAAATTTTGTTTTTCTTTTGTTTAACATCTTTTAACTGGGTAAGACAGTGCGATTAGTAGAGATAAGCTTCCAGTGCATATTTAGATAGAAATACAAGATTCAATCAGTTACACGGGCCTTAACCACAATGATCGCCAATTACTTATTAATGCATAATTGCACGTATATACTGAAATCACTAACGGAAGGTTTTCTCACGCTGGAATAGCGCTAGCAATACAGAATTGGAAAACTCTAGCTTACCTTACTATTTGCAGAACAATGCCTTATGATACGTTGTTAACCTTACCTCAACCAGCTCGTCAAGGCTTTCTTGTAAAGCACGTCCGAAAGTTGATTTTCGCTATAATAGATTGACATTCTTGTTTAGGTTTATAATTATTTTTCTTTCCAAAAACTTGTCCTAAGAGTTACAAAATGTTTCAGGATTCCTACTTATAGAAAAAATTAATTTACCCAATTCTGTTCTACCTTCTAGTCAATCAGAAATTAGTAACAAATACATCTCCCCATAGATAATGCTTATTGAGCCCAAATTGTGATTGGTTGAGTCTAGCGGCACTTAGTTTCACGCCTGCTACCAAGTATCTCTTGAAAAATCAATAAATCTAGTACATTATTATAATTTTCTAAATACATTAAAGCTTTAAATGTAAATGATTGCTGAATACTTTATAGCGCTCTCCTAGCCAGGTTAAGGCAATTAAGGCTGTGTCTAAGCTTTACGTGCCTAGGGCTCATATAGCCCATTTCATTAACTTTACATAAAATTGTTACCTCGAAATAATTTCCACCTAAATTCCCACAACCCATCCTACAACTTCCCTAAAAGTAAAGCCCTACCTGCGGTAAAACTCTTAACGGGTGGGCACGCAGCAAAAGTCTTCTGGCTTTATACAGCCAGCCAGCACCTCGGTCGGTCGGTGAGAACCACTTAGTGAAAGAACATTAAACAGAAAATAACATATTTTTTATAGTTTTGTTGATAGCCGTTTGCTATATTTTTCTACATTGAAAGAAGATATATTTTATTTTAGAGAAGAAATATTTAATTTAGCATTCAAACACTCCTTTATCGCCAAATCTCAACGAGTGCTATAATTTTCATATGTGGTTATTACATTAGTTTCTTTGCTTTCTTTTCTACAAAACCTACTTCTTTCTTCTTTTGCTTAGCAACCAATAGTTTGTATAATTCATATCGGTAGTCCTCCAATACAAATTTCGTTGTAGATATGAGAATACAATATTGCAATATCTGATTTTTAGAAAGCCGATTGATGTGTGATGACTTTGAAACTGTGTGTATGGTCTTTCATGATCAGAGATAAATAAATAGCAGCTTGCCATTTGAAAATAATCTTGTCTAATATATTCATATAAGCTTCTCTACAAATTGTTCTACAATATATTGTTACAAAAGCATCATCTTCAGGGACGAAGCGTGGATTTGAATTATGGGTATGCTGAGTCCCTTGCAAATGTGCAATTAATGATCTTAGTAATATGTGTCTTCTAAACACAAGTATGAGGCAGTTTTAGTTTGTCAGCGTAAATTCAGCACATAAAGTTTTTGAACTGTCAGCCAGCGCAAAAAACAAGTAATGCGAGAGCACAGCGACGAGTAGTAGTAGTAGTAGTAGTAGTAGTAGTAGTAGTAGTAGTAGTAGTAGTAGTAGTAGTAGTAGTAGTAGTAGTAGTAGTAGTAGTAGTAGCAGGGGCGGCTGGTGGCTCTGAAAATCGGTGGTTCACAAATTTATCCATGCAATTTAATTTTTTTAAAGTAACAAACGGTTGTTTAAGCCTACCACTATAGACCGCTGTATTCACAAGTTAACGGTAATTCACAGCGTATTACACAACATGCGTATTTCAGAAACACTCTAGAGTATAACACTCTTCTATTTATGCAGCTAAAAATGGACTTGATATCTCTTCATGGCAGACTTCAAGTGTACATTGCAAGATTTCGTTCTGGATTGTCTTGGAGGTCCCCTTAAACACTGTAGCATTCTCCAGATAGGTTTTTCAGAACACAATCTAGCTCTGCCCGAAGTTTATCAGTCCTCGAAAAATACCAGGATTGCTTGACGTTGCTGAATCATTGTGTCCTCGTAGAGCTAACTCAAAGGTTCCACAAAACCTAATGCAGTTGTTTAAAACATACCTATTTTGAGCCACTTTCTGGCTGTGCTCTTCAATTGTTCTCCGATGTGCGCTGTCCATATGCCTTGCAAAGTGAGATTTGTGGTGGCGCTGGGGTGGGTTTTCTCCGGAATCTCCGGTTTCCCCCACCATCTCATTCCACCGGTGCTCCATCTTCATCTCATGTATCATCAGTGCCATCACCTGGGGTGCCGTATGTAGTAAAAGCGGGCGTTAAACACTACACATTTCATCTGCTTTGCTATATTTACATTGCTAAGCATAGCAAAACTGTGTTTTTCATGTGCAGTTTTTAAGTTACGTGTTTTTAGCGCGATCATGAAGATGCTGCAAAACATTCACGCCATGTTTTGTCCAGGGATCTTCACCGCCAAAGAGAACGCAAGGAAAGCAAAACAGGCTATTTTTAATATTACAACCCCACATCAAATTATATTTCTCATATACATTGTTGTTAAAGTTCCTGTTCAAATATCTTGTTTTTGTTTTGACTACCTATGCGATTTTTATATTTGGCGTGGGACTTCCAAGTCGCTTATTTTCGGTTTTTTCTTCTAAGCTCATTTTTAAAAGGGATGTGCCAATAGACCCTTCATGGAATTCATTGTTTCTCCTTATATAACACAATATACTTGTATTTAAATAAATCACTCTTATTCACTACTGAAAGCACGACACAGCTAACAAAACACGGCACAAAACATGTGGCTATGCTCTGGTAGGTAATAGTAATCTGTGGCAATATTTGACCGATGCGAACATTTAATATGAGAATAATAGGTGACGCTGAAAACAGAAGGAGAAGACTTGGCATTCACTGTTCTCTGGCTGCTAGGTTAACCAACCTTATGCAGCCATAAGCCTCGCCCTCGCCCCCTACTTGCCTCGGCACGCCCTAGGTTCATCCTGCCCTATGCCTCCTAATTGTATACCAGTGGTTTGTAACTGAGAGTGAACTACTTGGCACCTGCAAACAATACAGCGCGCTGAGGGCCACTGCACTAGACAAGGTAGAACTGAACGCCAAATGGAGCATGCCCTTGCATTAAAGGAAGACCCAGCATTTTGGTTGTAGCGCAAACATGCTACCCCATTGAGAAGCCGCCTCTGAGTAGTAGTTGTATTGGGGTTAAGGGCGCACAACTACTGAGGTCATCAGCGCCCTTACAAAGTTAAAAGGTCTACACAGTTAAAACCAACACATTAAAACCGTAAAATCTATAAAGGACTTTCGAGAACAAGCTAAAAAATAAAACATAAAGAACCTAAAAGCATATGTCGGTCACTGCAGAAGGCAAAGGATAAAACAAGTGAAATAAAATGACAGCAACCAAAAGGTGCCGCAAATAGGTCAGAGCAGGCGCCAAAACCCACTCTGCCGGATAAAAGCAAGCACGCCTTCCACAGCACGGTCGCTATCTGCCAATATGGTAGAAAATGAAGCTGGCAGCGACAGACTGGCACGCAACGGGGCTAAAAACCGACGTTCGATTAAAATGTGACGTACCGTTAAGGATACCTCACAGTGGTCACACAGGGATGCGGGTGCATCACGTAACAGGTGACCATGGCTAAAACGGCAGTGTCCAATACGCAAACGTGCTAAAATGATTTCCTCCCGCCTGGAAGCTCGGGCGGAGGTGGCCCAGGCAACCGGAAGAGGTTTAACCGCGCGAAGCTTGTTCTGCTGCAGAGCTGTCCACTCATCTTGCCAACGGGTGTGCAGAGTCTGACGTAAAAATAAGGCAAGATCAGTGGAAGGAATAGAACTAAACTCAGTGCGCGACAAAATAGCGGATTTAGCTGCGACATCTGCAGCCTCGTTGCCAGGCAGTCCAACATGACCTGGCGTCCACAAAAAGGTAACCTGGCGCCAGAGAGTGACAGGCAGTGGACTCTATCTTGAATGCGCTGTACCAGGGGGTGTTAATTGTACAGCGTCATGAGGCTTTGAAGTGCGCTTAGCGAGTCCGTACAGAGCACGCAAGAACGCATAGAATGCCGCTCAATATATAAAAGTGCTCGGTAAATACTAAAAAGCTCCGCGCTAAAAATCGAACACTGCCGCGTAAACGAAAAGTAAAACTCTTACGCCCAAAAACAAAAGTACATCCCATTCCGAGTTCGGTCTTAGACCCATCCGTGTAGATAAAATCGCAATGCGCAAATTGCTCCTGGAGTTCTAAGAAGGCCGAACGATACACGGGTGCAGAGGTCGTTTCTTTCAGCATGGATGTCAGTCCAAGGTGGCAACGGACTGCAGCGCGTATCTACGGACGGAAGCGAGGTTCTCCCCTAGGAAACGTAGGGACCAAGTCGACATTCAGGTGCTGTAAAAGAGAGCGGAAGCGAACCCCCGGGATCTGCAACGCCGACGGTGTGACTGCATATTGGCGATCCAGGGAGTCGTCAAAGAAAAGCCGAGAACTGGGATGACTAGGCATGCTGGAAAGGCCACACGCATAGCTGCAAAGGAGAACCTCACGACGATGGTATAAGGGAGGTTCTGCAGCCTCAGCATAGAGACTCTCCACTGGACTTGTCGGAAATGCCCCAGTAGCAACTCGAATGCCACGATGGTGAACGGGATCTAAACGTCGAAGAACAGAGGGTCGCGCCGAAGAATATACAATGCATCCATAATCTAATTTAGATTGCACTAGAGAACGATACACACGCAGCAGTGTAGTGCGATCAGCTCCCCAGGATGTGCCACTTAAAATACGTAAAATGTTCAGAGAATGGTCACACCTAGCTCACAAATAAGCAATATGAGATAGCCAACTGAGTTTCCTATCGAAAATCAAGCCTAAGAATTTAGCCTCATCTGCGAAATGAAGCACATCCTGTCCAAGATATAGCTTGGGTGAAAGAAACGCCTTCCGGCGCCAAACGTTTACGCAGATCGTTTTCTTGGCGGAAAACTTGAAGCCAGATGTAAGACTCCAATCACATAGCCGATCAAGGCAGGATTGGAGTCGGCGCTGAAGGAGGCAAGTCCGCCGAGAACTAACGCAGATGGCAAAATCGTCTACAAATAAGGACGATGAAATTCCTAGAGGAACACAGTTTACGATAGGATTGATGGCTATGGCGAAAAGTGTGACGCTAAGTACCGAGCCCTGCGGTACTCCATTCTCTTGAATAAAATAACGTGAAAAAACCGAGCCCACGCGAACCCGAAAGATGCGGTCCTTCATAAACTCCCGAAGAAACAAAGGGAGACGGCCACGAAAATTCCATTCGTGGAGGATACGGAGAATACCATACCTCCAGCAAGTGTCATAAGCCTTCTCCAGATCAAAAAAATACAGCAACGGTTTGGCACCTTCTGAGAAAGGCATTCATGATCTGGTTGGAGAGGGAAACTAAATGGTCGATCATGGAACGCCGACGACGAAAACCGCACTGGACGTTCGATAGTAGATTCCAAGACTCAAGCCACCATGTCAAACGGCCATTAATCATGCGCTCCATCACCTTGCAAATGCAACTGGTGTGCGAGATAGGCCGATAGCTGGAAGGCAGATGACGATCCTTCCCAGCCTTCAAAATTGGTATGACGGTGGCCTCCCGCCACTTCTCCGGAAAACTGCCCTCAACCCAGACACGGTTAAAGACCTCGAGTAAGAACGCTTTCCCTCCGGGGGAGAGATGTTGTAGGAAGCGCACATGGATACCGGCTGGACCTGGTGCAGATGGTCGAGAAGATGAAAGTGCGTGTTCTAGCTCTGCCATGGTGAACAGGCAATTGTATTCTTCAAGGTATCCCGAACGGAAGCAAAAACCCTGAGATTCCACCTGATTCTTAAGTGCCAGAAACTCAGGTGCATAATGATCCGAGCTAGACACACAAGCGAAAGCACTGCCGAGGGAGTTAGCCACGGCTAGCGGATCCACAACGACTCCTGCAGCAGTTTTCACACCAGCAAGTGGCATGTGGGTCGATTTTCCGGCCACGCGCCTTAACCTATCCCAGACTACTGAAGAAGGTGTATGGCGGGTAAAGGACGAAACAAAAGCTTTCCAAGATGCACTTTTGCTCTCCTTAATGACGTGCCTAGCCCTGGCGCGCATTTTCTTGTACTGGATTAGGTTCTCCAGTGTGGGTTGGCGTTGGAAGACCCGTAGAGCACGCCTACGAGCACGGATTGCATTTCGGCAATCATCCGTCCAGCATGGGACAGGACGTCGACGGAGATTGGGAGCCGAACGCGGAATAGATCGTTCTGCGGCGGAAAGTATCGGCTCGCTAAGATGTTCGACCAGCTCGTCAACAGAGGCCTGCTCCTCATAACTAAAAACCGCCAACTGGGTGTAAAGGGCCCAGTTGGCCTGATCGAGACGCCAGGTGGGCAAGCGTGTGGAACAAACGTTCTGGGCCAGTAGACTAATTATACACGGAAAGTGGTCACTGGAGTGTAGGTCAGAGATGACGTTCCATTGCAGGGACACTGCTAACTGCGGGGAGCATACTGCCAAATCCAGATGCGACAAGGTGTTGAATGTATCAGAGAGGAACGTAGGTTCTCCGGTGTTCAGGAGAACCAGATTATTACTGTCCAGGAAGTCTGACAGAACTCTGCCTCTTGCACAAGCTCGAGTTGAACCCCAAAGAGGACGATGGGCATTGAGGTCTCCCACCAACAGAAAGGGAGTTGGTAACTGAACAATCAGGGCTTGTAGCGCAGTAAGCGAAAGGTCCTCTGATGGTGGAATGTAGATGCTGCAAACGACCAATTGAATCGTCGGCAGTATTTTACGTGCAGCGACTGACTGGATGTTAGTGCGTAAAGGGATATGGTCCACATAGACGTCATCTCTGACCAGCAACATAGTGCCTCCGTGCGCAGGAATACCGTCTTCAGCAGCAAGATCACGACTGAAGGGTGTATACCGCCGTAGTTGGAAAGAATCATGAGGGCGTAGCTTTGTCTCCTGTAAGCATACGACTAGTGGGTCGTGCTTGCTGATCAACAATTCAAGTTCAGGGTGATGTGACCTTAGCCCACGTATGTTCCACTGTATGATCGCCATTATAGCTATGTAATAGAGGAATAAGGGATTAAGGCTTTATGATGACTTTGATGGTGGCCGAATCAATTTGCCCTTCTTTTTGGGTTTAGGGATAACCCCTTTAACGTCGGAATGGTCGGGTAGTTTTCTGCACGCCACCCTGCCTGTGTGGTCCGTTTCCTCTTGTTCCATCTCCTCTACGGATGAGGCCCCTTTACCGATAGAGAACTTCGGTTCAAGGACCCCAAACCTATTGGACACGGAGATCGACGAAGATGATAGGCGTCGATCCGAGTCTTCACCTGAAGACTCCTCAGAGAAGGAGCTATTAGAAGCCCTGGCACTCTTCTTGGGGCTGGCCGGCTTCGTGGTATCTTGTAAAGGGTTTTAAACTTCTTTGGTGGTGCATCATACACAATAGGCTTGTCGTTCTTGGTGGTTGAGGCTTTAGCCGGCGACTCTGCTGGCGATCTCCTTCCCGATGAAGGTTTGGTCGGCGTAGGTGCGGACAAGGTGGTTTTCGCAGGCTTCGCAGATGGGATAATTACTTTTTCAGAGATTGTGGCCTCACGTATATCGCTCGTCTGGGTAGCGATCTCGCGCCGCGGCACCGGCTTAGCTGCTACTGAGCTGTAAGTAGCGGACCGCGTGAAGTATGGTATTCGCGTACGCGCGAGTTTCCGGGCTTCCGAGGACACCTTCTCTTTCACCCGGATCTCCTGGATCGCCTTTTCCTCGATAAAACGTGGGCAATCTCGAGAGCTAGATGGATGTTCCTCAGCACAGTTCACGCATTTAACCGGCGATGGGCACGCACTCTCATGCTGCGACATCGCACAGTTACAACAAGTAGGCGTCCCACTGCAGAAAGCGCTAGTGTGTCCGAAGCGCTGACATTTGTAACATCTTAGCGGATTAGGGATATAGGGGCGTACCTCGATGGTCTCATACCCTGCCCTGAGCCTTTGTGGGAGATCTACCCGATCAAAGGACAGGAACAGGGTACGGGTAGGCACCAATTCCCCTCGCTCTCTTCGCTGGACACGGTAAACAGCCGACACACCTTGGTCTTGTAGGTTCTCTACGATTTCCTCATCCGCCATGCCATCCAAAACACGGGTGTTGACAACTCCGCGCGAGGAGTTGAGGCTCTTATGGACGTTAACGGTCACAGGGTAGCTGCCTAGCAAATTCGCTTTCAACAGGATTGCTGCATGGGAGACAGAATGTGCTTCTACCAAGAGCGTGCCATTGCGTGAACGAGTACAAGACTTTACCGGACCAGCTATCTTATCCAAACCCTTTTGGATGACGAAAGGGTTTAAGGACAGAAAGTTCTTGCCTTCTTCCATTCTAGTTACCACCAAGTAGCAGGGCCACAGGGCTCAACTACTTCCTTTCCATTAGCTTTTACAGTTGCAGGTTTAAATTTAGGTCCCATTGCGGTAATGTCCTCCACCATTGCAAACGTCTCCGATGGCATGCTCACATTCTGGGCGCCACGCCGGCTTAGGTGAGAGTCCTGGCCTGGACCTTGCTCACCTTAGGGTCACACCTCCCAGTGTAAACACAGAGGGACCCAATCGCCTTCAGGAGTGTAACAGCTCATGCAATGGCCCCTCCCCGGGACTGACCTTTATCAGCGGCTACGAACACAGTCCTACATGGTAACAAGGGGCTGGGAGTTACGCGTTACCCAGTCACCCCTTGCACTTCCCACTCCAACAACCCGTGCTATGTTACCCATCAGACTTGTGTTCAGGGAGGAAAAATAAAAAGAAAAAAAAAGAAAAAGGGTCAAACACCGAAGTGGACCAAGGTTTGGGTGTTTGAAGGAACACTCTCACCTCGTGGAGGACCCAGTCGAGAAATTACACCAGAGCCTCTTCTTCCAGTTTTCAGGGTTACTGATGGGCCTTCTCGGCAGCCGTAGTGGTCCTGGGGTACACCAAGTCCCCACCGTACATCACCCCATCAGTCAGTCCCCTACTTCCTGTTGCCCACCCCTCGGGACGAAGACCGCAGAGGTTGGATTTTGAGGGACATACAGCGACGAGTTTCACTGCTTCTGTACTCTGGTGGTTAGCTTCCAAATCTGCAGGTCGGGGTTAGATTCCGGCTGGAAGATTGGAAATCCCAATGGACGTGCTCACTAAAGCGCCTGACTTTGCAGCTTCATAGCAGAGGGGTTCTCGGGTTCGTGTCTCGCCTATGTCATGTGTGTTTTCTCTAGTAAATTTACCTATTTGTGATTGTGAGAGAATAAAAGAAGTAAACAGATCCCCCCCCCCCCCAAAAGCAGAAAATGAAATTAAAATAAAAGTCAACCAGCTCTGTCAGACTGAAAGTCGCGACTTGGTTGCTGCCAAACAGCAGTTGAATTTTATACTCCTCCGACCTAAGAAGCACACATTCCTGTGACCAATTTCCATGAACAAAACCTACAAAACAAAACCTGCTGTAAGCTACTCTTGTGCATACAACTTGTTTAAATGTAATATGGCATAACACATGGGCAAAAGTGTCACGTGTGCGCGAAGGAATACAAAATGTGTGTTTCTTGAAATGGATGCAGAATAGATAACACTGGGATTCCGACTTCTTGGTGTAAGTCACTGGAAGGCTCTTTTTCGCAACCTATCTACTCATAGCATGCTGTCTAATTATTTGCACACATTTTGTGTTAATCTTAATTCTCTATTACAAATATCTATGGAGAAAACATGAAACATTCTATGCCACGGCCGGGATTTGAACCACGGATCTCCTGGTTGACCTGTATATTTCCCCGGTACCACTAGGGGCTCTCGCATCCGAGATACACCGTTTGTGGTGACTTACTATCGTAAGTACTCAAATCCCAGGCTTCATAATTTAACTCTTTTTATTTTAGTTAATTGATGGAAATTAATAATTTCTTTGCACTAGCCGTATATAGGCTAAGGTTTTTCATTTTGACTATCAAAAACCTTAGCCTATATACGGCTAGTGTAAAGAAATGATTAATTTCCATCAATTAACTAAAATTTATGGAGAAATTTACTGTCACTTAGGATAACATTTGATATTAGCTTAAGGCTAATTGTACAACTGAAATAACCTAAATATTTAATAACATAAATAAAATTGCAAATATTTTCTACTTACATGAGTTCAATGTTTCGATTGTTTCTTCATGGAGACCACAATGCTCTTTCTAGTAAGGCAAGGCTTGTCCATAAAGATATAGATTTTTTTAAGCTGTTAAAGTTGAAAACATCGACATGCTTGCCTTGGTCATTCCCTTGCATTTTTTTACAACTTCAAAGTGCTCTTACATATTCATATGGAGGTGTCACTTTTAGTCTGCTCATGACTAGGGAAAGTAATTTGACAGTTTTTGGCCGACTTTCTTTTAATCCTTGAATTATGTCTACTTAAAAGGTCTTGCGTGAGGCGACTTTAAATAGTTGAAATAAAACTTAGTTTAAAATTCATCGAAAAAGTTTATTCAAGCTTCTCATCTTAACATCTCTATTCACTGTCAGGTGGACATGAAGTTATTTAAGAGATAAACGAAAAGTTACTGCACAGCAGCTGTAGAACTTGTTAAAATACACATATAATGTCCATTATATTAATGTATTGCAAAATTAACCAATTCCGATGTATTAAAATTTGTTGATTAGAATTCCCAGATACTTACTTAAAGGTATGTAACTTTTAACTTCTAAGTTTTGATTCCCTTTTTCATTCAAGGAGAACTAATACTTCAAATGCATCAATCATTGGTTCGCTTTTTAAACATCTGATTACTGCTTATATCACTTTATCCCAGGTATAAGAACAAAAAATGTGCAATGTGCAACGCCTTTCTACAGACTTTATCCAAAGAAACAAGACCAAAACAAACTTTTCCAAGAACAATTTGTAGAAGCTTGTGTAGAGAAAGTCATGTGAATATAATATATTACATGTGTCTTTATTTTTTTACACATAATAAAAACATATCCCTGATTAATTATTTATTAAAAGCAAATAATTCATGGTAGACTTTTTGGACCTCCCCAGAAATTGACTTCTAAATACGGGCCTGTTCGCAATTATATATGACGATTAAGTCTCAGTTTAATATATCTTCAATAAAGAATGGGTACTTAATTTAGATTTCAAAGTTAATCTCTGGGCAGTCGTTTGGGTGAATGTATTGTGCGAATTTTCATTCTTTCAGAAGTTCAATAAAAGTCTGTAAACCTTACTTCCATTTAACCTGTAATATACTGCAAGTATTTCATAGTCCGGGGCTCGATACCACTAGGCCGGATAGACCTAGTCAGCCACACGGAATTGTAACCTGCCTTAGTCACCGGCCTGGCCTTATTAGGTTGGGTGCTGTGTACTGAGGTAAGCCAACAGGATCGTCTAGCTCCATGTCACCTCTGCTGTGCTATCGGATACACAGCGGAGTACTGTGCAGCCGAGCTCTACTGTCCTACACAGAACACGACCTCCGACGCCGCTACTGTGCCACCTGTGGTGGGGGTACGCACTACACTGGCCAGGCACTCTGCTCCCTGCATCCTGCATCCGTGCAGGATGGCACCACCTGCACCGTCAGCACCTCGGCAGCAATTGAGCTGTCCACAGCATCATCAGCCACAAGTTCAACAGCCAGCACTAGTCCACGTCATCACCCTTGGGTCTTAATCAGGAATATAGTGCCCACGCTCCTGAGACAGCTCCAACAGTACCATCATAACGTCACCAACCACAACAGGTACTCGGATGGGTTTAATGCTCACCGCAAGGTAAATTGCTACATTCCCTACATAGTGACCCTGAACTTATCCTTTCCAATTGTTACTTATATCTCCCAGGCTGCAGTCAGGTTCCATGGATATAGCTTGGAAATAACCTTTCAAGTGCTCGTAGATTCCACATACCAATGCGGGTGCTATGCGGGACCGCAAAAAAGCCACATCATTTCTCCCTTCCTTTACTTTCATTATCCGGTGGAGGCTTTTTAGTTGGTAGCGCCAAGGACAGGTGAGCCCATACTCCCACTTTTCTTCCACTCCGAAAAAAAAAAAAAAAAAAAAAAAAAAAAAAAAAAAAAAAAAAAAAAAAACTTTTAATAGACACTTCAGTCCATTCATCTGGTCGAAATTATGTTTAAAAAATTGTTTCAAATTTGATGGCCGACTAATATTGACGTTTGAAAAGCGATAGAAATCACGCCAAGCCGTCATTCAAAGGGGACATTCAGGAAAGTTCGCACTAAAGGTGACTACAGTGTTTTTCCTGTAATAACATCTTCTGCTGCTGTTTCATGTATACATTGCCTTCTTCGTGAATTATTTGGTCACATTTAACTGCTAAAGCACAAAAATCACGAACCTTTGCATTTCAGCAATACGTGAACCAAGAGATTTTGGTTCCACCCTAGGTATTGTTACTTATATAGATGAAACCTGTGTTTATTTGGCTCCCTCTCACAAAAAATACTCTAAAAGACATGCCGTGGACTGTCTACAAAACATCACTAAATTTTCTCAATGATATTACCAAACTTATCTTAATTTGTTCAGTAGAGGCTGTGGGTCAATGAAGTGACTCATTCCCTTTGATTTCTATATAGGTTTTTATTTTTATTTTTCTGGAATAATGAATTTAGTTTAAATTCAATTTCACCGGTTTTATGAATGTGATAATTTATTTTCTATGTTGCATATATTGTGATATGAGTTATGCAACAAATTTATTAGACAGCACGCATGGAGATAGTTCACATATGCATCCAGTTGGTCTGTTCCAAATCTGAAGTCAGAATCTTTCGTGTAGCCTCGTGTCAAAGGGGAATGAAATGTGTCTGTTCATTCCAATCGGTTACTTGTAAATTGTAGTTTTTGGTGTGAAAAATCTGTTTGTAATTGTTTTCATTATACTTATCGTTGCCATTAGGAACCTCATTATCATACCTCATGTAACATAAGCAAATATAATTAATTTTATGTAATTATTTTTCCTTTATATGCATAATTATTGTCAATAGTCATAGTATAAAGAGAACACTGTTCTCCACAGATTATGAAGGAATGCATGCCAAACCTTCATTCTCCACACTGAGTGATGGCAGAGCTATGTGAGTCATAGTCATTCAAAGGGGAACAAGGATGGAAACTGTAATGATGATGAGAGCAAGACATGGGAGGGACATGCGACTGCGTGTTAGAAATAATTTTAAAGCGGGAACTGAGTTCAAGAAAATTTAAAGAAAATATGGCCTTAATTTCGGGGGGTAGACTGATGTTGAGTTACCTGATGTGAAAACCAAGACAAAACAATGTGTGCGCCACTTTTGAGCATTTTTAAAAAAAAAAATGGTTATCTGGTTGCAAGAAAACATTAAATCTTTACTATTGGCCTTGTATTTTATTTTCAAATGAGAAGGGTGTGTGGAGCACTTCAGGTTTCCATGATTTCAATAATCTGCTAAAACCAACTGAACGTCACCAACCGTCACAAGCACATATCAGGACTGAAATTTTAATCACCGCTTTCGGTACTTCTAGGATAGATTTTAAATTAAATGAGCAGCAGAAACTTGATGTAATAAGACATAATCAAGTTGTCAAAAATAATAGAAAAGTTATTCAAAGTCTCATTGATGTTGCAGTATACTTGATAAGACAAGAACTTCCCTTCAGAGGGCATGCCGAAGATAGATTCGGCGAACCGTGGAAATTATATTGAAATGCTGTTTTAAGCAAGTACGATGACAACCTGGCATGCCATTTACAGAAAGCTACTGTGCTCTCGTGTCTATCAAACCATATTCAAAATTACTTTATTAATGGAGTAACCACAGTATTATGGAATGAAATAAAAAAAAGAAATATTTCGGTCTGCATTTGTAACAGTTATTATTGATGAAATCACTGACATATCTGCTCACTCTCGAATGCTATAAAACTAGATCTGACAATGGAGAGTTACAAGAAAGGTTTTTGGATTTTAAAGATGTAAGCAGAGATTGCAGTGCTAACATATGATGGACGAGTTTAAGTGTGGCTTTAAATTAGTTGCTCAATGTTATAATGCAGCAGTAGTGATGTCGGGGAAGTTAATGGTTTACAGAAAAGAGTAAAAGAAAAATATCCTGATATTTTATTTATACATTGTTTTGCTCATGGTTTGAATCATGTCCTTTCACAGACAACATCCAACATAAACGAATGCAAACTACCTTAAGTAGTTTTTCTTCTTTCTTCTCCAAATCTTCAAAAAGAACTGCTGATTTATATATGAAGGTGAAAAAAAGGTTTTCCAAAGTATTGTCCAACACGATAGACTTATAATGGAAGGTTGTTGAAACTGTTCGGAGACATAAAGAAGAACTAGTTCAGTCATTCGAGAACATTCTTTATAATCCAGACCAGTGGGATTGTGATATCACAAACCTCGAGGTTTTAAGAGTGTTTTTTTTTTTTTTTTTTTTTTTTCCCCCGATTTCGTATTCAACTCTTAGTGAAATATTTTGCTTAACAGATACCCTTTTTGAAATTTTGCAGACAAAAATATTGCATATAAATTATTGGGCTGCCAAAGTAAAGGAAATAAAAGCCACTGTACAATGAAAGAGACATGCATTTGGTACAGTATGAGATAAATGTAATATGAATTAGAAAATGCCAAAGAACAGGCAATGTAAAAATAACTTTGGTCAAAAAATAGCTATTCTATTGTGAAATATTTGATAATATACAAAATTAAATTCAAATTAGGTTTGAAGATTTTAAAAAAATTACATTTTTACAGATAATTAACCAATGTAATACAAACAAATTTCCTGAAGAAGCATTCTGTTCATTGAAAGAAATTGAAGACATGACTTTCATTGTGCACAAGTCCAATTATAGAGAGAGAGAGAGAGAGAGAGAGAGAGAGAGAGAAAGAGAGAGAGAGAGAGAGAGAGAGAGAGAGAGAGAGGGGGGGGCAGACAGAAGTATTCAAATAATATAACATGTAACATTGCACCTACTATAAATACTGTAATATTTATTTGGCTGCATTGAATTGTTAAACATGTAAACATTAATCTTTTGTGTCTCGGAAAGAATATTTAAAATAACACTTTGCATGTATTTATTACACTATCTGTACTGTATTCCATTGCCCCTCTTATTGGAGCACATAAGTAATCGAACGTACCCAATCAAACAGAGAGAAAGGTGGTTGGACGTAACCTACACGCCCCTACCACATAGCAGTTGTGCTTATGCTATGCCTCGAGACAGTGTGTTCAAAGTTATTCAGCTGACTGTGAACTTACAGGTAATATGGTAAGGAAACAACGGTGGCAGAGGGGAATATCGTGATAAATATATACAAACAAAACAAATCTCTGTTTGAAATTGCCAAAACCATTAACAGAAGCAAAACTACAGTGTTCTGCATAATTCCACACTTCAAACAGACAAATACTGTTGTAAATAAACCTAGAAATGGCGCTCCTTCTAAACTCACCACCAGAGACAGGAGGCAAATAATAAAAATAGTGAAACAGAATCTGAGAATCACTGCATCTGAGATTAGATGATGCCCTGAGCAATATTCTGGCACTGTGGTTCACACCAGAACAATTGAACGAGTTTTAAATAGTACTGGGTACAATGCCCCCATTCCTAGGAAGAAACCATATGTTAATAAGGTGACTAAGAATTTGCTAAAGAGTATGTGGTGAAAGCAACAGAATTCTGGGATAAGTTTCTGTGGTCGGACAGAGCAAATTCTGCTTTTACAAGAGTGATGGCCGTCTTAAGGTGTGGAGACTGCCAAATACAGAATGGGAACCTAAGAACATGGTAGCTACAGTGAGACATGGTGGCAGTAGTGTGATGGTATTGGGCTGTATAGCTTCATCTAGCTTTGGGGAACTGGTGTCCATAGATGGGACTGTGGACAAATTTGAATACAAGAGGATTCTTGAAAACAATCTTAAAAAGAGTGCAGAGAAGCTGAGATTAGGGCACGATTATTACTCCCAGCAGGACAATAATCCGAAGCATATTGCTGAAATTGTAAGGCTTTGGATCGTTTACAACACTCCTCACACTTTGAACACACCGCCCCTATCTCCAGATTTAAATCCTATACAGAACATCTGGAAAGAACTCGAGGAGCATGTGAGGAAGCATCACAACAGAAGCAAGGACCATCTGAAAGAACTTCTTCAAACAGAGTGGAGAAATATGGACTCTGTAGTCACTAAACAACACATAAAGACAATGCCCAAACGATTATCAGCAGTAATTGAAAGAAAGGGGATGATAACTAAATACTAGCTGTTCTCTGTTTGAATACTTATGTCCAGATGTAAAGTAACCGTTTTATTTCTCCTTATAGTGCAAATTAGTTTCAGTTGCTATTTATGAGTTTATATGTTTAATGGAAGACTCAAGTTTATTTTGTACCAGTTGTATTTACGTATGCTTACTATGCGTAACTTTAAAATAATAAAAGTAATAAATATGTTTATATTCAAGTTTATTTTGTACCAGTTGTATTTATGTATGCTTACTCTGTGTAGCTTTAAAATAATATAAGTAATAAATATGTTTACGTCCGAATACTTATGTTGGCCTCTGTGTATATCGTTGTAATCATCTCACTGAGCTCTATCGTATGACATCAAAAACATCTCAAGTTCCAGACATTTTAACCTGTTATTGAGTTAGTGAGTCTCATTGCTACACAAGTCAGGGACTTGTTCTACAACTCACAGGCATCGTGTGCATAAGCATAATAAAGGACTCATCCAAGATTTATTTATTTCATGGCACAGGTATATATAATATAATATATATACTATAATATATATGATTATATATAATATATGGATGCATCGCTGGGAGAAGTGTGTAATTACAAGCAGACTATGTTGAAAAATAAAAATAAAAATTTTCTGAAGAAATGTCTTGTATTTTTATTAGGTCGGAAACCTTTCAGACCACTCTCGTATGCTACAAATAAAATGTGGGTCAACAAACATGTGAGTACTATAAAACATGTTCACCACTCCTTGCATCTTTAGAGGAAATTCCTCTATGCATTTGATAATACAGTCCTTTCAGTGCATTTGTACACAAAGATGAGTTTCATTACTGCACAAGTCCAACAAATTCATTATAATAATTATAACAAAGTACCAATGGTAACCGAAATTACTGAACAGTAAAACAAATATAATGAGCCAAAGTTCGTCTGTTACAAAAATCGTAATATTGGCACATCATTTTCAGAACTTATGAAGTTTTTGTTGATCTTCTTGAGACTTAGTTGACTGAACTTGTGCGCTTTTTCTAGTGAACTTAGATCCTTACAGTATTATATATTTATTCTCTTACATTTCACTGTTATGTTAATAAACGTATTATTTATTAGTAATTTTTAGTTGCTTTTCTTTTACATTTTTATAAAAAAATAGTTCATTGTCAGATAGGATCCTTCCCCTTTTCCCTTGTATGCCCTTGATTGTCTCATGTAGGATGTTGAGAACACAGTCAATGTTTATAGACATTGTGCTACAATCCAGTAAAATTCTAAAAGATATTATGAAACTTTTTCATCTTCATGTTTACTCAGCAACTCCATTCATAAATGTGCAGTTTTCCTGAAAAGAAAATCAATCTGAATGGATAGTGGTATTAGAGCTTAATAATGAAGACTATAATGTTTTCATAAGATGTCACTATAACTAGGTACTTCTGATCCAAATATTCAGCCCGATTCACATTTGAATACCAACTTCCATTTAATCCAAATAGTTATACTGCAACAGAAAATTGCAAAATGCATGATGACTGAAGTCAATGTTCTAGAAGCCCCGCATTGTGGCCTTTTGCAATAGAAAATTGTAAATGGAGGGATGGTTGGAAGATGCTGATTTGTTTCTCACCTTTGGTGACGATCTAGTAGAAATCTTGTAGATGCCTCGGAGCTCTGGAGCAATGAGTCTTACCTCTGGTCGCAGTCTCGGAGTAAAGGTATTTGATACTACAATTGTTAGAAAATAAACAATTCTTCTCTTTTAAATAACGTGGGATTTATTCCACTATACAATTAGTAAATTCTGCTACAATTTTAAATAATGTATATGTTGTCCTTTCACAAACAAATGTTGTTGCATTGATGAGCTTTATATTTCTGGTGTATGCCACTAGTGCAACACAAATGCATTCACTAAACGTTTTTCTGTGCGATTGCAGAGCGACACAAAAAACACGTCTTACTATCTTAATAGTCGTTTGCAAAGTGACACTAAGCTATCTGATTATTCTGGGTTCTCTGCACATGATGTTTCTAGAACAACTAAATTACTGCTCTTTTATTGGTTCATATTACATTACTTAATTGCATTATTGCAATTACTAATAGAAACAATATTATGTAACATTGTGTTGTATCATACTGTGGCCTACCCAATTTCACATTTCCTATTTTGTACAAATTACCTTTTTCCAGAACAATTCAAAATAAATTATTAACATATAAAAAACATGAAATAACCGTCACAATACTCTAACATTATAAACTGGAATGAGAAGTTTATATCATGGAATAAGCGTACAAATGGATTGCTGTTTTAGGCTGTGCATATTTCATGACCTACATCCATATTGTTTCTTAATGTAAAACTGTGAAAACCAAAAAGCATACAAAGTAAATCAGCAAATCACTTTAATTATCATAGTATTACATAATCAAATTCTAGCAATTTTAATTCTACATTTGTACTTAATAAATAGCAAACAGTTTTTGACTAGAACCATTAAAAGATAGAGGCAAAGCCTCAGAAACATGTTCCGGAAAAATTTAAAAGTACAAAAGTTTTATCATAACAACACTGTTTTCAACACTTCCAAGAAAGGGTAGAACTCTTTGTTTGCCAATCATTTGTTTCAAACTGGTGTCCCAACGTGGAGCTGTGTGCCACCCACAATAAATTAGTTACACAGTCTTATTAAATTATAGATGAGTCATATTTTTTACACATCTGCTTCACTTTCGTACCTATTTTGAGGACATGTTTCGCAAATCATCGCTTGCATCTACGGCTCTTGTGCAACTGAAGTTAGATCCAGCGGTATGGGTAATTCTGGGGTTGTTGCTGCCATCTGTGGATTTAGTGATGAACTTGAATGTGGGATTCTCTTCTAGCGGGATTTCAAAGTTCATTAGTTGGTTTTTATGTTTTTCTATGTATATCCTCTCCCATATGACGAGTTCACTATGTTTTTGTACGTATTTTAGTAATTCTGTGTTACTAAAATACGTACAAAAACATAGTGAACTCGTCATATGGGAGAGGATATACATAGAAAAACATAAAAACCAACTAATGAACTTTGAAATCCCGCTAGAAGAGAATCCCACATTCAAGTTCATCACTAAATCCACAGATGGCAGCAACAACCCCAGAGTTACCCACACCGCTGGATCTAACTTCAGTCGCACAAGAGCCGTAGATGCAAGCGATGATTTGCGAAACATGTCCTCAAAATAGGTACGAAAGTGAAGCAGATGTGTAAAAAATACGACTCATCTATAATTTAATAATTTTTCGCTTCACTGTGGTGTTCCAATGCAGTTAAATCTCGTTACACAGTCTTCATTTTTTTTTGGATTCTGAAAACCAAAAAGAGAAGAACTGTCACAGTTTCATTATATATTCTATTTTAGTCTCCAACTGTTTTAATTTTTCCCTCAGAAAAAAAAATGCCAAGTAGGGGAAAGGTATAGATAAGTATCAATATTCTTTAGTATTATCAGGTAATGGGATTAATTTGAAAAACAATTGAAGCTATTAACAGTGAAGCAATCCAAGTATTATAAATAAGCTGCAGCACTTAGAATTCTCCAGATGATTTAGACAAAGTAAGTGAAATGTCATAAATATTATAAGCAGAAGTGACTCTAATAAATCATACTCAAAAATAAATGAAATGTGTTACTAAATGTTGTAGTTTATTCATAATGGAATTAATACTTACAATTAAGAGGCATTTTTTTCAAAACTTGATAAATACAAAATTTTCAAAATTGAGTTAGGTATAGAAATGGTATAATGTTGACCATTTACTCCAACCCCTGAAGCTAGTTTTAGCAGAAGTCGAATAATGCTGCATATATAAGCGCTCAGAATCACTAGATCTTAGCAAAACCTGACATATGCATTCTAAGAGTTAAAGCAAAAGTCAACAAATGCAATAAAACTACACACTAGTCTCGTAGTATTTTTTTTCTAGCAGGCAGTTGGTAATAATGGACCAGATTGGTGCATTATATTGCTGTATATCATGTTACTCATTATCAGGGGCGGCCGGTGAGGCATTGTATTGACGGTGCCATAAATAAATGACAAAATATTTATTTATTTATTTAGCATTTAATTTCTGTACAGAAATATTTGCTTTTTCAAGATACAGTACAAACAATACAAACTAGAAATTCAGAAAATACAGAATTAATTCTACATCAATAATCAGATTAAATTGTATCAATGTCAACAAATACAGAAAACTTACATGAATTGTCAACCATTAGTATCATAAAATTATTCTTATGTAATCATTTACTCTACTTAATCTGGTACCTAAAATATTCAAAGAACTCTTGAGTACTATAGAAGCACTGATTTATTAAAAATGATTTCACATCTCTTCTGAATCTTTTCTTATCATTGTTTTCAATTTTCTTTAAGATTAAGTTATACATGTGAACCCCTTTATGAAGTACTGAGTTAAGTTTTTTATTTGATCTTGATCCCAGTATATGTAATTTAGCACCATTCCTAGTATAATGTTCATGAATAGTGTTATTTGTTTGAAAATATTGTATGTTGTTGTTTATAAAGCATACGGTTTCTAAGATATACAGACATGGCAGAGTTAGTATATTATTTTCCTTAAAATATTTCATACAATGAGTCCTTTTGCTTAGATTAAACATTCTTCTTATTATTTTCTTTTGTGTTACAAATAAATCTTTTATTTCGGTAGCTGATCCCCAGATAAAGATACCATATGCAAGATAAGACTGCACATATGAATAGTAAATCAGCATTAATGTTTGTGTATTACAAATTTTCCTTAGCACTGATATTATGTAGTGGGCTTTATTAATTTTTGCAGTAATATACTGAATATGCCGCTTCCAGGTTA
Organism: Mantis religiosa; assembly: GCA_030765055.1. Taxonomy (NCBI): domain Eukaryota; kingdom Metazoa; phylum Arthropoda; class Insecta; order Mantodea; family Mantidae; genus Mantis; species Mantis religiosa. The sequence goes on from CM060951.1 coordinate 191,878,330, forward strand.
AAAATTTGTCAATAATTACCCCCAAAAATTTTGTTTCATTGGTATATTGTATTACCTCATTGCCAAAAGCGATTACAGGAGCTATATTAGCTTCATTTCTATTTGATAGTGAAATATGCATACTTTGTGTCTTTTTAATATTAAGTAGTAATTTATTATTAGTTAGCCAATGCATCATATTTGTCATCACAGTATTAGCATAATGTTGCAATTCAGAATTATTGCAGCCTTTGATAATTATATTAGTGTCGTCAGCATATAGAATAGTTTCTGCATGGGGAATATTAAGTGGAAGGTCATTAATATATACTAGAAAAAGCAGTGGTCCCAGGATAGAACCCTGTGGAACCCCACATCTCACAATTTCAATATTGGAATTAATATTATGACCATTTAATTCATTATTAACTACAGTATACTGTCTTCTACCCTCAAGGTAGGATTCAAACCAATCATGAGATACCCCTCTTATACCATAGGCTTCAAGTTTGGATAACAGAATATTATGGTCAACCAAATCAAATGCCTTAGACAAATCCATAAAAATCCCAATAGTATAATTATTTGCATCAAACCCTTCTAATGTTTGTTTCATAAAGGAGTATAGTGCATTAGAAATTGATTTATTTTTCCTAAATCCATTTTGTTTATCACTGAATACATATTTTTCAAGAAAAGGAGATATCCTGTTGAACATAACAGTTTCCAAGATTTTTGAAAACCCGATTGAACTGCGATAGGTCTATAATTATCAACATTTTTTGTATCTCCCTTCTTAAATACTGGTACAACTTTTATTAATTTTAAGACATTAGGAAATTTGCCTGTTGATATAGAACAATTACATATATCCATTAATGGTGCTACTATATATTCTTTGCAAGATTTGATTATACACTCTGGTACATCATCAAATCCAGCAGAGAATGTGTTCTTTTTTGAATGTATTATTTTAAGAATCTCCTCAGAAGTTACTGGTTTGAGAAATACACTTTTATCGTTTCTGATTAATTTGATAGGAGTATTTGTTATATTGGGATGAGTCAAAGGTACTCTATCAGCAACACTAATAAAGTGTTTATTAAGGATATTTGATACCTCAGCAGGATTATCTAATTTTGTATTATCAACTATTAAAGTAATTTTGTCTCTAGTTCTGACCATGTTGTTAGTGCTTTCATTTTTTACTATATTCCAGATAGTCTTATTTTTATTCGACGAATTTGAAATGCAAGTATCTATATATTGCTTTTTTGCAGCTTTTATTACCTTATTATATATTTGCTTATACTTCTTATGATATTCTATAAATGCTTCAGTTTTGTTTACTTTACTCAACTGATTTAGATAGCGTTTTCTTTTGCTAGAGATAATAATTCCCTTTGTTATCCATTTCTTCCTTTTACTAGTTTGCTTCTGTTTAACAACTGTATAAGGAAAAGCTGTATTAAAATTATGCAAAAATGTCAGTAAAAACTTTTGCAATTTTTCATCTATTCTTTTTTCATTGTAGACATCAGTCCAGTCTTCAAGGTTTAAGAGCGTATTGAAATATTGAATATTTGTAGTAGAAAATACCCTTTTATAACATGTTTGGGGGGTTATTTTAGCATTATTAGTCCTAAAGTTTGTTAAATTGGATACAATAGCATTATGATCTGAGTAACCAGTGTTAATATTCTCCAGCTTGACAGTAATGATAGATTTGTCTAGAATTATAACATCAATTGCCGTATTTGACTGTAAAGTTAATCTTGTGGGGTTACTAATTACATTTGAGAGATTGAACAATGCTAGTAAGTTTTTTAATTTATGTACTGATGGGTTGTCTTTTAAGAAGTCAACATTAAAGTCTCCACATATAAAGATTTGTCGAGAGTGTTTTTGGAGTGTATTAATCAAACTCTCAAGTTTATCTAGGAAAGTAGCATAACACCCATTTGGAGAGCGATAGATACATACAATAAATAATTTATGAATAAATAAATGAATAAATGAATAAATAAATAAATGAATAAATAAATAAATAAGGGTTGTTAAAATATAAATATGTGTACCAATTTCAAACGATTTAGGTAATCTTATCGATGATCCATCCTATTTTATAATATACTGTACCAAACAGAATGTACAGGGAAACGGAAATGGATATTTATTAAATCTGTACTCTTGTTACGCACAGGTGTAATGAGTACAGTAACAGTTTGAGAATACAATTCATGGAGAATGTGATACAAGGCATTCTTGTATGATTTCGTGACAGAGAGACAGTTATCTTAAGTCTCGTGCTTCACTGCACTCTAGTGGATGAAGTGTAAGTTATGTACCAGAGAAACCTCGGACCACCTTCACCCATAAGAAGCTGTGTATAAGCAGACATCCTAGACCTTAACACAGGCACTTATGAGAGTAGGTGGTGCCATTCTGGAATTGGCACTAAGCCTCGGAAAACAACCAGAACAGAGCGCTTGCATTTAACGCACCTATTCACACGAGGGAGCAGATACTCAGAAACAATCTTTTTTGCGCAATTCCTATACACTTCTCTTTCTTTCGTTTTCATACAGATGGTGCCATGGCACAGCGGCACTACCTCAGAAGCCGCCCCTGCTCATTATTATAACAATACTTATCAGTGGGAATCAGTGATGGAGACTTCACTGCAGTCAGAGTACCTACAGCTTCCTTTCACTGAATTATTCATCTGATACTGTTGTATTAGTGTATAAATTAGCACTGCAAGCTAAATCAAAATGAATGATTCTTGTGATTCTGAAAACAACATACAAGTCAAAGAATGTTCAAGAGGGAGAAAATCCTGATTCAGGAAGGGGTTACCTTGACCTGAAGTGCAAATTAAAAGATGTAAAATGGAGCCTGCTAAGTACACTAATGCACTTGAGCTTCCACATTCAAAAACTAAAAGAAAGAAGGAATGCAAAGCTGCTGAACTCTGCTATGACAATATTAAGTATCCAGTTCCACCAACATCTAAAATCATAAAACAAAAGTAAAATTTTTTGAATATTTCCTCATCTCAGCAAGAATAGTGAACACCAAAAGCAAAACAGAAGAAAAAGTGACAAGTGAAGCATAACACTAGAAAAAGGAATGGTGAAATTGTACCCGTTTGTGCTGCCACCTTTGAAGAAGTTTCTAGCATTCAAATAGGCTTCATGAAGGAGGAAAGTTGGCAAAGGAAAGAAGAAGAGGGGACAGAACAGGAAAGGAGCATAAGGCCTTAACTATTGCCATTAGAATGATATAAAGAAATACAAATTCAGAGAGAGACACCATAGCAGCGAGAAGTTCAGGAGAGGTTATTTTCCTTCAGATCTCCCAATGAATAAAATACTCAAGAGATTCTGTGAAGAAAGAAGAAGTTTAGGACTCTAACAATGCTCCTCATCAAAATTCAAACATGCATTTTAAAAACATTTCACTTTATCATCCAGGACTTCTCATATAAATAATCTACCTATAGAAGTAAAAGTGAAAACTTGGCAATAACATTATAACTATAATATAAAGTATTAACCGGGCTTGTGGCAGTGCGATCGAAGTGTCCTGGCGTAAGTCTCAACAGCAACTGAAGATGTCTGCCACAGCCGCAGCTGCAGATGATACGTCTGGGAAGATGAAGAAGGAGCTCAGTAGACCATGGCCCACAAGCCCGGTTAATACTTTATATTATACTGACACCGGCCATGAAAGCATATGAATTTTAACATTATAACTATCACATGCAATACTTATAGTACCATACTTCATGTGGTAGTGATAATTTTGTTTTTAAGTAAAACAATTACATTAAAATGTAAAACTGTTATTATATTATGTTATGGTATTTCTAGTATTGTTTTTGTATTCCTGATATATAAAAGTTATCAGTTAAAACAATGCAATATTACAATACTCGTAAAATATGCGTTGTGCAAAACTGCAGATATGTAATAAAGGCGAAAACAATTAAAAATATTTACTTCCAGGATAACATTACAACACATCATGGAACTAAAAAAAACAAAATAGCTGACACCAGCAATGATTATATTTGCATTAATTGAATGTGAAAGAGTGGAAAAATAAAATCCTTATAGGTATGTTAGAAAAAATTAAATTTTAATGTATTTCATTAAAACACATTATTTACTTCTATAAGTTCTAGAAATTACGCAAAAATCAATCTTTTGAAACATATCTATCTAGATGAAAATAGTTAAACTCATTTTATGAAAAACTGCATGTGTTGCATTTATCGAGCTTTGAAAAATTCTCCTCAATTATACTAATATGTGGGTGAGTCAAATGAAAGTCTTAAATATTTTTAAAATATTATTTATTGTGCGGAAGTGGTATAAAGCTGTATCACTTTTCAACATAATCTCCCCCTTGCTCAATGCAAGTCCTCCTGCGCTTACAAAGTGCATAAGTACCTTTAGAAAAAAATTCTTTTGGTAGTGTGCACAACCACTCATGCACTGCGTGGCGTACCTCTTCATCGGAACGGAACTTCTTTGCTCCAATTGCGTCTTTGAGTGGTCCAAACATATGGAAATCACTTGGGGCAATGTCTAGTGGGTATGTTGGATGAAGAAGACACTTAAAATGCAGGTCTGTGATTGCTGCAACAGTTGTACGGGAAGTGTGGGGCCTTGCATTGTCATGTTGCAAAAGGACAACTGCTGACAGCAATTCACGTTGCTTTGATTTGACTGCAGGCCGCAGATGATTTTTTAGGAGATCTGTGTATGATGCACTGGTGGCAGTGGTCCCTCTAGGCATGTAATGCTCCAAAATGACGCCTTTTGCGTCCCAAAAGAGAGTTAGCATAACCTTCCCTGCTGATGGTTCTGTTCGAACCATCTTTGGTTTTGGAGATGAGGGATGGCACTATTCCTCGCTCGCTCTCTTTGTTTCCGGTTGGTGGAAGTGAACCCAGGTTTCGTCCCCAGTAACGATTCTTGCATGGAAGTCATCACCGTCTTGTTCAAGGTGCTGAAGAAATTCTTCACAAGCATCAACATTTCAGGAGTCAGCTGCCGTGGCACCCATCTTGGAGACATTTTGTGAAACTGGAGCACATCATGCACAGTGTGGTGTGCTGATCCATGACTAATCTGTAAACATGCTGCAATATCATTCAGTGTCATTCGGCAGTTTTCCTTCACTATGGCTTCAACTGATGCAATGTTCTGTGGAGTCACAACTCGTTGTGCCTGACCTGGACGTGGAGCATCTTCCACTGAAGTCACACAATTTGCGAACTTCCTACTCCATTTGTAGACTTGCTGCTGTGACAAACATGCATCACCGTACTGAACCTTCATTTGTCGATGAATTTCAATAGATTTCACAACTTCACTACGCAAAAACCAAATAACAGAATGTTGTTCTTCCCTGGTGCAAGTCCCAAGTGGGGCAGCCATCTTTATACTGATATTGTGATAGTACTGCCACCTACAGGCCATTCTGCATGCTGTTTGTAGCACTCTTACCAACTTACAGGATAATGGAACAAAAGTTCGATTTGTTATTACAAATTTAAGGTTTTCATTTGACTCACCCTCGTAATAATTATATGCAATAGTAAGCAGATGAATTAGTAATTTTTTCAATAAACTAAAATAATAGCTAGTAACTAAACACTACTTATCCTTGATATTATACATAATAGCAGGACTAGTTTTGTGAATAACATGTTTGGGAAACTAATAGTCTTTTTACATATAATATATGAATTTTAGTCACTAGCTATTGTTATATTGTACTGAATTGTACTTGGCTCACTATTATCAGCTTTAATTTTTTTATGTTTGGTAAATTTTTATTAAAAGAGGCAACACAACAATTACGCTGGCAGCCAAGTGTTTATTATCTGCTCTAATTAAAAAATCCAATGCTAATGTTATATTTATACCTGAGTTAAATATGATAACCTATAGCAATTATTATCAATAATAATTGTTAATAGGATATCTTATTTTCAAATCAATTGTAAACAATATTATATGCAGTGAACCAAGAAGGCATAAACTTGACAATGAATACAGAAACCCAGGACATCACAAGAATTGATAAATCCACAATGATGGAATCAGTAAAGTCAGATGGCAATAAAATTAACAGAAGAGACTCAGAAAACGGTGAAAGAGAAGCACTTAGAACAGGAGAAGAGGAGAATGCTGATAGAAGACAGAGGAAAAAATAAAGGATGGTGATTGCAGCAACCTAACATGTTGTGAAGGTTAAGTGGGTAGATAACAAATAGTGATAGAGATAGATACACAGACAGATAGTCAACATGAAAAATTCAATGCCATGGCCGGGATTTGAGCCACGGATCTCCTGGTTTCCATTCAATTGCTCTAACCCATTAAGCTACCATTGTCAGTGCGCCATCCTGACATTAAATTCTCCATTCGACTCGTATACTTCCCTGTGTATTCCACTAGGGGCTCTTGCATCCGAAAAATGAAATGTGTAGTGTTTAACACCCGCTTTTACTACATATGGCACAGCAGGCGGTGACACTGATGGTACATGAGATGAAGATGGAGCACCGGTGGAATGAGATGGCAGAGAAAACCCGTCCCAGCGCTGTGTTGTCCACCACAAATCTCACTTTGCAGTCACCTGGGATCGAACCTGGGCCGCATTGGTGAGAGCCAAGCGGTCTAACCACTGAGCCACGGCGCAGCCTCTCACATCCAAGATACACCATTTGTGGCGACTTACTATCATAAGTACTTGAGTCCCAGGCTTCATTTAACTCTTGTTATTTTAGTTAATTGATGGAAATTAATAATTTCTTTACACTAGCCGTATATAGGCTAAGGTCTTTGATAGATAGAGTCAACATGAAAAACTCAATGCCATGGCCGGGATTTGATCTCCTGGCCATGGCATTGAATTTTTCATGTTGACTATCTATCAAAGACCTTAGCCTATATACAGCTAGTGTAAAGAAATAATTAATTTCCATCAATTAACTAAAATAGATACAAAGATCTGATATAAAAAAGTTCTAATGGGTAGATAATACAATAGGGAAGAAATGAGAAAGTAAGAAGTATCAGTTAAGGAGGGATGTAAAAGGGGAATTGACAGAAGAGGAATATGATGCTCAATTTCTTCTCGGGCAGCAAGCCAGGTGAAAAGACAATTTAGAAATTGACGTTTTGGGAGTGTGCATCGCTCCCATCATCAGGATATTTATTAAATGTTATAACCACAAATGAAACATTGGATATAACACTGGATATCACTGGATATATAAGTATATATCCAGTGTTTCATTTGTGGCTATAACATTTAATAAATATCCTGATGATGAGAGAGAAGCACACTCCCGAAATGTCGATTTCTAATTGTCTTTTCACCTAGCTTGCTGCCCAAGAAGAAATTGAGCATATTTGTCGCCAGGAAAGCTTCAGGTTTTATTTTAGGAATATGGTGTTAGATTATATAAGAAACCAAAGAACACTAAGAAATGTGAAGAACTGTGGTATTTGAAGGGCAAAGTAAATGGCGGAAGAAGTTGTGGTGAAAATGGAAAGGAAAGGATGTGGTGATAAGAGATGAAGTGTGCTAATGAATAATATTTTACTTTGTTCAGAAAGGAAAGTGTGAAAAAAGGCAATAAAGTGATAATGGTAAGCTTAAAAATGCAGAGAAACTAAAAGCTAACAGAAGTTAGTAAAAGAGTGAGTTAGAAGTAACAATACAATATCAAGTAAAAAAAAAAACTTTAGTCATAGAAAGCTAAAAATTTGGTAATTAGAGAAAAACCGATGAAAGATACACAAAGTGAGAAAATTGACATGGAAATGAGGCTAGAATGAAATAATGAAATTGGGTCAGAGAACATTTTGGAAGCGCATAATGAAAATTGAGTAATAAAATATAGCAAGGGAGGTAAGTTGAGAAGGAGGGAAGGTGAATAAAGAAGAAAAACAAATTAAAGATCAAAGAGAAGAGTGGGAGCAGGATGGATGAGAGAAAAGATGGGAAATAAGTGGAAGCTGGAGAGGGGGAAGAGTCACCAAATATAATTAGTACATCATGCCATCTATTGACAAAACGGAGAAAGAGGAAACCACTACAACTTGCACTAGTCGAGTATCAGCTGATGATAGGAGCAAGAGCTCTTGAAACATGTCCTGTGAATAAACAGTGTGAGTGAAGCAATGTGTCAATATCTTCTCGATTCACTTTTGTACTCTATTACAAATATTTTTATTTGTGTAATATTTGTTGCTTCACTGTGACTAGCTTCATTTTGTGTGTGATATGGTTTGAAGATTAGACATTGCTCATATGAGGAGATGGATGGAATATTAATGGAGTGGTGTAACAATGTGTGACTTTCCTGTTTTGTTCCAAACTGAGACTAAAGAGTGTTTTATACTTCGGCAGTTCAGCAATATTATTGTGAACATTCCATTAAATTTTAAGCATAATGCATTAAAAATGTCACAGCTTACCAGAAATTTCCATGGGCATTAATCATCAGTAATGAACAAAACAGACCCATAATAGCCAATATTGAGAGCTATACAACTGAATATTTTATAACCTCATCAAAGTACAATAACAGTTTAATTCTATCAGCCGCTTCAATATTTATGAAATTCCAAGTTGTTAATTTTTGTATACTTACGTGGGATCCCAGTGGCAATAATTGCAAGCTTGTCAACTTTGCCAATTTCTAAAACTTCACGGAATTCCACATCACTTAACAATATGTGCATCTGACCATCATTAATATTATATCTTTGTACCTTCTTGGCCTGAAAATAATGAATTATTATTTTATAATTAAAATGCAAAAGTTGTTCTGCATATTATAAATGAGAATTTCAAAAACAGGTTTTACTTTCACAGTTAGGGTGTTCTTATTTTTCAAAATTATGTTATTCTATGAGGGTGAGTCAAATGAAAAACTTAAATTTGTAATAACAAATCGAAATTTCTCGCCGTTATCCTGTAAGTTGGTAAGCATGCTATAAACAGCGTGCAGAATGGCCTGTAGGTGGCAGCATAGTGCAGATGCACACATACCGTCGCAATATCATTATAAAGATGGCTGCTTCACTTGCGACTTGCACCAGGGAAGAACAGCGTTCTGTTATTTGGTTTTTGCGTAGTGAAGGCATGAAACCTATTGAAATTCATCAACTGAAGGTTCAGTACGGTGATGCATGTCAGTCACAGCAGCAATCTATGAATGGAGTAGGAAGTTCACAAATGGTGTGACTTCAGTGGAACATGCTAAATGTCCAGGTCAGGCACAAAGAGTTGTGACTCCACAGAACATTGCAGCAGTTGAAGCCATAGTGAAGGCAAACCGCCGAGTGACACTGAAGGACATTGCAGCATGTTTACAGATTAGTCATGGGTCAGCACACCACACTGTGCATGATGTGCTCCAGTTTCACAAAGTGTCTACAAGATGGGTGCCACGGCAGCTGACTTCTGAAAAGAGAGAACGACGTGTTGATGCTTGTGAAGAACTTCTTCGGTGCTTTGAACGGGAAGGTGATGGTTTCCTTGCAAGAATAGTTACTGGGGATGAAACCTGGGTTAACTTCCACCAACTGCAATGAAGAGAGCAAGCAAGGAGTAGCACCATCCCTCATCATCAAAACCAAAGAAGGTTATGCTGACTTTCTTTTGGGACGCAAAAGGTGTCATTTTGGAGTATTACATGCCTAGAGGGACCATTGTCACCAGTGCATCATACACAGATCTCCTAAAAAATCATCTGCAGCCTGCAATCACATCAAAGCGAAATGGATTGCTGTCAGAAGGTGTCCTTTTGCAACATGACAATGTAAGGCCCCACACTGCCCGTATAACAGTTGCAATAATCACAGACCTGCATTTTGAGTATCCTCCTCATCCACCATACTCACCAGACCTTACCCAAGTGATTTCCATATGTTTGGACCACTCAAAGATGCAACGGGAGGAAAGAAGTTCCGTTCTGATGAAAAGGTTATGCTACGCGGTGCATGAGTGGTTGCATGGACTACCAAAAGAATTTTTTTCTAAAGGCATTTATGCACTTTGTAAGCACTGGAGGACTTGCATTGAGCATGGGGGAGATTATGTTGAAAAGTAATACAGCTTTGTACCACTTCTGCACAGTAAATAATATTTAAAAAAATATTTAAGGTTTTCATTTGACTCACCCTCGTATATAGTACAAAAAAGTCTGCATTAATAAATGGTTCACAATTAATGCATTTGTGACTGGTTATAATTAACTCCTTATCAACAACTTTGAACTTGATAAATTACTTATACTTACTAGTGTGCACAGGCACTATAATTAACAAAATAAAATAATTTACTTCTTAAGAGTATAAAATAGAACTATGCTTTATTATCATCAAGATTAGAAGCCTATAGAGTGTGCATGATAGTTTATAAGTGGTTTGAACCTTATTTAACTGACAGACAAAAGGCTTGCTAAATCATTTATATCGAGTCTGATACAAGTACAAATGTGGAGTTCACCAAGTTCCTGATCTTGGACCATTACTTTTTCATTATACATTAATGATCTGCAATGCAGTATACAACTTGCTAAGACTGTATTATATGTTGATGTTGCATAATTAATTCTCAAGTGTAAAACATGATTGCAAAATCAAGCTGTAATAACCACGGCCATGGCATTGAATTTTTCATGTTGACTCTATCCGTCAAATATTTAGCCTATATACGGCTAGTGTGGAGAAATGATTAATTTCCATCAATTAACTAAAATAATAAGAGTTAAATGATGAAGCCTGGGACTTAAGTACTTACAATAGTAAGTCGCCACAAACGGTGTATCTCGGATGCGAGAGCCCCTAGTGGTCTACCGGGGAAATATATGAGTCAACTGGAGAATTTAATGTCAAGGCGGTGCATTGGCCATGATAGCTCAAAGGTTAAGAGCGACTGGACGGAAACCAGGAGATCCGTGGTTCAAATCCCGGCCATGGCATTGAATTTTTCATGTTGACTCTATCCGTTTAAATTGATTACTTGTAATTGTGTTGTATTTAAACTTCACCCCAATTGCAGAATAAATAACAACTGATCCAAATTTGTTTTATTTATATACATAAGTTCAGAGAACTTTTATTGGCAGTATGAAGTTTTGCCAAGGAATATTGTAATTTATACATTTATAATGCTTTTGTTTGTCGAAAATATAATAAGGTGTATGTGTTCTGTAAAAGTCTGCATATAGAGAGAGTCTACATATATATACAATAGCTGACACAGCAAACTTCATACTGCCATTAACATTATGTTGTCATAAGTTGCTAACACAGTACTTCTAGAACAATATCATCACATGCAAGCAATAACTAGAATTCTACTCAATAACAATGTAAGACATTAAGTATACAAGTTCTTAAAATTTGGAAGATTTTATATATCATATATTTATTACTTTAATTAGACTCTTTTTTTCCACTTGCCTTTGACTGTAATGGTAATATTGGCAGCCATTCTCCTATTGGAACTTATTGCCTACTGGTGATGGTGTTAACTCATAAATGTTGGGTTGCCCCACATTTGCACTTTTATTCATACTTCCAGACTCAGCAGCTGGAAATTGAACTTGGGACCTCTCGCATAGCAGGCAGGTGCTCTACCGGATGAACTATGGGGCCAGCCAGTGACATTGGAGCGGTTGCGTGTGTTGGGAGGCACCCAGTAGTGAACTGATTTCAATGGGAGAGTTGGGTACAAATGAAATGAAATGTATAGTGTTTAACGCCCGCTTTTACTACATACGGCACTGCAGGCGGTGACACTGATGATACATGAGATGAAGATGGAGCACCGGTGGAATGAGATGGCAGGGGAAACTGGAGGTCCCGGAGAAAACCCGCCCCAGTGCCATGTTGTCCACCACAAATCTCACTATGCGGTCGCCTGGGAGGGTTGGGTACACCGTACATTGAGTCATAGTAATCAGCTCACAGAGTTCACGCAAACAAAATGCCAAAGGAAAATTTACAAACGTCCACAGGTTTACAAAAGTATATATTTGAGTATGGGGAACATGCTTTCAATGTTTTTCATGAAAATCTTTATTGTAAACCTTGCAATAAAACAATTGCTCATAGTAAACCGAGTAATGTGCTACAACATGTCAGTACAGCAACACATAAGCACTGTTGACTGAGGACACAAACGATTTGTTTGCGAAATCGATTTCCATTTGAAAAGAAGTATCAACACCAATTTGTTAAGATAAGTGAAGCCTAAGTGGCAAATATTTTTATTTGTGTAATATTTATTGCTTCACTGTAGTGTGACTTTGTGGGTTCGTGAAATGAAAAGTCCAATTGCACCACTCAAAAATGTTCTTTATTTCCACCGACTTACAGTTAAACACTTGTCAATTACACAGAATTACGTAATGCACACAATTACGATTCACCAGTTCGTCCGTTACAATTCCACTTTGCTCTCGCAATTACGTACAATCCTCCGATGCACGTACAGTCTTCTCGTGCATACCCTAGCACTGCACTCTTACGCTGCTCACCAAGAACTGACTGTCCTCACTCATTACAGCCCTTTTTATAGGAATATCACTGTTTTCTAGAAGTCTCTGGTTTCAGTGAATCACCGCGAAGGTTCCAGAGAGAAGTGGAAGGGGGAGGAGGCGGCCAGCGACAAGTGACATTTCCCTAATCAACCCCTCAGTTAGTGACTGAGGTTGATGAGTGGCTGTGGCCCGTATGCCTCTGGTCCCTTCTCAGCTGTCGTTAGTCTGGCGTTCCGGTAATTGGGTGACACTGCTCCCTCCTCAAAGCTGGTTGACCCGAACAGCACCATCATAGCGGGCTAGACGATCCAGGTGTACCACCAACATCTTTCCTCGGGGCACCTTCTGGATGCGGTAGACCACGTCATTTATCCTCTTCACCACCCGGTACGGCCCTTGCCATGGCTGCTGAAGCTTCAGGCAGCGTCCCTTGGTCCGCGTAAGACGGTACAACCAGACCAGGTCACCTTGCTGGAACCCTTGGCTGTTGGCATGCCTGTCATATCTGGTCTTCATGCGGTCGCTCGCCTTCTGGATGTTCTGACGAGCCATCTCGTGCATGTCATGGAGGTGGTCCACCAGGTTCTCCACATACTCGGTCACCGGCTGCTTCGCCTCCGGAGGGCTTCCAAAAGCCAGGTCACAAGGGAGGCGTAACTCTCGGCCAAACATTAAGCTGGCTGGCGTCATTCCAGTTGTGTCGTGTGTAGACGAGCGGTAGGCCAGCAAGAACAGTGGCAACTTGACGTCCCAGTCTCGCTGATGGCTGGCCACGACCTTCCTCAGGTGTTCCTCTAAGGTCTTGATGTACCTTTCGACCATGCCATCCTACTGGGGATGTAGAGGCGTAGTGCGAGCCTTGTTCACCCCAAGCCTTTGTAGTGCCTCCTTCATTAGGTTGGACTCAAAGTTGGTACCCTGGTCACTGTGTAGCTCTAACGGCACCCCAAATCGACAGAACACTTGCTCCACGAGGCAGTCTGTGATTCTCTTTGTCTCTTGGTTTGGGATGGCATACACCTTCGGCCACTTGGTGAAGTAGTCCACGACCACCATTAGGTACTTGTTGCCTCGGTCGGAAACTGGGAACGGTCCAGCAATGTCAACGGCGATCCATTCGAATGGCGCTCCGACGTTGTACTGCTGCATGCGACCCCGGCTCCTAGTCTGGGGGCCACGACTCGCCGCGCACACGTGACACTGACGGCACCATCTCTCAGCATCTGCTCGGAGTCTCAGCCAGTAGTAGCGCTACCGTAGTTTGTCAATCGTTCGGTTCGCTCCCAGGTGTCCTCCCAAAGTAACGGCGTGCACTTCCTCCAAGACTTCCGGGACCTTACTCCGGGGAAGTACCAACTGTTCTCTCTGCGTCTTCCCATCGGGTGACTCCTATACCCGGAACAGCACGCCCTATCTGGTCTTCAGCGAGTCCCATTGGGTCCAGTACGACTTGTAGGTGGCGCTCCTCGGTGCGATGTCCTCCCAGGTTGGTCTCGTCCTTGCCTCCACTTCCCTCAAGAGTGGCCCCAAGTCTGCGACCGCCAACTGCTCCCTCCTCAGGCCTGCGCTATCCCAGCCGTCCGCAGGCACTGCCACAACTACTCGGACTGCTGCGGCACGCTCCTTCTCTTCCACTCTTGGACAGGGTCTTCGGGACATGGCGTCTGCGTTACCGTGGCTCTTCCCTCTACGATGTTCCGAGGTGAAGTCGTACTCCTGCAGCCTCTGAACCCAACGTGCTGTCTGGCCTTCCAGGTTCTTAAAGCTCAATAGCCAGGTTAGGGCGGAATGGTCAGTCCTCAGGTGGAATGGCTGACCGTACAGGTACTTGTGGAAGTGCTCCAAGGTTTTTACTACCGCCAATAATTCTCGTCGGGTGACGCACTAGTTCTTCTCTGCCTTGGATAGCGTCTTGCTGTAGTACGCTATCACCCGCTCATGGCCGTCCTGGATCTGCGATAGGACACCTCCAATGCAATGGTCGCTAGCGTCGGTGTCCACAATGAAGGGGCCACCCGGTTGAGGGAAACCCAAAATTGGAGCACTGCACAGGGTCTCCTTTAGGTGCTGGAAAGCGTTTTCGGCGTCCTCCGTCCACACATAAGGCCGGTGTTCCTCTGTCAGGCGGGTGAGGGGTTTTGCGATGTTGGAGAACCCCTTTATGAAGCGGCGGTAATAACTGCACAGCCCCAGGAAACTGCGCAACTCTTTCTTATCCTTTGGGCGAGGCCAATCTCTCACAGCCTGTGTCTTCTCCGGGTCTGTGGCCACTCCGGTTGCTGAAACTATGTGGCCTAAGTAGTCCACTTCCTTGCGGAAGAGCTGGCAGTTCTTCGCGTTCAGCTTCAAGTTGGTCGCCTGCAGTCTCTGTAGCACCTTGCTCAGATTCTCGAGGTGATCTTCAAAAGTCTTCCCGACGATGATGATGTCGTCCAGGTATAGCAGGCAGGCATCGTAAGTCAGCCCTCTCATCACTGACTCCATGAGGCGTTGGAAGGTAGCTGGTGCGTTGCAGAGGCCAAAGGGCATAACCGTGAACTGCCAGAGCCCTTGGCCCGTCGAGAATGCGGTCTTCTCCTTGTCTCCCGGGTCTAGAGCTACCTGCCAGTAGCCCGACTTCAGGTCCAGGGTCGAGAACCACTGTGCACCAGCTAGCGTGTCCAGGGTGTCGTCAATCCGGGGTAAGGGAAAACAGTCCTTCCGGGTGACAGCGTTCAGCTTTCTGTAGTCTACGCAGAAGCGCAGCTCGCCGTTCTTCGTCACCAAGACTACAGGGGAACACCAAGGGCTGTCAGACTCTTCAATCACTCCCCTGGATCTCATGTCCTCCAGCATGTCTCGTACCACTCCTTGCTTCGCCAGCGGAACGCGTCTATGTGGTTGCCGAATAGGCCGGGCGTCCCCAATGTCGATGCGGTGAAGCACTTTGTCCGTGCGGCCGTAGTCACTATCACCTTGACTGAAGACGCGCTGATACCGTCTTAGCAGTTGTCGAACCTTCTCCAGCTGTTCTGCGGTCAGGTGGTCGGCCGCCCTCTCCAGTAAGCCTTCTAGCCGGGGCTCCAGGTGTTGCTTCGGCGCCGGCTCCTGTGTCTCGTCGATTGCTGTTACGCTCACCACGGGCTCGCACGATCCCAACTCCGTCCCGGCCTGGACGTCGCGATCGACGTCCGTTGGATTTAGCAGTCTCACTGGCACCTCCTCTCGGCATGGCAGGAATGCCCTGGCTACACACAGTACGTGTACAGGCGTCTTCTGGTCCAGCATCATGTTCCTGGTTCTCTGGCCCTCCAGTCGCGCCGTCACCACCACCTCGCTCCTCGCGGGGACAACTACGTCTTCGCTCAAGACGACCCTGCAAATTCCAAGGCGCTCTTCTGGTTGACGGAGTATAACTTCTCCGTTGAGCCGCAAGACCTTGCCGACGTCGACCGTAGCCTCATGGCTCCTGAGGGCATCCAATCCCAGTATCACCTCCTCAGCCACTTTCGCGACGAACACCCACAGACGTACGGTGCTCCTTCCCAAGGTCAGCTTCAGCAGGGCCTCCTTCTCCACAGGCAAGGTGTCGCCCGATGCCGTGACAAGCTGGTATGGTGGGCTCGGCTTCCTTGTCGGCAAACCCTTCGCCACGTCAGGTCTGATGATGGTCACGGCCGCCCCGATGTCCACCAGCACGCGGTACAGCTTTCCTCTTACCCAACCGTCCGCGATGAGGCTGTCATCCATACGCCGGCTGACGGCGCGCAGTGTCACTCGAGGGGATGGTAGTGATGGCGCCGACGTGCCCCTCTCTACGACGGCCCTTACTCGTTTTCCGGCTGCTCTTCCTGGTGTGGGCAGTCTCTCTGCAGGTGTCCGGGCTGTCCGCACCCCCAACACAGGCCACTAGGTGTTCGCCGGCGTCCCTCGGCTGATCTTCTGTCTCCGGTGTAGCGGACACTCCTCGTCCTCGACGTCCGGATAGATGTTACCTTGGCCGCCTCCATCCTTAATGCTGCTGTCAGCGCCTCGTGGATGGTTTTATAATCGCCGAGCATTAGGCGCTGACGAATCTCCGTATCTCGTACCCCGTCCACGAATGTGTAGGCAGCTTCCCGGGATACGAACTCTGGTGGGAGGTCGACTAGGGCCTTGCTTGCTGGTTGTTCAACTGCCAAAGCGAACTCCTGCAGCGTCTCCCCCGGCTGCTGTGACCTGGCCTTTAGCTGACTGCGGTACGCTGCGGCTAAGCGGTGGTTTCCAAAACGATTCTCCAGGGCCTCCCAGATGTCCTTGGACGCCGCCGTTGTCTGCACCGCGTTTAGGACTTGCGCGGCCCGACCCTGGAGGCTGGCTATTAACTGTGTGGCCTCCTGTTCTATTGACCATTTGTTGTGCTTGGCCACTGCGTCGAACTGGCGGCGGAAGACTTCAAACGTTGACGCGCCGTCATACTTGGGAGGTTTGACGCGCGCAGATGTTGTGTCGAGTCCCGGCGCGACAGCCTTCAAATCCTTCAGCTTCCTGCCGACGACGTCCTCCACCATGGCGTTCAGGGACTTGACGCTGCTGTCGGCCTTCCCTTCCAGGTCGTTAACGCGGCTCACCAGGTCCTCGACGCGCTGGTCCACTTGGCCCATCCGCTTGCCCAGCTACGTTACGTCATCCCTCACGCCGGCCAACTGTTCTTCAAATTTGGCGGCGAGAGCCTCATTCGCCACCTTCATTTCCGTGGTCACTTCGGCCATCTTTGCGGTCATTGTCGTGGCCAAGTTGTTGTTTGCCGTTTCCGTCTTCGCTGTTAATTCGACCTTCATTTCTTCCATTTTCTCGGTGATGTCATTTGCCGTCTTCATTTCCGATGTCAGTTCGGCCTTCATTTCCATCATCTTCTCCAGAATCTTTTCCAATGCCGCGTCCATGGTTGTAATGTTTGGTGATGTTGTCGTCCCGCTTCCTGACACCAGTGTGACTTTGTGGGTTCGTGAAATGAAAAGTCCAATTGCACCACTCAAAAATGTTCTTTATTTCCATCGACTTACAGTTAAACACTTGCCAATTACACAGAATTACGTAATGCACACAATTACGATTCACCAGTTCGTCCGTTACAATTCCACTTTGCTCTCACAATTACGTACAATCCTCCGATGCACGTACACAGTCTTCTCGTCCATACGCTAGCACTGCACTCTTACGCTGCTCGCCAAGAACTGACTGTCCTCACTCATTACAGCCCTTTTTATAGGAATATCACTGTTTTCCAGAAGTCTCTGGTTTCAGTGAATCACCGCAAAGGTTCCAGAGAGAAGTGGAAGGGGGAGGAGGCGGCCAGCGACAAGTGACATTTCCCTAATCAACCCCTCAGTTAGTGACTGAGATTGATGAGTGGGTGTGGCCCGTATGCCTCTGGTCCCTTCTCAGCTGTCGTTAGTCTGGCGTTCCGGTAACTGGGTGACAGTAGTTAGCTTCATTTTCTACGTAAACATAAGCATTGTGTTGCAAAATGTGAGAATTCATCGCGACAAACAAGATACAGCTAATGAAGAGCTATGCGCAGCATTTATTTCTGCCAATATTCCATTACATAAATTACAGGATACAAAGTTGCGTGTGTTTTTAGAAAAGTACACTGACAAACCAATTCCACATCCTATGACTATATGTAAGTATATGTAAAAAAAAAAAAAAATGTTATGATAAGTGCATTGATGGTATAAGAATGAACTTAAATAACCGAAACATATGGGTTTCAATGGATGAAACAACGGATGTCATTGGGCGATTTGTGGTAAATGTGGTTGCTAGAGCACTGGACGCAGAAGGCCCCATTGGACCATTATCTTCTAACAAGTAGCGTAGTCAGTGTTGCAAATTATTCTACTATAAGTGCAGTATTTGACAATGCCATGAAAATACTCTGGGCATCAGGTGTGAAACACGATAGAGTATGACTGCAATACCATACCTTGGTACCTGTATAACCATTTGGACACTACCATGCTGCATCAGTGACCTTTAACCCTTACTGCTGTAACCTGACCCTTCCTACTCTATACAATATCCGCACGTTCCCATCCGGATGTCGCAGCCCTACTCATCATTCACTCTAATGCAGCTAACCTTATTTACGCATAAAGTCCCAATGCTACACAGGACATATTTATAATGTTTAACAAAGCGGCAAAAGCCCTTCTGTTTACTGAGCTGCTAGAGTATGAACTTAGCAGAAGATAATATATAAATGGAAACTGGACTGACCACCAAACAAGAAGGGTTCAACATTAAGTCCGAATGCTATTTTAAGTTCATATTTTTGCCATATCTGATTAAGTGATGCAAATATTGAACTATAATATTGTTATTTTTGTGAGAGTTAATGTGATTTTTAAAGACGCTTTGTTGAAATATCTATGTGATTTACCATATTGAAGCTCTCATTGCAGCCTGACCCTCCACTATAGTGTGAGCTAACAGTAACATTACCTAATGACAGAAACTTATAATTAATTTATTACTCACAGTTTTATGTTAGTTATGTATACCAACCTGGAATTTTAAACTGCCAGTTGATTTTACTCCCAAGTTATCAACTACAGATTTGTCAAACTGACGTAACACAAGGTCAGCTAATTCTTGTGTTATTTTCTTCTTCTGAAACATCAAAAACACTTATTCTTTTAATAAATGAAGTATAAAAGACAGTGAGGCAAATGTAATTTACTAAGAACTTTTAAGGAGCCAAGTTATTTATTTTAGCTTGTTTTGCTTATGAGTTATCTTTTCTTCGCTTTTATATTGAAATTTTACTGTATTGGAACACCATAGTGAAGTGAAACATATTAAATTATAGATGAGTCATATTTTTTATACATCAGCTTCACTTACGTATCTATATTGAGGACATGTTTCGCAAACTATTGTTCGCATCATCAGCTCTATTGTGACAAAAGCTTGATTCAGTGGTGTGGGTAGTTCTGGAGTTGCTGCTGCCATCTGTTGATTTTGGGATGAATTTAAATGCGTTCTTGAAGGTTAAGCAATTTCAAAGCATCATCTATCTGTTTGTAGTGTACTATTGCAAATATGTCATCTATGTATCTGTACCATGTTTTAAAAATGTTAGGAAAGGCTTTAGTTATATGTATATCGAAAAAGCTCATGTATAAATTGGCTTAAAATGGTGCTAGCAGGCTTCCCATAACCAGTCCTGAAATCTGAAGTACTTTCCACTGAAGACACAATAATTTTGATGGATAAATATTTCTGCCATTGCCTAGGTTTATAGAGGTTAGCCATTTCTTTAGTTGAATCATGAGTTTGTCTATTGGGATGCTAGGGAAGAGAGAACAGACATCAAGGGATAGTGAAGTGTCTTGAGGTTTAAGTTTAAAATTTTGGTTTTTTCCACCAGGTCTAGTGAGTTTTTTATGCTGAGAGTAATAAATTGTGGAAAGGACTGAAATTTTTTGGATAGCCATTTTGCCAGAAGGTAAGAAGGGGTGTTAACATTATTTACTATGGTCTCATGGATGTTGGGTTTGTGTATTTTAGGTAATCTATAACCCAGCTAGCAAGAATATTGAAAAGAATACCATGAAATCTTAAAAACTGCAATTAAAAATGGATAGAAAAGCCTTGTAGATAAAAAAATAAAATCACTCAAACTTCAAAAAAGATTAAAACAGATCACAGCTTGGATTGATACAGTCGACTTGAAAAATTCAATGCCATGACCGGGATTTGAACCACGGATCTACTGGTTCAAATCCCGGCCGTGGCACTGAATTTTTCATGTCGACTGTATCAATCCAATACCTTAGCCTGTATACGGCTAGTATGAAGAAATTAATAATTTCATTGATTAACTTAAACAGATCACAGCTCTTTCATCAATGGAACAAGAAATTAGATTTGCTAATTTTACATACCACCCCTGGGTCACAAAAAAAGTTCCAAAAATATTCAAGGTATATAACTTTGCACTGGCACCAAAAAACAATTACAACATTAAAAACCTACCTAACAGCAACAATACAGGTAAGATAAAACCAAACGAAAAATCAGGCATTTACAAGATAAAGTGTAAAGACTGTGAAAAAATTTACGTAGGGAGGAAAAAAGAAACATAGACTCTAGGAAGAAAGAACATTTCAGGCACCAAAGATACCTAATATATTGATAAGTCTGCAATAGCAGCTCATTTCTGGTCTGAAAATCATGAGATTGAAGATAGCCCCAAATTACTAAAATATGTACAAAAAATAAGGAGCTCGTCATCTGGGAGAAAATATACATAGAAAAGTGATAAAAACTAACTAATGAACTTTGAAATCCTGACAAAAGACAACCCCACATTTAAATTCATCACAAAATCAGCAGATGGTAGCAGCAACTCCAGAACTACCCACACCACTGGATCAAGCTTTAGTCGCAATAGAGTTGATGATGCGAACATTAATTTGCGAAACATGTCCTAAATATGGGTACGTAAGTGAAGCTGATGTGTAAAAAATACAACTCATCTATAAATGAATATATTTTCTTAGCTTACTTACAACTAATTACAAATTTCTTACAATATACTTAAAATGAAAAATTAGTGATTTGTCTTATTACTTGCTGTTAGCATCCACAAGGAAATTTTCTCAACCACTATACATGTGGACCATCATACCTACAAGTATGTATATAAATTTTACTTATGCATTTTCATTTCAATCTTGTAATTCTTGGTAAACAGATCATCAGCTGACTAGTATTGGTAATTATGTTAAATACTACTTTACTGAGCTACTTTGATGCTTATGCTGTTTAAATTCAGTATTTTCAAGGGATGTGTCATGAAGATTTTCAAGAAAATACACTGTACCACAGTCTACCCTTTTTTTAAAAAATGACTGACAATTTTAATTATAATACTATATGTTCAAAACACTTTCATGATAAATGAAGTCTATATTGTCACCCGGGCTTTGGAACACCCTATGGAAGCAGCTGAGAGCGGAAGACAGGGGAGGTCCGTGTTAGCCACGCCTCCCCCTCGTCCGTCTTATAGTGGTGACAGGGATGGCTGGGGGAAAGAAACATGATTGTGCGGTCTGTTTCTCTTCCACCTGTTCTGGAAATTACGGGATCCTTCATCTACTGGAATCTTCGCCTGGGAACAAGAAAAGCCGAGAAGACGGCGAGATGCCTATAAAAAGGGCTGCAGCTAGTCGGAAGTTCAGTGTGAGTGAGGACAGTTCTTGGTGTAAGAAGGCAGTGTTAGTGCTTGACGTACTAGTGAAGTAGCGCCGTGCAACGGAAGAATTTGTGTAATTGTGTACGTGCATCGGAACGGTAACGGACGAACTGGTGAATCGTAATTGTGTGCATTACGTAATTTTGTGTAATTGGCAAGTATTAAACTGTAAGTCGGTGGAAATAAAGAACATTGTTGAGTGGTGAAATTGGACTTTTCATTTCACGAACCCACAAAGTCACAATATCTTAAATTTTATGGAAGTCTTTGTTCTGAGTGAATTTGCATCACTGGTAAACTATAAGTTGAAGACAAAATCTTACTACACAAAAAAAAGTATATCTCATTAAAACCCACAATTTAAGTAATATAAGAGGATGGGTCAAAAAGTAATGCCTCTTATTTTCTCCCCCTTAAATAAGTAAGTTATGTGGAAACTTTGAATTTGGTGCAATTCCTCAAACCTTCTTCTCCAATCCCCTGCAGTAGTAACTTCCTAAGTTAACAGGTGGCAGCACTGCATCCTCTTGCAAAATGTGGCTGACATCGACATTCGTATTAGACAGCGTTCTGCGATTGAATTTTTAATTACGGAAGGTGAAACGCCAATTCGCATTTACGAAAGGCTAAAAAATGTGTATGGTGATGCAACAGTGGATGTCAGCACAGTTAGACGATGGGTTTGTCACTGTAACGAAGCTGAAGGGCAAACACCATTGGCAGATGAAAAGCGAAGCGGCAGGCTGGTGACTGCAGTGACTCCATGTAACATTCAGCGAGTCAATGACATCATTCGTGGTGATCGCCAGGTAACAACAGGTGAATTGTGTCACATTATCTCCCTCAGTAAAGGCAGTGTGATGACGATTATTCAACAACTTGGTTACTCAAAAGATTGTTCATGTTGAGTACCAAGAATGTTAACCGCCCAAAACAAAGAAACAAGGAAAACAATAGCCTCCGAACACTTGCAGCGCTTCAATTTGGAGGGAGAGGAGTTTCTGGAAAAAATGGTTACTGGAGATGAAACGTGGGTTCATTTTCTTGAACCTGAATCAAAGAGGCAGGCAATGGAATGGCATCACACGTCACCGAAGAAAAGAAAATTCAAAACTCAGCGGTCGGCAGGGAAAGCTATGGCAACAGTGTTTTGGGGTGCAGAGGGTGTGCTTATGATTGGTGTTTTGGAGCAGGGATGCACAATAAATTCTGTCCAATACGTCAGAACTCTCAAAAAGCTGAAAGCACGTCTTTGCCGAGTTCACCCAACAAAAACTATGGCGGATGTTCTTCTTTTGTATGACAATGCAAGACCACACACCAGCCATTTACACCACTGCAGAAATTGAGAAATTGGGATGGCAAGTCTTACCTCACCCCCCATACAGCCCTGTCCTGGCACCATCAGACTTCCATCTGTTTGGGCCACTAAAGGATGCTCATCGTGGGATTCATTTTGAAGATGAGGAGCCTGTGAAAACGTCCGTGCGTCAGTGGCTAAGGAAACAAGACTGTGTGTTTTACCACACTGGAATACATGCCCTAGTTAAAAGTTGGACCAAAACTGTGGAAAAGGACGGAGATTACATTGAATAGTGACAAATTAATCGTCACTGTTGTAAGTTTTCAAGCTATGTAAATTGGATTCAATTTTCTTGGCAATTAAAACAGAAAAAAAATAAGAGGCATTACTTTTTGACCCACCCTCATACATTTTTGACGGAGTGAACCATTTCTGAGATGTTGTTTATTATTTGTTTGGATTTTCCAATACTTTCAATTTACTCAAATAGGAATATGCTATTAATCAAGGCTTCGTAGGTGATCAGCTGTGTCAGGTTTATAAATGTCAAGCTTTCAGCCATTTTATACTCTATGACCTTCAGGTTCTGGAGAATAATTTCTCCAGATTGCCTTTTGGAACTACTCCAGATCCTGAAGAAGGCCATGGAGAACAGATTGGCTGAAAGCTTGACATTCATAAATCTGACATGGCTGACCACGGCCTTGATCGCCGTCTTCAAGTCTTACATCAGGAATATGCTATTCACTTTTTAATCTCTTGGCCATGCAAAGATAACATAATTTCAAAGGTATCACACAGTGATCAGCTGTTTAAGGATTTGATGATCACTCAAAGCCTACTGTATTCCCATATTACCCTTGTATCTACAAGAAAATTAACAATAAAACAATTTCTACAAATCTACAAATGTTTACCTCAGTTACATGAAGAAGATAGAGGAATAAGCGTTTGCAACAAAAGTTTGTACAAGAGTAGAAAAAGTCATGTGAGTGTACACTTCAGATTTTTTGGGTTCTGTGTTACATATGTATATAGAACAGAAATGCTCAATATGCAATTTACTATAAATAGTCTTCTTTGTCACTTAAGAATTTCATAACATGTAATTACTCTAAAATTTCTATAAAAAGAAATATTTTAGTGTAACAAGTTTCATACATCCCAACCAATATAAATAATCCCTAAACTTTGCAGAAAATCAAATATCTCTTATCACAAATACTGATTTTTTTATGCATAATGTCTCGATTTTTATTTGAAAATAAAATTCTATGGCTGAATTCCTAACTCCCCAAACCATCCTAACAGTAAATATTGTGTGGTGATTTTTGTCTGTCTAATCATGCAAAAAAATTACTGCTAATAAGTTTACAATATGAAATATCTTTTTCTTTTAAATGTCAAAAGATTTCTATAGCCTTTTAATAGAATACTTACAGTAGTAAAAATAATAGGACTTGCAAATCATTTGAAAGATGTTAGGTTGCTTTTCAATAGAGCAAGATAATTATAGATGCATATTAAAACACAGTCATTTAAAACAATAAACAATGGTCACACATAATGGAAAAAAATTAAAGAAATAGGTCATTGAGTTATTTTCTTTTTAGTCTTTTATTGTATGTCCCTGAGGATGCAGAGAATTTTTCTGTAGCAGTGGGTTTGGCATACTCTGATACAGCCCATCCTGACGACTGAGCCATTCTTTTGGAAAGTTAAGGTAATGTTGCTAACCATGGAGTGGCTGTCATCAATCTGTCATATCTGTTCTGGCTTCTGGGATATCTGTACAGAATGAGGCTGAGGCAACAAACTCATTGGGCTATGGGTATGTCACCCCTTCAAAACTTATAAAATCATATTTTATCTACCTTTTATGTGTAAAGAGCACAACCTGCAGTTACTCTGGATTCACTACCACTTTCTAGTAAGAATACAGTTTTCATGTGCTGATTTGCAGCTGTCTTTACAAAAGATATATGAGGTATGTCCAGAAAGTAAGTTCTGTTTGGTAATAAAATTAAATTGTGTAAAGATACAGAAAAAATATTTATTGCACAAAATTCTACAACTCTTAAACTACTTTTCCATATAACTGCCGAAATTTTGCAGGCATTAGTCATAGCGAGGCACAAGCTTGTGTATACCTTCTTCATAGAAGTTTGCCACCTGTGTCTTCAACCAGTTGGAAACATCTTCTTTCAGCTCTTCGTCATTGTTGAACTGTTGACCGCCAAGGAAAGATTTGAGATGCAAAAACAGATGAAAGTCGCTAGGAGCAAGTTTAGGGCTGTATGGGGGGTGGTCAAACACGTCCCAGCCAAATCTCTGTAGGGTCAAAAATTGAAGTGCACTGACTACCCATCCGTTTTGTTTTGAGTTGCTCAGTAAGAATCTTTGGCACCCAACGTGAGCAAAGTTTACGAAATTTCAGTTTTTCGGTAACAATTTCATGAACTAGTGATCGTGATATTTGGGGAAATTCCATAGCAAGAGCACTAATTGTTAACTTGTGGTGTTCCTGGATTTTGTCATCAATCGCGTGAACCAGTTCTTCTACAACCAAAGATGGATGTCCACTTCGTTCTTCATCGTGCACTTCATTACGTCCTTCACTGTACTGTCGGACCCATCTTCTCATCGCTGTATCACTCATTGCATTTTGTCCGTAAACATTGCAAATCTGCCAATAAATTTCAATTGGTTTCACTTTCCTAGTATTCAGAAAATGAATCACAGATCTTATTTCACAAGTGGCGGGATTTTCAATCAACACCGACATTGTAAACAAGCACAACAAAGCATACATGGCTGACAACGATCTCACAATAGCCCACGTTTCTTCTCCTTGATACAGAGCGTCTACCGCGCATGTGCGGAACTACGATCGCAGCGCTGCAATGGAGATAAATTGAAACAGAACTTACTTTCTGGACGCCCCTTGTATGCTATATTAGATGTGATTGGAAAGATTGTTTTTATTTGTAAAGGAAGCTGTAAAGGCAAAATGTATGGTAAAATAGTATATTACATTAAACAAATACAATTTACGGCGACATTATTCCACATGGGATGAATATGACCATTACACTCTAAGAGAGTGTGCCACATTTATACAAATCTGAAAGATGATGGTAATGATAATCATATTATAAGTGAAATAGTTGTACACTTTACTTTCACAGTTTTCTGCTCATTAGAAAGTAGTTAAGGCCCTTTAAAGGTGACAAATTTGCTAATGAGTATATGAATATATTAGAACTATTGGATATTTGTAGCACTTTTGCATGCTATTCTTTGGTAAGAGACAAAAGCACTAACATTAACGATAAAGCCTACTTAGTAATGTTTGTTGGAGGTGCAGATAAGAGCATTGGAATTAAGAAACAGATTAAATTATAGATGGGTCATACTTTTACGCATAAGCTTCACTTACGTACCTATATTAAGGACATGTTTCGCGAACAACCCCACGTTAAAATTCATCACAAAATCAACAGATGGCAGCAGTAACTCCAGAACTACCCACAAAACTGGATCAAGCTTTAGTTGCAACAGAGCTGATGATGCAAACAATAGTTTGAGAAACATATCCTCAATATAGGTACATAAGTGAAGCTTATGTGTAAAAAATATGACTCATCTATAATTTAATTATTTTTCACTTAACTGTGTTGTTCCAGTAAAGTAAAATTTAGATATAAGAAACAGATGTTGGATGTTACTGCAATGAAGACACTGCTACAGGTAATAGAGATATTTGCATGTGCTGAGTTGACCATAAAGAGAGATCGACTTTGCTGGAATATGTTAGCATCATTGACAGCAGAGGGTACAACAGGTACGTTTGGCCATAGTACTGGGTTAAAGGAATAAATTATAAATAAAATGAAAACTATTATGAATACAAATTAATTGGAAAAACTTAAAAAAAATTTATTAAAATTGAGGGACTAGTTTCAGGAGCCTTGTTTCCATTTTCAACCTCGAAGGTCCGACTATTGTCTATTGCTGTTGTTGTCTGCTGTCTTTTCTCTAGTGGTGGAACTATGAGCTTCTTTATCAAAATTGGGCTGCGCCGTGGTCAGTGGTTAGACCACTTGGCTCTCACCAAGGCAGCCCAGGTTCGATCCCAGGCGACCGCAAAGTGAGATTTGTGGCGGACAACACGGCACTTCGGCGGATTTTCTCCGGGACCTCTGGTTTCCCCCGCCATCTCATTCCACCGGTGCTCCATCTTCATCTCATGTATCATCAGTGTCACCGCCTGCGGTGCCATATGTAGTAAAAGCGGGCGTTAAACATTGCACATTCTTTATCAAATTATCTACTGGTGGGATTTCAAAGTTCATTACTTGGTCCTTATTTTTCCATATGAATATGTTCTCCCATGTTGTCAATTTGTTAATTGTTTATACCATAACTTTTAATAATTTTCAATTTGGGTTAAGGTTATGGTTTTCATTCCAAAAGTGAAATGCTACTGCTGACTTATCTTCCTGTTTCAATTTGATGTTTCTAAAGTGCTCTTTGATTCTGGTCTTTAGGTTTCTTTTAGTTTGCCCTATGTAGCATTTTTCACAAACTTTATAACTTATTTGGTATATTCTGGATTTATTGATTGGTAGGATTTCATCTTTCATTTTTGAATTTAACAATTTAAATACTGAGTATCTACTTGTAGGTGCCAATATGATATTTTGCTCTTTAAATATCTTTATAAATTTATTAAATGTTTTTTGGGGTTATGTGAAAGCACTGAATATGCTGTTGCTTTTTTTTTCTTTAGTGAATGTACTTACTTTCTTAATGGTTTTCTTTATCTTAGCTTTTTTAATTTTCTTAAATGCCAGACTTATGCTGTATCCATTTTCTTCTGCTATGTGAAGTATGTCTTTTTGTTCCTTGTAGTACTCTACTTTATCTATGGGTATGCTAACCAGTCTGTGTGTAAGATTGTTTATTATTGTATGTTTATTGTCATCCCTGATTATACACTCCGGGACAAAAAAACTGGACACTTACATATTTTATTGTATTTTGTTCGTCTTTCCCATATTTTATTCTTCATTGTTGTAAAATTAAAGAATATCTATTTAAACAAGCAATTTTCTTATTAAGCACATAAATGACATTAAACTACAACAACAAACCTTACAAGCATGTAAAACAATGAAAATTACATAAAACAATGACAAGTTTGTTTTATCTGTAAGGACATTTTTAGGTGTTTTAAATATCAAAAACACACTTTAATAAGGGGTGTTATCTCCTCTGGCTCGAATAACTGTAAGTACAAGTCTTGGCATGCTTTTGAAGAGGTTAGCAATGGTTTCTTCAGGAATATGCTTCCATTCTTTAAGAAGTGCTTACCTCAACTCCTGTAAAGCTTCTCGTCGCTGAAATCTTGTCTTAACCTGCCATTCTAGCATGTCCCACACATGTTCAATAGAATTCACGTTGGCACACCTAGATGGCCATGGTAAAACATGAATTCCCACTTCTTGGAGATAATTTCTTACCACGTGAACAATATGTGGGCATGTATTGTCGTGCATTATAAGAAAATTATTGCCTATAAATGGGCCAAATTGTGTAACTTGAGTAACCAAACATTCCTGTGGCTGTTAGACTTCCAAAACTAACTCAGTACGAGCATCCATAGCAACTCCTGTCCAAACCATTATTTCAGGTAACTTTTTAGAAATTCAGAATTGTGCAAATCATTTTCTCCTCTCTCTCCACTCTCTCATGTCCATCAGGTGAATGCAGATTGAAACGGGACTCATCTATGAATAGAACACAGCTCCACTTTTCATTTCTCCAACCTCTATGATTATTTGCAAAATGCAATCTTTTAACTCAGTGCCTCCTGAGGCACTTCAGAATGTTTGCAGGTCTACTGGATATCAGTTCATTTGTTTTCAGCCTTCTATTTTGATTGAAGTCGGGTATCTATGCATGTTAAATTATTGAGCTACGGTCGTAGCCAGCAGATTGCATTTACGAAGAACTGTCAAGTATTTCAGGTATTCATGCTAAGCCATGTACAATTGTGTATAACTGGTGTTCAGCCCTGGCTCTGTACCAGACATACTCATTTTTTACAGTTGATCATTATTTCTAATCAATTAATTACACTATATTGTTATTAGTTCTGTTCACTGTCCATAACCACTTTTTTTTTTTTACTTTGTCCAAGAATTGCTTAATCTTCTTGCTATCTTTAACAAACATTTCAGCTATAGCTATATTCCTAACTAACTTAAACCATTTCTTATTAATAAACTCTTTTCTTCAAATTTCTGACTCTTTACACTAAAAAAATATATATGTTCTAAGTTCTCATTTACACCACATATGGGACAGTAATTTTGTGGAATACTCTTTCTTAAACCTTTTAGTCGCCATACTCCTGCTCTCACCCATGCAATACCTTCTCTCCTCTTTATTCATCACATCTATGTATTTTTCCCTTCCCCAAGCCCCCTTCACTGGCATATAGAAAACTAGAGACCTCTTCTCAGTTATTTCACTAAATGTTTTCAGCACTTCTATATCTTTGAATCTCTTTCCTTGTAGATTTCCAGAAATTTTTCACATTACTTTCTCTTTTTCTCCACATTTGCCCTAACCCACTGCTCTCCAAGTTATTTCTAAAACAGTATACCCATCCCTTATTCTTTAAACTTTTCTTGATATATTAAAAATTGTTTTATCAAATTCCTTTCTTCCAAATCTAATATTCTATCACAGAGTTTCAATGCCCTTTCTATAATCTTCCTTTTACTGGCAGCTCTACCCATCTCTATTTGTGCCACCCGCCTAACAGTTGCATTTGGTAACCCAAGCATTTCTTTACAGCATCTCCTATGCACCTCATCTATAACTTCCCATCCTCCTTCTATCCCATATAGCATTTTCGTCTCTACCACCATACTTATAAACCTTCTCTACCCATTTGATATTTATATCTGGTACATTGTACTTGCACATTCTGAAGGCTGATAAGGCTCCTTTTCATTTTGCCAAGGCAAATTTCTTTTGGTTTTCACAATTCCCTCTGCTGTGTATTTTAACTCCTAAATCAATGCAATCTCTGACTACCCTATACTCTAATTTATTTTCATTCATCCATTTTTCATGTTTACTCAATGAAGCACAAAATTAATATAATTTTGAGTCGAACTAATACTCAATGTTCCATTTATTGCTACTATTTATCTAGAACACGTTTCGTTAGGATCTTCCTAGCATCATCAGCTGTTGTCGACTAATGGACGTTGGTTTGGTGAACTCATTGGAGACGATAGGTGCGTCCCTGTCGGTATCTTGATGAACTTGAAGTTTGGGTTTTCATCAATTAATTTCGACACTACCAGGCCCTTATCTAGCTTGACTCCCAAGTATTTTATTGAATTCTCCCACCGAATTCCTTGAATGTGGGGAAGGTGGCGGGAAAACGGCGTTTGGTGAACAGGATCGCTTGGCTTTTCTCCGTGTTGGTGAATCGCCAAAGCGTGCACCATTCTTGGAGGGTTTTTTTTTTTTTAATTCACGTCCTCCAACGTTAAAGTCATATCGGACGGTGAATGTATGGGGTGAAATGATGCTCAAATAAGTCCAGGGTCCACGGAGCTTAGAGTTACCTGACATTCGTCTTGAAGGATAATGGAAAACCCCGGAAAAACCCTATTCAGGTAACTCACCCTGACCGAGATTCGAACTCGGGACCTCTTGAACGTGAGGCAGACACGCTACCATCTACGCTACCGAGGCGGGCTCCATTCTTGGAGGAGGTTGAGGTGTCGTTTTATGGGGTTGAAGGTTCTGCGTGGATTTCTGTCTGTAGTATACAAAAGCACGTAGTCAGCATACTGTGCTATATTGACGCGCTGTTCAGTTTGAAGGTTAGCCACATAGACGCTGTAAAGCGTCGGGGATAACACAGAACCTTCGGGGACTCCACCGCGGATAGACCTTCGTGTAGATGTTTCTCCCGCCACTGAGACTGTGAAGAACCTGTGTTTCAGAAATGAGTGAAGAAGATGTGTTATGTGAGTGGGTAGCTCCGAATGGATGAGCTTGTAAAGGAGACGTGAATTACAATGCATGTTTGCATCTTTCCAACCTTTTGGAAGGAGAAGAGATTGGCCTCCATTTTGAAGCCCGGCGAGGTTCCCGTCTTCCCATCAAACATCAAGCTCTAACAGCTAACTCCCGATCATTTCAACATTTTATTACCTTTCTTGAAATCGCTAAGTACCTTTCTGAAAAATTTAGTACAGTTAGTCATACTGAATTTGGCAAAACCTAATTCACCTATTACTTCGACAACAATGCCAAAGCCCGCCTCGGTAGCGTAGATGGTAGCGTGTCTGCCTCACGTTCAAGAGGTCCCGAGTTCGAATCTCGGTTAGGGTTAGTTATCTGGACAAGGTTTTTTCCGGGGATTTCCCTTATCCTGATAGACGAATGTCAGATAACTCTAAGCTTCATGTACCCCGGACTCATTTGAGCGTCATTTCGTCCATTTCATTCATCGTCCGATATGATTTAACGTTGGAGGACGTAAATTAAAACAAACAAAAACAAACAATACCGAAAAATAAACCGTTGTAATGTGCTGATGTGTTGTTAATCAAACATAATCCTACCTTAATCCGTTAAAACATGTAAAGCATTTTCCAAAGCAGAATTTCGATATAACTGATAGGACTTTACACGCCTTTATAATATTTTCAGTTGCGGACAAATTGCAATTGCAAAATCCTGAGCAATTTGACGTTTTTAAATGTGCTGCCAAGTGTAAAATATGTCCATGAAAGAATCAATATATACGAGGGCTGTTCAATAAAGAAAGATCATAATATTTTACGGTCATAATTTTCGCACTAAAATTCAACCTTATTATATTCTATTAGCTTAATGTGAAACAAACACGCCGTAGTAGTTTCATTGTTGGCACTCCAGTTTCCCCGCTGTGAGAACCAGGCAAATTCAGACATGTTCAGTATCGCCTACCGCTGCAATGGAGGTAACATGCAGTTAGAGTTGATGTTAGAGGAAGTTTCGGAGTTTCCTTCAAACGTAATCACTGCTGATGAAACTTGAGTACATCATTTTGAACCAGAGAGCAAACAGCAAAGCTCAGTGTGGAAATCTCCTTCATCACCAACTTCCAAAAAGCAAAAGTGGCTACTTCTGCTGGGAAAGTTATGGTCATCCCATTCTTTGATATTCATGGAATGGTTTATCAGCATGTTGTACCTACACACACATCAGTAACCGGACAATACTACAGGGATGTCCTGTAAACATTGCAAGTCCATATCAGGCGCAAAAGACCACATTTCCGTGAATCAGGCTGGATGCTGCACCACGATACGCATATTACCAATGTTGTTGCTGAATATCTTGCAAAAATCAACGTGAAGTGCATCCCTCACCCTCCATATAGCCCGGATTTAGCCCCATGTGACTTTTTTCTATTCCCTAACTTGAAGAAACGCCTTCATGGAGGTATTATCCATCATCAGAAGCAGTGGTGAAGACTGCGGAGGTGATTTTGAAGGATCACTCAAAAAATGGTTTCCAGCATGTCTTTGAAGACTGGCAGAAACGCTGGGACAAGTGCATCCCTTTCAGGAGAGATTATTTTGAGAAGAACCATCAAAATTATAGGGATGAGTAAAGGTACGTTGTCGAAAAAAACTGTGATAATTCTTTATTGAACAGCCCTCGTATATGCAGTATATCATTGATATTCCAAAATTTACAATTGAATAGTTACTCCGAAAAGAGAACTAACCAACAGAAAATTGAAAGCTGAGCTTACAGTGGAACAGTAATCTATTCAGTGGATGTCAGGTCTGGTGGATGTGAAAACAGTAGGCATGTATATAGATTTACCTTTTAGATCTGATTTCTTATTCTCCATTGTTGGAGTTACATATTTAGTTAGTTAGATTTCTTTTCGGGCTAACTATTCAGTTGTAGATGGTTACTAATTTTTCACAGCGATGTTCCTTATCTAAGTTCTATGTGTCTCAGATCATATTCCCATTTCGTTCACTGTCCTATAAGCTCTGCCTGAGGAGTGTTAACCCTAAACATCTGCAATTTAGTTCAAATCCGCTGAGATATTGTTTTACGTTGAAGGAAAACATTCATATTCATTAATTTTTAGATGAGTCGTATTTATTACACATCTGCTTCACTTCCGTACTTAGGTACGAAAGTGAAGCAGATGTGTAATAATTACGACTCATCTAAAAATTAATAATTATTTCGCTTCACTGTGGTGTTCCAATACAGTTAAATCTCGATTCATATTCATATTTATTGCAACTTAATACAATGTTTGAACACAATTAAGGCATGCCATTTGTAATACTCTCTTAAAAGTAAAGGATTAGAAATAACAAAATAATGGAGAGATCAAATTAAATATACAGGCTAGTCATAAATTGCTTAATGGTATAGAATTTAAAAATAAATATAATATGCTATAACATACTATGCTGAAATCAGTAATAAAGCCTAGTTATTTTTACAGTGATACATAAATTCTTCGATGGTATAAAATTCATTATCTATTAGAAAGGCCGTTAAATGTGTTTTAAATGGATTTAAATTATTACAGGTTCTAATTGAAGCGGGAAGTACATTATAGAATTTTATTCATGTATAACTAGGCATCTTTTCATAGAAGTGCATTCTGTGTCCTGGAATAGCGAGATTATTTTTGCCCCTTGTATCATAGTTATGGATATCTGAGTTTGTTTTCATTGGAAACTTATGATTAACCAAGTGAAGAATAAATCTATAAATAAATAAGCTGGGGATTGTGAGTATCTTTGTTTGCCGAAAAGCATTTTTGCAAAAATCTGTATGTTTTAAATTCCCTATATGTCTAATACCACGTTTTTGGAGTATGAATATCCTACTGAGGTTTGTTTTACTGGTGTTACCCCAAATTTCTATCCCATAGGATAAGGCCGAGTGGATAAGGGCAAAAAATATAATTTTAGCTGTTGTATGTAGAATGTAATTTTTAAGAGTTCTCAAAACAAATAAGTTTTTGCTAATTTGTAGTGCCAGTTTGTCGATATGGCTATTATAAGTTAATGTCCTGTCTATATTTAATCCTAGTAAGTTTACATAATCTACATTTTTGATATAATCTACATTTTTGATAATATGATAGATTACACATACATATTTAACTTTAGCATTCAAATATTCGTTAACTTTCTTTCCAAATCCCAATATGTGATATATGTAAATGGATGTAAATGTAGGATTCACATTACGTTCTGTACCCTGCTTCTTCTTCTTCTTCTTCTTCTTCTTCTTCTTCTTCTTCTTCTTCTTCTTCTTCTTCTTCTTCTTCTTCTTCTTCTTCTTCTTCTTCTTCTTCTTCTTCTTCTTCTTCTTCTTCTTCTTCTTCTTCTTCTTCTTCTTCTTCTTCTTCTTCTTCTTCTTCTTCTTCTTCTTCTTCTTCTTCTTCTTCTTCCTCGTCTTCTTCTTTAAGGACGCCCCCGAAGTGTGCTTACTTCTTTGACGTCCGTCCCTGAATAATTTATGTTCTGTACCCTCTTTTCTACAAAGCACAGCCACAAATTTTTATTCTTTTGTTTCTGACTCTTGCTAATTTCTCTCTTTAATTTCTATTTTTAACATAACATCCTTTAAATGAGTAAGACATATCGATTAGTGGATAAGCCTTTAATACACATTTCGTAGTAGGTGTAAGGATACAAGAAAAGTTTAGTCGATTTTCTTAAAGCCAATTTCTTTGTGGTGGCTTTCAAACTGCATGCCTACTCTTTCATGACCAAAGAATAGCAATAGCAATTATCACCTGAAAAAAAAAATCACTCGTCTGTTATTAAAAATAAGCCTTCGGATGCATTTTGCACTAAGGGCCCTCAATATCCCAGCTATACTATGCGTCTTAGGGCTCTCCGTATATTTATAGCTATGTCTGTCGCTGGTATGTTCCGTTAGTACCTTAACCACAATGATGGCCAACCACTGCTTATTCACTCAATATTAACATGCATCTACCTTTAAATTGGTAATGTAAGTCTTTCTCTAGCGTTAGTGCCCTTAATCACACACAATTAAAAGAACCTACAACTAGCTACTTCAAGAACAATTCTTAAAATTAAACTGTTACAATACGCTGTAACATAACATAACCTTACCTCAACCATTTCGTCAAGACTCTTCGTTAATGCACGTCCCAAAGTGGATAACCGATATACTTCATTCGGCATTTTTGTTCAGAAGTATTTGTTGAGAACTCTTAAGCAATTGCGAAATATTCAAACTTCGCCTCCTATGATAGAAATAAACCCACGCAATTCTGTACTCTCACTCCTCAGTAATTGAAGCGCCAATGTTTTAACATAACTAACCACTCGTGGCGCTGTATTACTTTTTGATCGAGACGAATATAACCATTGGTTGAATCCAGGGCAGGCCATTCCCGCCTTCCCGCGCAAAACACTGTCACTGCTGACTGAGGGGCGTGACGTCACTGAGAAGACAATGCAAGAGCGCTTACACGTGAATGTGCGTAATGCATTATTATGATTGCACATTGTAAGATAAGATACGGCGCTGATGCATGCAAATTCCACAATCCTTCTGATGAAATAAACGAGATGCATTTGCTTATGAGCTATTGTAGTTATTGGCTGTGTCTTTTGTCGTAACATTATGAGTAAAAGCAGAAACCATTGCGCTGTTGCTGAATGCAAAAATTCGTTGCTACGGATGTGATTTTCCATCGTTTGCCTAAAGATCGAGAAGTACAGCGCAAATGGGTTTTACGCTGTAAAAGGGCTGATCCGGTTAATGTGAATAATGCAAGGATTTGTTCCGGTCACTTCCTGCCCGAAGACTATGAACAGATTTAAAAAACGAGCTGCTAGGGTTTGCGCTGAAAAGAAAATTAAAGGACGACGCTGTACCGTCACAGAAAATTCCTAATTGGCATGGGGATGCATTTGAGGCGGTAGTAGCTAGTACCAGCAAGACCAATTTATCAGATACACATTCTATTTATGTATTTGTTTCTATGTGTACACTGAGTTTAATCGCTCTTTTTTGTATAAGAAAAGTTTGATAGGTGGAATAATAATAATAATAATAATAATAATAATAATAATAATAATAATAATAATAATAATAATAATAATAATAATAATAATAATAATAATAATAATAATAATAATAATAATAATAATAATAATAATAATAATAATAATAATAATAATAATAATAATAATAATAATAATAATAATAATAATAATAATAATAATAATAATAATAATAATAATAATAATAATAATAATAATAATAATAATAATAATAATAATAATAATAATAATAATAATAATAATAATAATAATAATAATAATAATAATAATAATAATAATAATAATAATAATAATAATAATAATAATAATAATAATAATAATAATAATAATAATAATAATAATAATAATAATAATAATAATAATAATAATAATAATAATAATAATAATAATAATAATAATAATAATAATAATAATAATAATAATAATAATAATAATAATAATAATAATAATAATAAGCTGTATTCATTAATAGACAATATCGGGAAGAGATCGCCGGTGCGAAGTTAGGACCGTGCGAAAGAGAGCGCTGTCTACTATAGTATCTTTATCTCGCAAAAAAAAAAAAATTTGACCAGTCGACCAGCACAGAGGTAGCTCCTGACCACTCTGTTGCTGCTGAAGAGGAAATAATTAGACTAAAGACTCAGATGCAAGCCCTGAAGAAAGAAAACGGTGTTTTGAAACGGCAGAACAAGGTTTATAAGTTCCAAGTTTCCCGAAATTCATCACAAAGTGATCTCTCTTTATGTGAGGACAAGAACCTTCATTAGAATTAGGCACTTAAACAAAAGAGCGAAGGCAGAAATGATCAGGAAACTTGCAGCAAAGAAAAATCTTCAATGGGTTGCTTCGTAATCTTCTTGAGCTACAGTAAGTAAGGGCATATGAATAATAACATGTTTTAAACTTTTAATACTAACTGCTAGAAGGAACCTTCATTATAATACACAAGTGGGTGTTTATTTCTTCCGATTTTACACGTAGCAGAGCTTAAATAACACATACTCAGGGGCTAGTGTTTAACTCTCGCGGTTGAACTGTATTCTCAGTGACGTCATGCGCGTTAGCCAATGGCAGCGCGACTCTCCGGAATGGCCTACCTGAGTACTCTAGTTGCCTTGGGTTGAACCGCGGTGGTCATTAGGTGCTGCCAAGTACATCCATGAAAGAATGAATAATATATGTACTATATATCCAACGCATCACTATAATTTTCTAGGAATATTAAATCTGCAATTTCTCATGATTATAGACTGTTTACAATGATTTGCATTATCTTCATAAGGCAAGTAGTGGATATCTCTAAGCTTATGTGATTCGGACTCATAGTCCCATTTCGTTCACGCTGTGATATATGCCCGCATTAGTGAAAGATTTTTAAACCTAAATATATCCAGCTTATCTTCATAAGGCAAGTAGTGGCTATCTCTAAGCTTATGTGATTCGGACTCATAGTCCCATTTCGTTCACGCTGTGATATATGCCCGCATTAGTGAAAGATTTTTAAACCTAAATATATCCAGCTTATCTTCATAAGGCAAGTAGTGGCTATCTCTAAGCTTATGTGATTCGGACTCATAGTCCCATTTCGTTCACGCTGTGATATATGCCCGCATTAGTGAAAGATTTTTAAACCTAAATATATCCAGCTTATCTTCATAAGGCAAGTAGTGTCTATCTCTAAGCTTATGTGATTCGGACTCATAGTCCCATTTCGTTCACGCTGTGATATATGCCCGCATTAGTGAACGATTTTTAAACCTAAGTATATCCAGCAGCTTTATTCATACTCCGTTGGTATATTGCTCTACGTTGAAAGAAAACATTAACCTATTATGCCTTAAAGAATAAATATTTAACACATTCAAATATTCGTCAATTGATTTCATCTCCAGCCCTGAATACGTCATTTTTTAAATTCTTATACGTGGCATTTACATTACTTTCTTTGCCCTCTTTTCTAAAAAACTTACTTAAAAATGCTTATTATTCTGCCTGATTCCTGCTAAGAAGTTTTGTTTCTTCTTTTTCTGTTGTTTCACATCCTTTAATTAAAAGTCTCTGTTTTCTCTACTGTTACGGTAATATTTATGCTAAATTGTTATACTGTTATTTTGGATATAACCTATACATACGGTGCTACGGGATGGATTAAAACCACATTTAAGAAAGAACCTTCTATTTTGTTATGACGAAGCACGTATTTTTTTCACTAATCAACAAAGCAAAAGAAAGTACTGTATTAAAAAGTGAAGCTAGTTACTGTGAAGCAATACATATTACACAAATACAACAATTTGTAACAAAAACTTCACTTATCTTAAGAAAATGATGCAAATGTTTCGTATTAATTTATGAAATAATAATGTCGCGAGGCGCTTATTATGTGGCGAGAGAGAGAGAGAGAGAGAGAGAGAGAGAGAGAGAGAGAGAGAGAGAGAGAGAGAGAGAGAGAGAGAGAGAGAGAGAGAGAGAGAGAGAGAGAAGCAAGGATAATCGTCTGATCTTCTATAGCCCAAAGAGTACAGTCAGTCTCAGGAATCAGCCGTACATCGTAGGAAACTATGATGACACCTCCCTTATAATCATTAATGACATCCGCTAGTGCATCTATAGATTCTATATCCAGGTTGTTGGTAGGTTCATCCAAAATAACTACATCTGGAGCATTCAGACACAGTTCTACTAGAGCTACTCCTGCTTTCTGACCCCCATATAGATCTTTAGAATGGTATGAGCGTGACTAACCGGACCAAAAGTTCCTAGTTGTTTCCTTGCCTTTTCGTAAGGAAGATCAAACAATCTTCATGAGATATTCTGACGGCGTTTTTCTGCTGTGAGATTTTCTCCGGAGTGTTGGTCAAATCGTCCTATTCGCAGTCTATAGTTTATCCTAACATCTCCATGTTAGGGTTGCAAATCAACACAGAACATCATTTTCATAAGTGAAGTTTTTGTTGCAAATAGTTGTATTTGTGTAATAAGTACTATATCTTTCAGAATGTGTTACCAACTGTTCTAAAGAGTTACTAGTCTAATGATTTGCATTTGTCAACATCGTCCCACCTTGCAATTTATAACTTTTGAATTGCAACACAACTTTAAATACATGACTAAAATTAATGAGCATTACAATTCTAAACTTTCACAACACAATTTTTTTTCATTATAGGTCCAAACGTTCAGGAACTTTCACCTTTCTACCCAGTCAGCTTATTTTCACATACTTGACACTGCCCGCCTCGGTTGCGTGGTGGTAGCATGTCTGCCTCGCGTTCAAGAGGTCCCGAGTTCGAATCTCGGTCAGGGCGAGTTACCTGAATAAGGCTTTTTCCGGGGTTTTCCCTTATCCTGAAAGCTCTATGGACCCTGGGCTCATTTGACCATCATTTCACCAATTCCATTCATCGTTCGATATGACTTAACGTTGGAGGACGTAAATTACAATAAATAAATACATAAATAAGTAAATAAATAACTCATTGCCACTCACTAAGTCTGGTACTGTTATTGGCATGGCGTCGCACTTACTCAATTCCTTTGTTTCTCTGTAGGAAATCTCCAAAGGATACAACCTTTGAAGGGGTCGGACTCGTTCTCCGCTGCATATCTTCACTCGAGCCACTCTTGATACTCCATCCGTCCCTGGGTATAGATCCAAAATAATTCCTAGAGGCTAGTTGACACGTTTCGTAGAGTCATCTCCAATCAACACATCCTCTTTGCTGACAGCATGTTCTTTCCGTTGGCCTCTGTGGATCAGTAGAACTAGGTATTCACTTTTGAATCTATTTCTTAAATCTTCCCTAAATTTCTGGGTATATCTCCACAGCTGAGCTATCAATAGTATCTAGGTCTGGGGTTTCACCACCGGGAATTTCCTGACGGAAAACTGCTGGAGTGAGTGAAATCAGCTCATGTAAATTTTCCAATACATAGGTAAGTGGTCGAGAGTTTATATTGACTTCACAGTCACATAAAACTGTGTATAATTGCTCATACTGCATACAGGCTTGACCGATTTCGACGCAGGAGCTCCTTTATCATTCTGACCATTCTCTCCCACCATCCGCCCCACCATGCAGCAGTAGGTGGACTGAACTTCTATGAGATTTTCTTGAGTTTTCTGCACAGTCCATCATCTGGAATGAGATTCTCTCATCTGGAGTTTTCTGCACAGTCCATCATCTGGAATGAGATTCTCTCATCTGGAGTTTTCTGCACAGTCCATCATCTGGAATGAGATTCTCTCATCTTGAGTTTTCTGCACAGTCCATCATCTGGAGTATGATTCTGTCATCTTGAGTTTTCTGCACAGTCCATCATCTGGAGTGAGATTCTCCCATCTTGAGTTTTCTGCACAGTCCATCATCTGGAGTAAGATCCTGTCATCTTGAGTTTTCTGCACAGTCCATCATCTGGAGTGAAATTCTGCCATCTTGAGTTTTCTGAGCTGTCAATCTTCTGGAGTGAGATTCTCCCATCTTGAGCTTTATGCGCAGTCCATCATCTGGAGTAAGATTTTGTCATCTTGAGTTTTCTGAGCTGTCAATTATCTGGATTGGGGTTCTCCCATCTTGAGTTTTCTGCGCAGTCCATTAACTGTATTGAGATTCTCCCATCTTGAGTTCCTCCTCCTCCTCCTCCTCCTCCTCCTCCTCCTCCTCCTCCTCCTCCTCCTCCTCCTCCTCCTCCTCCTCCTCCTCCTCCTCGCGCCTCCGCGGTGCCACTACTGTGGCGCTCCTAATCCCACAGCAGTATGTCAGGCACACGACCTCAGGCGCCGATGCCAATACTGAGCCACCTGTAATGGGCTAGGCCATTTTACTGGTCAGGCGCAGTGCCCACTTTGCCCACGCCGGAACACCAGTGGACCAGCACCTCGGAACACAACCACCAGTGAGCCCGCCGATTGGCAGCAAGCTCTTGGTAGTCTATGAGAGGAGCTTCACCGAACCAGCATCAAGCTATGCAGACTCGAAGAGCTCCTGACGACCACTGTCACCGCAGTCAACAACCGTCCCCCAGCGGTGGAATTTTAGGACCTTCACTCTGAGGTCCTAAACATAAACCAACGCCTGGGCGACATAGAGGAATCCCTAGCAGCTGCTGCCGCCCAACGCGGCACAACCAACGCCGCCCTCCAGGACATGCAAGACAGGCTGACCACGCTCTCCAGCCAACTCATGGACAGACTTACACCGCAGAAACAGATAGAGTCAATCAACACCCATCTCCAGGACAGCACAGCCCAATATGAAGAAGGGATTGCCGCTCTTCTGTCCAAAATTGACCGCATCACCAGCGCCTTCTGCGATGACCCACCCAACGACACTAAGCTACTGCAAGGGCAAGCTTGAAAAGATTGTTGGATACATCAACGATACAGCACCCAACAAGAAACTACACGAAGCCCTTCACGAACACCAGGACCACATCACCCAGAGCATCTACGACCTGAAGATGTGTCTGGCTCCAGAGCACGGGGTCCCTCCGCCGCAATTTCTGCCACATCGAGACACCCGCACAAGCAGGATGCCGCCGCCATCAGACCTGCAACGCCGCCTCCCTCCCCGGCCATGAGCTGTTGATGGCCATGGCCCTTCTCCATCACCGCAATCCAGTTCCAACGAGAACTCAACGACACCATCCAGTCATGCATATAACCATCACCACTGTACACAGGTCGTAGTCAGGGTCTCCTGGATCATGACTGCTACCTGATCACCACAAGCGGGTTCCCGCACAGCTAGTTTCTACCCACGAACAGCTGGGTTGCTTAGGCGGTAC
This sequence comes from Mantis religiosa, assembly GCA_030765055.1. Lineage (NCBI taxonomy): Eukaryota > Metazoa > Arthropoda > Insecta > Mantodea > Mantidae > Mantis > Mantis religiosa. Next base: position 191,920,389 of record CM060951.1, read on the forward strand.
CGGCCACCAAATTCGCCTCATCAGTCCCAACTAAATTAGCACCACAGGCCTCAATAAATAGAATCACCTCAGAACAACATCCCTCCCATGCCCCATCCTTCTTCCTACCCAAATACCCAATCTACCCTGTTGTTGGGTGAAAAAAAAAATCTGTGTAAAACATTTCACTTGACAAATTATAAGTGTGATAGTGATAACATGAATTGCAATGAAGCGTAAGAGCGTGGAGATGAGCGAGCATTGCATCATGCTACATAACACGTATGGTTATCGTAGCTTGCATAAACATGTTGATAGTTTGACACGCATTGCTTAATATATGAAGCTTGCTGTAAATAAATAGATAACATGAGCTAGCATTCATATGAGAGAGTCTTCAATCCGATATCCCTAAGAATAGTTGCCTAATCTTATGCCATTGGCTTTTAGGATACGTAGTTCTTTTTATTAAAAAAGTGACAAAAGTCGCTACATTTTCCCCCTTTTTCTGTATTTCTCGGCTGTTTCCCGAAAGCTTAAATGTCGCTACGCGTAGCGGAATTCCGGTACGGTTGGCATCTATGGCATGTCGCCTCACATTCAAGAGGTCCCGAGTTCGATTCTCGGCCACGATGCGTTATCTGGATAAGGTTTCCCGGGGTTTTCCCTTATCCTGAAATATGAATGTCGGTTAACTATAAGCTCTATGGACCCTGGGCTCATTTCACCAATTTCATTCACTGTTCGATATGACTTAGCATTGGATGACTTAATGTCAGATGACATAAACCTCCCTCCACCACCCAAAAAACTCATGTGCCTTAAATCTTCAAAATATGACGTTTGTAGTCACTTTATATTTACAAATGTGTAGAACATTGTCTATTTTTCAGTCGCAGTATACACGTGATTGAAATACAGACTATCTGTTCTACCCCTTACAACTCTTTTTGAATTGTTTTACCAAAATTACTTGTAAATTTTTAAATATATAATTGTGACTGAGGTATTAAAACCTAGACGCCATTTATGTGTGTGTATGTGTGCATGCATGCAACAATAACCTCTCCTTACATGTAACATTTTAGAATTTGCAACCTTTGCTGTCAATATCAGTTCAAGTGAACTGAAAAAGTTGCAACACTTTTACAATAGAACTGAATTATACCAACATTTTACAGACAAATGGAAATGATCCATGCTCTTGATATTTAACATTAAAGAGGCAAATACAGGTTAGAATTCCTACCTGAAGAAGAAACCCAGGACTGAGCCAAGTGGTCAGGCTGCCACTGTAACATTGTCAGAGAAAATAAATGTTCTTACCAAGAATATCTGTCCATATCTGTATCATAATTTAGGACGTCTGTCATGCTTTTCCAATAATTTAGCAACTCATACGCTCATACAAGATGAAAACAGTCTTCTGAAATTCGGTATCCTGTAAGTTTTATGCTTCCCAAAATGAAATGAGTATTTCAAAATTAATTTAAACATTGTTTCCAAATTGTAAATTGTGTAATACAATATTTGTAAACTTATACCTCATACTTTCCCATATTGTATGAAAAATGATAAATTATTATACACTTAAAGGAATACAATTAATATCCCTGCTCTCTCAAACATTTTCAAATTATTAGAGGAAGTATTAGGTACTCTCTTACAGAGAAAAATTGGATATGATATAAGTTAAACTTACTACATTTGCTTACATTATGCTGTACTGAATACCTGCACAAGGAACCTGAAGCACTATATGCTATTAACGTTTGGAAATAAGTGATACAAGTTTTCTGAAACAATGTAACTTTAATGGTTGCATGGAACATTCCATAATTTATGTTATTGGTGTGGGTGTGTAAAAGAGTTAATAGCATTATGTTCAAAAGGGTATTTACAACACGTTGCTTGAATTCGTGACAACATCCTGTTTTGGACGAAAGAAATAAGGATTTAATGGCATTTTTATTGGGATACTAGAGGAAGAATGGCATAGAAATTATGATTTCCCATTCACTGGAGAAGAATAGGTTATTGCCATTTCAAAACAGAATATAGTAAGTAGGTATTTCAATGTAGAAATCTTTATAAGGGAATAGAACACCGGCTGCATAAGAAATGTATGATATGATGTATCATTTTGTGAGTAGTTAGCAAACATGTTCAGGTGTAAATCTTTTTAAGGCCTTCTGTACATATATGAACACTATTTCCAATGGGCAATATTTTCCAAAGTGGGGACAAGAGATAGTTATGTGCCTCTTATAGTCTCTGCTATCCAAAACCATTCTCTTCCTGCTTGTGGTGCATTCTGCTTTAGCAGATGAGGCTCTGGGGACCAAGTTACAATGGTATAACCTCCATCAAAAATGGAGGAAATGCCATATACACATTTACTGCTGACTTGTCTTGGCAGTAGGAATCTCCTTCATCTGGCAAATAAAGGAAAGGCTAGTTATATTGCAAAGCCTGATCCGATGGACAGGCATGTTCCTTTCAAAATATGAGGGTTAAGAAGGAACGATTTAACTGCCTACTTATAAAAAAGAAGTGTCCAGAAGAAACAACTGAAACCCCCTGAAAAATAATATTTAGGTCTCCTTATAGTACAAAACAATCCAGAGTAATAGCCCTCCTCCCTTTGGCTCTCTGGGTGGGGAATGTATTTGGGGATTTGAACATACCGCAGTGAAATGCAACAGGAATAAGTCAAGATAACTTAAAAAATAAAAGAAATTCATATATAATTAAATATCACCAAAATATAAATAAATGTATAGTGCTCCAATGGACTCCAAACATTTCTGGGAATAAGCAAGCAGATATGTTGGCCAAAAAGGGTTCTAAAATTGCTTAAACAACGAAACAAAATAACTCCCATGAAACAGTTAAAATATTAATTAAAAATTTTCACAACTAATTATAACAAATATCTTACTGCCTCTGAAAAAGCTTAATTGGAAGGATCTCCAAATTAAACTTGAAATAATTCCAGATCTACCCAGAAAATCAACTGCTGCAATGTTCAGATTAATCACAGACTGTGTTGTCTGAGTGGACATTTGTTTGACATTGGATTAGTGAATTCCCACAGTGCTTTTTATGTCAGACCATCAAGACAGAAAATGGAAGCAATAGCTTTCAAAATTAGTCCTTCAATAATATAAAAATATAAATGACGGAGTGTTCAAAACCAACTACAAATATTATTAAATTTTAGATGAGTCGCATTTTTTAACACATCTGCTTCACTTTCGTACCTATTTTGAGGACATGTTTCGCAAATCTTCGCTTGCATCTACGGCTCTTGTGCGACTGACGCTAGATCCAGCGGTGTGGGTAATTCTGGGGTTGTTGCTGCCATCTGTTGATTTAGTGATGAACTGAAATGTGGGATTCTCTTCTAGCGGGATTTCAAAGTTCATTAGTTGGTTTTTATGTTTTTCTATGTATATCCTCTCCCATATGACGAGTTCACTATGTTTTTGTGCGTATTTTAGTAATTCTGTGTTATCTTCAATTTCATGATTTTCAGACCAGAAATGAGCTGCTATTGCGGACTTATCAATATTTTTGTATCTTAAGTGCCTGAAGTGTTCTTTCTTTCTAGTGCCTATGTTCCTTTTTGTCCTTCCTATGTAAATTTTTTCACAGTCTTTACACTTAATTTTGTAAATGCCTGACTTTTCCTCTGGTTTTATCTTATCAGTATTATTACTGTGAAGTAGGTTTTTAATGTTGTAATTGTTTTTTGGTGCCAATGTTATATTGTATTTCTTGAATATTTTTTGGAACTTTTTTGTGGCCCAGGGGTGGTAAGTAAATTTAGCAAATCTAGTTTCTTGTTTTATTGGTGTGAGAGCTGTGATCTGTTTTAATTTCTTTTGAAGTTTGAATAATTTTAGTTTTTTATCTACAAGGTTTTTTCCATATCCATTTTTAATTGCAGTTTTTAAGATTTGATGGTATTCGTTTTGATATTCTTGCTGGCTGAGAGGTAGATTTACTAATCTGTGTGTCAGACTGTTGATGGTTGCATGTTTGTGTGGAATTGGGTTGAAACTATTTGCTTTGATGTAATTATCTGTGTGTGTTGCTTTTCTATGAATGCCAAATTCTAGTTTTTCATTGCCTTTTTTGATTTTAAGGTCTAAAAAAGGTAGAGTACAGTCCTCTTCAGTTTCTACTGTGAATTGTATGCTGGGTTCTTGCAGGTTGAGTAGTTTCAAAGCATCATCTATTAGTTTGTAGGGCAGTATTGCAAAGATGTCGTCTACGTATCTGTACCATGTTTTAAACATATGAGGGAAGGCTTTAGTAATATGTGTTTCGAAAAAGCTCATGTATAGATTGGCCAAAAATGGTGATAGCGGGCTTCCCATAGCTAGTCCTGAAATTTGTTTGTAATATTTTTCATCGAAGATAAAATAATTTTGATGTATACATAATTCAGTCATTGCCACATATTCTTCTATTGCATTGGCATCCAGGTTTATAGAATTTAGCCATTTTTTCAGTTGAATCAAAAGTTTGTCTAATGGAATGCTAGGGAAGAGGGAGCGGACATCAAAGGATACTAAAGTGTCATGAGGTTTTAGTTTAAGATTTTGAATTTTTTCTACCAGGTCTAAAGAGTTTTTTATACTCAGAGTATGGAATTGTGGAAAGGACTGAAATTTTTTGGTTAGCCATTTTGCCAGAAGGTAAGTAGGAGTGTTTATATTATTTACAATGGGTCTCATGGGTATGTTGGGTTTGTGTATTTTAGGCAAACCATATATTCTTGCAAGGGTAGGGTTGTCTGGTTTGATAGTTTTTTGTTCTGTAGTTGTTAAAATTTTACTATTAATGATGGTTATTTGTACATCTTTTATGCATCGGTTGAGTGGATTAGAATCTATTTCCTGGAATTCTTTTTGTTGTAGTAACTCTAACATTTTTTCTTTGTATGTAGCTGTATCTAAGATTACTATTTTGTTCCCTTTATCAGTCCTTGAGAAGATTACATCCTTTTTCCTTAAAGATTTAATTATCTGAATTTGTTTCAAATGTTTTATTGGCTTTTTATTTATTAAGTTTTCCAATATAGGAGCTGATTTTTTTCTAATTATATTTTTGTCCATGGTTTCCAAGCCTTCTACTGCTAATTCTATGTCTGCAATGAATTCATCCGGGTTCCAAAAAATATTCAAGAAATACAATATAACATTGGCACCAAAAAACAATTACAACATTAAAAACCTACTTCACAGTAATAATACTGATAAGATAAAACCAGAGGAAAAGTCAGGCATTTACAAAATTAAGTGTAAAGACTGTGAAAAAATTTACATAGGAAGGACAAAAAGGAACATAGGCACTAGAAAGAAAGAACACTTCAGGCACTTAAGATACAAAAATATTGATAAGTCCGCAATAGCAGCTCATTTCTGGTCTGATAATCATGAAATTGAAGATAGCACAGAATTACTAAAATACGTACAAAAACATAGTGAACTCGTCATATGGGAGAGGATATACATAGAAAAACATAAAAACCAACTAATGAACTTTGAAATCCCGCTAGAAGAGAATCCCACATTTCAGTTCATCACTAAATCAACAGATGGCAGCAACAACCCCAGAATTACCCACACCGCTGGATCTAGCGTCAGTCGCACAAGAGCCGTAGATGCAAGCGAAGATTTGCAAAACATGTCCTCAAAATAGGTACGAAAGTGAAGCAGATGTGTTAAAAAATGCGACTCATCTAAAATTTAATAATTTTTCGCTTCACTGTGGTGTTCCAATACAGTTGAATCTCAACTACAAATAGTTTACAAATGTCGACACTAGCTGAGGATGTTAGGAAGGTCCTAACAAAATGCTTTCTAAGTAAATACTAGCAATAAATGCATTTAGTAGTAGATAGATAGAGGCAACATGAAAAATTCAATCCCATGGCTGGGATTTGAACCACAAATCTCCTGGTTTCTGTCCAGTCGCTCTAACCCATTGAGCTACCATGGCCAATTTGCCGTCATGACACTAAATTCTCAATCTGACTCACATATTTCCCTGGTAGAGCACCAGGGGTTCTCGCATTCGAGATACACCGTTTGTGGTGACCTACTATCGTGAGTACTTGAGTCCCAGGCTTCATCATTTAACTCTTATTATTTTAGTTAATTAATGAAAATTAATAATTTCTTCACACTAGCCATATATAGGCTAAGGTCTTTGATAGATATAGTCAACATGAAAAATTATGAAAGTCACCACAAACAGTGTATCTCGAATGTGAGAGCCCCTAGTGGTCTTACTGGGGAAATATACGGGTCAAAAGGAGAATTTAGTGTCATGACAGCAAGTTGGCCATGGTAGCTCAATGGGTTAGAGCGACTGGACGGAAACCAGGAGATCCGTGGTTCAAATCCCAGAAATGACATTGAATTTTTCATGTCGACTCTATCAAAGACCTTAGCCTATATACGGCTAGTGTGAAGAAATTATTAATTTCCATCAATTAACTAAAATAGCATTGAGTACTAGTTAGACTCAAAATTATATTATAAATAGTTTTTTTTTTTTTCAATTAAAGTACCTATAGTTAAAGAAATCAATAACAGAGAGTTATGGTCACATCAATTATTTTGATTACGAGCATGACAAGCACAGACAAAAGAATAAAGGTCAGAGACGAAAGAAATCATGGATTGAGGAATGGCCCTATGATTAATATCTAATAATGAGACAAAGGTTCAAAAAGAGTTACAAATATTGAAGGAACTTGTGAAGGGGAAGAAAAGAAAAACTCATTTATAATGAGATGAAATTACACATGGTTATTGGAAACAAAGAAGTTAGAATGGGAGAATGTCTTTCAAGAAACAAGTTGTAATTCAAAGTACTCCCTTGAATCCTTTTATGGGAAAATTTAAAAGTGAGTGTTGTTTTGTGTTATTAATCGACTCCTAATTAACTTAATTAATACTCCCTTGAATTTTTAAAACCTGGTATAGATACAAAGATGACGTTTTTGCTGTTGTTCCCATGAACACATAAATGATGCTTTAAAATGGCTAAATTTACAAGATAAAGCTATAAAATTCATGAGAAACTGAAAATAATAGTTGTATTGCTTCTATAGATCTAAAGATAATAAGATATAGCAATAAGCTAAACTTCAGCATTTATAGGAAATCAACTCATATTGATAATTACATAAAAAATAAAATTTTTAACCCTTTTTCATATAAATTTGCTGTTTCTCATAGTTAAATTTATAGGTTAATAAATATACCCTTAAATAAAGAAGAATTTCATAGAGAATATAAACACATTATTAATACTGCTTTAATTAATGATTTTAATAAATATTTTATAGATAAAAAGACTGAAAAATTTAAATAAAAAAATGTAAATGACGTTTCTACCCTTAAAAAAATAAAATATGATTATAATTTTAAAAAAATTACTTGTGATCCTTGGTTTAATAAAAAGGTTCAAATTTTTTTAAAGAATTTGGTATAATTTTGTTTCCTCAAAATAGAAGTACATATACCTAATATAAAAAATTTACTTATTTTTCTAAAAAAGATAACATTTCTGATGGTAAAAAATCTGGCATTTAGCAATTGAATTATTTGGATTGCGACTAGGCTCACACTGGAAGAACCAAACATAATTTAGAACCAAAATGAAGAAACATTTTAGAAATATTAAGTATAAACAAACTGATGTATCAGTCCTGGGAGATCATTTTTGGCCAGTTAACCATGAAATAAATCCAGAAATTAAATTATTAATGCAATTAAATGGACTGATAGATTTAATGATTTGAGAGAAAATATTTATTTTAACAAGTAGAAATCATATAATGAATTTTGAAATACTGCCAAGCGATTCTGTCTTTAAATTTGTTTTATTTTTAGAGTTTGGTAGTAAAAATTATCTGTCATCTAGCGGCTGTAACAATAACAACAGGAATAAACAGAGTGACAGAAAATGCTAAATATTTTCAGAAATAGTCTCTTTGAATTCTGTGGAGAGTTCATCAATGTTCTTAAAAAGATAAGTGAAGTTTGTGGCAAATATATTTAATTATAATTGTTCATTGCATATATTATTTATTACTTGCTTAACTGTTTTTTGTATATTTATTTTATTGTATTTATATATTACCCTTACTGGATTCAATTGTGTATGACACTATGTTGAACTGCAATAAAATTGGATTAAATTTTTAAATTTTCCATAGGTATTAGCAAATCTTGAGAGGTTTTTATAAATGCTATTTAAACTCAAAGTCTAACTCACCTATAGTAATTTGTGAGCTGCAATAGTGAATGGACTCAAAGTTAAATTCTCAGAATTAAATTCTGATTATATATACTATGAGGGCTGTTCAATAAAGTATGATCACAATTTTTTTTTGACAACATACCTTTACTCATCCTCATAATTTTGATGGTCATTCTCAAAATAGTCTCCCCTGTATGCGATGCACTTGTCCCAGCGTTTCTGCCAGTCTTCAAAAACATGCTGGAAACCATTTTTTGAGATCCTTCAAAATTGCCTCCGCAGCCTTCACCACTGCTTCTGATGACGGATAATGCCTCCCACGAAGGCGTTTCTTCAAGTTAGGGAATAGAAAAAAGTCACATGGGGCTAAATCCGTACTATAGGGAGGTGAGGGATGCACTTCACGTTGATTTTTGCAAGATCTTCAGCAACAACATTGGCAATATGCGGCCGCGCATTATCGTGGTGCAGCATCCAGCCTGCTTCACGGAAATGTGATCTTTTGCACCTGATATGGACTTCCAATGTTTTCAGGATATCCCTGTAGTGTTATCCAGTTACTGATGTGTGTGCAGGTACAACATGCTGATAAACCATTCCATGAATATCAAAGAATGATATGAACATAACTTTCCCAGCAGAAGCAACCACTTTTGCTTTTTAGGGGGTTGTTGATGAAGGAGATTTCCACACTGAGCTTTGCTGTTTGCTCTCAGGATCAAAATGATGTAGCCAAGTTTCATCAGCAGTCATTACGTTTGATAGAAACTTCGGATCTTCCTCTAACATCAACTTTAACTGCATGCAGACCTGCATGCGAATGTCCTTTTGTTTGGGAATCAAGAGTCTTGCAAGCCATCGCGCACAAACACGTCTCATGTGTAATGTTTCTGTCACCAACGTGTGGTGGCACCCAAATGAAATGTTCAGTATTTCAGAAAGTGATCTTAAGGTAATTCGTCGATCCCTCTCACAATGGCAGCAGCAGTGTTGATGTTTTCTTCCGTAAGAGCAGTAACTGGAGCACTGGGTCAACCTTCCTTTGCAACCGTCTCCCCTCTTTAAACCACCTTCAAGATGTGCTATAGGGAAGAACGGACTCTCCATAGGCCTCAACTGAAGATTTGTTGAGACGAAAGAAGAATTTCAAAGCCGCATATTGTTCTTCGCTTGTTACCTCCATTGCAGTGGTAGGCAATACTGAACATGTCTGAACTTGCCTGGTTCTCACAGGCGGGAACCAGGAGTCCAACAATGAAACTACTACAGCGTATTTGTTTTACATTAAGCTAACAGAATATAATAAGATTGAATTTAGTGCGAAAATTATGACAGTAAAAAAATTATGATCATTCTTTATTGAACAGCCCTCGTATAATGTATCAAAATGTAACACCTTTTCCTTTTTAAGAGGAAATGCACCTCTTTCTTGATAGTTTCATAATAAATTACTAAGGAATAATTAATTGTACTTCCACACATGCTGTGTGTAGGCTAAAGTTTGAAAAGTAGAATTAAACTGAAAAATCCAATGCCATTACCAGGATTTGAACAAAGAATGCTTTCCTAGCCATTGCTCTAACCAACTGAGTTACCATGGCAACATGTAGGTACAAAAGAAATTATTATCACTGATTGAGCTAATTGTGGCAACTCTGCAGTCTGCAACTTAAAGTACTTATGAAATTTTAATCGCCATTGGGTTACACTATCTGAAAATTAACTTTGGAATACATTAAAATGTGAGTCAATTGGGGAATTTACTTTTGTCCTGGCATATTAATATGGTAACTCAATTGAGAGGGCAACAATGTAGAAAGCTAAACATCTGTAGTTCAAATTCCAACTAAGGCATTGAAATTTTCATCTGATTTTACCTTTCCAAATTACTGATTAGTTGATCTAACATGTTATATCCATTATTTACAACTAAATCAACCTAGTGTCTTATTATTTTTGCAGAAAGTATTAAATTTCAATGATTTTAGACTGAGAATGCTCAACAATATTTTATTATACAAATATATCTTTACACAAAGTATTTTGTAAAAATAATTGCAAAGCTAACTTCAATGAAGTTTTAATTCACAAATTTATGCAGCAATCCCTTACTACAATTTAAATATTCAACAAATTTAACAAAAATATATATATTTTTAACAATAAAAAGCAAACAAACATACATCTGTGGAATACATCACTTATATGTCACATTTCCTTAACAAATTCTGTACAGATACAATTCTGTAAGTAACATACTTTGTACATGTCTAAAGTTCTACTTCACAAAGTGTTTCAATTTGAGCCAGTAGGATGAATTTGTAGAATTTTATGAAGTATGGAAATACAATAAATTGCATTACTGAAATAAAAATAAGTAGGGTAACAATTTTTTCATGTAGATGAATATTCTGAAATGGAAAAATGTGTCTCTCAAATATTTAAGCATTTGTTTTCAAAGTTAAGTTTTATTTATTTAAACCCTCATAGAACTAGTACACAATTTATTTATAAATGTTTAATAAAAAATTCACTTTATAAATGTTCAAGCAAAAAATGAATGTATGCAAATGCTGAAATCAAATTGCACTCTTCTTATAGCAAACTACGTTCTACTATGTGTAATATTTTCTCAGAATAAAAAGCCTTAAACTCTAAGGATGCTATGCTTTCTAATACTGGCCCCAGGGAGTGTCAATTGTAACATACCTAGTTAACAAAAGTTCACATTTATGAAAACATAACAGTTTTTGCGTAGTAAAAGTTTTATCTTCAAAATAATTTGATTATTTGTTTAGCCATTAGGAGAAATGTAATAATTTGTAATCATGATCTGTGTTAAGTTTGGTTCCTTAATTTCTTTTTGGCATTTTGTAAATTTTTCTCAATTTAAGTGTGAGCTTAATTCAAATATTTTGTTTGATTGTTTAAAGATAATATAAACATGTCTGTCTGATAATGATAGGAGAAAACTATGACCAGGAAAAATACAGGCAAAGAGCAATTATGGCTTATGAGGTATATGAAGCATCTCTGAAGAAAATCACTTATGATAAAGGTGAAGATGAAAAAGAAGAAACAGCTGAAGGAGAAGGAAAAGAAAAAGACACTTCTATTTTATTCCAGAATAGAAGACCTGATTACAATTGGAATATTTTTTTTTCTTTTTTTGTAATTTTATGGCCTACAACGTTGTCATATCGGACAGTGAATGAAGTGGGTGAAATGATGCTCAGATATGTCCAGGGTCCATGGAGTTTACAGCTACTCAACATTCGTCTTTAAGGATATGGGAAAACCTCGGAAAGAAAACCTTATCCACTCTGACCAAGATTCAAACTCGGGATCTCTTGAACCTAAGGCAGACATGCTACCATCTATGCTACCAAGGCAAGTATTTGGAATCATTGGATTACATATTCTCTCTGTATTATAGCAATTCTTATGGATTGTGGTTTTTTGTACAAGAGAATATTTTGTAATGCATCTCACTTAAATTGATAAAATAACAAAACATTATTTTTTTTTAATACATATTCATCTCTTTAATAAAAATACCACCTGTCAATTATTAGAATTAAAAAATCTTGCAAAAAATAAATTTTAAGCTCATATATAAATAAATAATCAGAGCTGGAGCCTTCTTTATCAAGCAAGGACTTTTAGCAAGAAAAATAAAATCAAACTTCTTGATAACTGCTCAAAGAATCAGGTAGAACTAGTAGCAATCCAAAGAGCACTAGGAACTCTAAAAGAACATGATACCCCACCACGAGGGAAAAACATTGCCTTATACACAGATATCCAAATAAGATTAGCACTCTTAAAGAACAGCTCTAAACACAGTTACTGATAGAGGAAATTCACGTCCAAACGGGAAACTAAAGCACACCACTGGAACATATATTTTGCATGGGTTAAAGCACATGTTGGATTCATAGGAAATAAACTAGCAAATAAAGCAGCCAAGGAAGCAGCTCTTGAAAATTCTGCACCCTTGCATATGATAAACAGCCTAAAAGCTCCATTAATGATCATTTCAGGAAACTTAGAAAATTCATCAACTGAAATTTCTAATATCAGATACTTCTCCTTTGCCCTTATCTTCAAAAAGACGTATCTCCCTTTTGCTAATCAGACCTATTTGGGTATGTAGCTATTCAATTTGGGGTTCAGCATCCAAAACACAAATCAACCGAATGTGGACTACACAAAATTGGATTCTGCGCCTAGTAGTGAATGCACCTTGGTACATTCACAATTCAACATTATACAAAGATCTGCTTACTCCAACAATAGAAGACACGTTCAACAACAGAAGACACAATCCTACTACACATGCCTCTTCACTTCCTTTAGTGAACATGAAATTGCAATTGTGAGACAGATTCCTTATCATAGGCCACAAGAATTAGCACAGAGATAACTAAAGCGAAAACACATAGATCTACTAGTTCGAAATGATCTCAAAACAGTTTAAATGAGGAGAGTCACTGGACTGCAACCTCAATACATGTTTACTATTCTCTTGAATAATTGTATCTTTATCTAAACTAACAATATTTTGTATAGCTATAGAAAATTTTCAATATTTTTTTTTTTAAAAAAAGCTCCATTATCAGCAAAGTTAAGGAGGAAAGGACTAAAGGAATATTTCGATGGCAATGAGAGTGGAACCAGCAAAACAAAAGAATCTATATGCCAACAGCTTATTCCATCAATAATCCAGAGGATAAAGCCAAATATCCCAATTACCCCAGCCCTGACATCATTAATCAGTGGACAAACCATATATCCACAAGATATGCATAATAGAAGATTCCACATGTTACTGCCTAATGGAAGAACAGACGGTGTAACTCCTGATATATAGATGCCTCAAACTCCAGAAAGAAAGAGACAAACTCATACAAGCAATTGAACTGTAAAAAAGCAAACCAAGAAACTTATCAACAACTACCTTAAACACCTAAATACTTTTGTTAAAAAAATAAACTTTGATACATGATGTTTGATGTTTATTTATCTCCAACTGTAAAGCCCTTTACATGGATCGTCAATTTGTATATACATAAAATAAATACAATGATATTTACAAACATGTTTATAGAGATGAGAAGTGTAAATAGCATATTCTACCTCATCTGTTTATATTCTTCCACAGAGTAAAATACTTTCTGTAATAAATAAGTTTTGACAGCCTTTAGTTTTGTTTTCCCGTTTGTTATCTGTTTGATTTCAGCCGGTAGGTGGTTATACAAATCTTTGATGCTATTTTCTATGCTTTTATTATTTAGGATACCAGTAAGTCTGTTTCTAAAATAATTTTCTTTTGTTCTGGTGTTATGTTTATGGATGTTACTATTTTTGTTTTGATCATAACTTTTTAATGTAAGTTTGATACATTCATATATATATAATGAAGGTAATGTTAAAATATTTAGTTTTTTAAATGCATTTCTACATGTGTCTCTTTTCTGTATTCCTGCCATCAAACGTATTGCTCTTTTTTGTAATCTAAATAGTCTTAAAGCTAAAGTTTTTTGTACTGTGCCCCATAATACAATCCCATAGCTCAAGTGAGAGTGAATGAATGCATAGTATGTTTGTTTAATACATTTTTTATCTATTATTTGTATTGTTTGTTTTAAGATATATATACCTGAATTAACTTTTTTTATTACTTTTTGAACATGTCCATTCCATTTCAATCTGTTGTCTATTACTAATCCTAAGAATTTTGTTTCATTTACCTGTTGAATTTCTTTGTTTCCTATTGTTAACTTTATATTTGTCTGTTTGTTTGTTATTAAGACTGATTTGTATCCACTCTGTTTTGTTTGTGTTTATTATACCTAGGTTTTCTAAATGTCTGTTTACTTTTACTAGTAGAGTATTTGCCCTATTTTGTACTTCTATTTCTGTTTTTCCTGTTACTAAAATCGTGGTGTCATCTGCATAGCCTATTGCTATTCCCCCTGCTTCTTTTATTACTTGAAATAAGCTGTTTATATACAGTAGGAATAAATATGGTCCTAATTTTGAGCCTTGGGGCACTCCATGTGTTACTTTTTTGAATGATGATCGAAATTTCATTAACTTTCCATTTAAATCATGTATTATTTCCACGCATTGTTCTCTATTTTGTAGATAGGAGCCAAGCCATAGTAGTGGTATGCCTCTGATTCCATAGTTTTCCAATTTTGACATTAAGATTTCTATGTTAACGCAGTCGAAGGCCTTGGAAAGATCAAGGAAAATAGCGACTACATATTCATTTCTATTTAGGGCATTTATAATAATGTCATTTCCTCTGCAAATTGCTTCTACTGTAGACTTTTTCTTTTGAAACCCAAACTGAAATTCTGATAAAATTTGAAATTTTTTGCAAAAGCTTTGTAACTGTGTTAGAAATAATCCTTCTACTATTTTAGAGAAAGTTGAACATAAAGATATTGGTCTATAATTTTCCATTATTAAATTTGAGTTTTTTTTCTTATAAATTGGTCTGACCACAACTTGTTTTAATTTCTTTGGAAATATTCCAGAACTAAAAGATTGATTGGTTAAGTGAGTAAGTACATCTGTAATTTCGTATTTGCAATATTTAACCATTTCATTTGTAAATTCATCCAGTCCACTGGATCTTTTGCATTTTAATGCATTTATCTGTGAAATAACTTTACCCTCGTTAATTTTACTAAGCACCATTGAATTACATACTTTCTTTTCCTTTATTGGTACATACTGAGTTTGTTTTATTCCTAATTTTTTTACAATATTTATATAGTGTTCATTGAAGTGATTTGCTATTTTTATGGGATCTTGTATCACTTGGTTGTTTACTTCAATGAACATATTTCCCTGCCATTTTTGTTGATTTTCCTTACGTGTTGAATTTACAATGTTCCATGTAGCTTTAATTTTATTTTCTGCATTTTTTATTAATTTTGCATTATGTAACCTTTTTGCTTCTCTTATTACATTATTTAAAATTTTATTGTATTTTTCTATGTAATTATAGGATTTAGCATCAATATTTGGGTGCTTTAGAGTGTTAAGAAATTGCATACGCTTTTTGGAGATGTCTATACCTTTAGAGGCCCAAGTGTTTACGTTTTGGTTTTTTAATTTTACTTTGCGAAATGGTACTTGTGCGTCCAAACAATTTCTTGAAATAGTATAAAAGTGGTCAAATGTATAGTTTATGCCTTTTTCGCTGTGTATATCCACCCATTTTATTGCTTGTAGATTTTTTCTTAGAGCTTCTAGTGTAATTTTATTTACTATCCTTTTAGTTTCTATTTTATTATTTGCTTCCTTTTTTTGTTTACCTAGCATTTTAGTTTCGATTAGTTGGCCATAATGATCACTAATTCCCATTTTCACAATTTTGCTACACAACTCTTCTGGCTTTAAATTTGTGTATATGTGATCGACACAGGTTGAGGAATGATTGGTTACCCTTGTGGGTTCTGTTTTAATTAATGTTAAATTGCTTCTTTCTAGTAATTCTAGTAACAGACCTTTCTTTTTACTTACTATAAGTACATCTATATTGATGTCCCCGAGCACAATTATATGTTTGTTTTTTGCTATGCTATATAAACAGTCTTCTAGAGTTTTAAAGAAATCCTTTTTGTTTGCAATTGGTGGACTATACACCCCTAATATTATAAAGTTTTTCTTTTCTGACTTAACCTCAATTGCGGCTAACTCACAACACATTTCTACACTATATTTTTTGCAGTCAATTTCTTTATATTTTAGCCCATTTCGAACATAAATTGCAACTCCGCCACTTTTATGTTCTGCTCTGCAAAAACTGGTACCTAAAGTATAATTTTCATAACTATTTACATTTATTTCTTCAATCTTAAGTCCGTGTTCAGAAAAAATTATTACATCTAATTGCATAGTTAGTATGTGTTGTTCAATTAATGCCCTTTTGTTTGCAATGCTTTGAATATTCTGATGAAGTATTTTAAAATGCTTTTGTTTGAACTTACTTTTTGTTACTGTGTGTTTTTTATAATTAAAACGATTTTGTAAATTTAGGTTAGTACTAACCTGTACCTTATCTCCTTGTACTTGTGTACCTATTTCACTTGTATTTAATATGCTATTTACACTTCTCTTGCTTAGTTTCCCTGAACTTTACATAGGTTAATTACATTTTTCATTATTCTTCCTAGCTTAGAAGAACCTTTTCTGTTTAAGTGCAGCCCGTCTCTTCCAATACAATCACTTCCAATCTGCTTGTCTATGTCTACAAAAACACACTTCAGTTGTTCACACATCCAACGAAGATTTTGATTTACACTATTTGTAAAGTTAAAATTTATATCCCTCCTTTTGATTATGCCATTTATAATAATTAATGTTTTAGGGTACATACGCTTAATACACTTAGTTGCACTATATAAATCTCCCATAACCTCTTCGGAGCAGGTGGCTTGTTTGAGGTCATTTGTACCCACGTGTAAGTATATAAGTTCGGGATTTTTTTGAATACCTGCCCTTTTTTGGTCAATTTGGTCTTCTAGTTGATTGGTCCTAATGCCTCTAAACACTTTCACTTCTGCTGTTCCCCGTAAATCCACGTGTTTAATTATGGAATCGCCCATCACAACCACATCTTGTTTTAACGACACTTTCACTTTGTTTTTCATTTCTTCTCGTTTGTTCCATCTGTACATTGATGCTTTTTCTTTTGCATTCGTTCCATCTCTAACCACTGAAGTTTCCTGATTTGTATCTTCTAACTCTTCTAAATAGCTGAAGCGATTTTTTGTTTGTACTGTTTGTTTTGGTGTAGCTTCACACGGCGTTGCTTTCCGTCTCGATGTTGCACTCTCCCAGATTATGCTTTCCTTTTCTTTAATCTTTTTTCCAAATCTACTTTTTCTTCTTTTAGTTGTAGAATTTGTTTTTTTGCGTCCTGTAGATCCCTTGTAAGGATCGTAATTATCAGCTGCAGTGATGATATGTTTTCTTCAGCTGCGTCCACATGTCTCGTTTCATGCTTCATCTACTGATCCCAGTATTTTGTTGCTTTTTGTCTCTCCATTGTGTTTTCCACCGTATCTTCACTTCTGCAGGCACATTTGTAGTTTTTGCTTTTGTTGTAATCACCATATTGCGTATTTTCGATGTTTTTTTTGGTTTATTACTCCAAAATTACGGAGCTTCATTTTATAGTGCTGCTGTTGTTCCGCCATCTTGCACTTGAATACATTGAATACATACTTGAATACATTGGACTAAATAACAAATTCAATGACAAACACAATGTAAATATGTAAATATCAGTAAAAATGCATGAGTAGGTTATGTAAATATAGGCAAACTACAACTGTAAACAAGCAACAAATTAAACAAAGGTGTTAGAGAAAAACAATATGTAGTATTTCCTCATGTAAGGGAGCATACTTAATAAAACTTAAAAAAAAAAGACATAATGCATCCAAAATGTTGAGAATTCAAGTAAAATATTTCCTTTTATAAAGTTAACTTATTTAATAAATCTTTCATTTACTACAGGAAAATTTCCAGACTGCTTAAAAATTTCAAAAATAAAACCATTATTTAAAAAAGAATCACGAAAAGAAATAGAAAATTACAGACCAATTTCTCTACTATCAACTTTTTCTAAAATTATCGAAAAAATAATATTTAGAAGGTCTTTCTTTAATAAACACAGCAACATGGCTTTTGGAAAGGTAGATCAACTGATACTGCCATTATGTTAGAAGAAGTTTATCTATTATCCATTATCTAGAGGAAGTGTACTACAATATGGATATTAAAAGTAAACTTTGTATTGGGCTATGTTTAGATTTGCCTAAGGCCTTTGACCTGGTCAACCATGATATATTATTATCCAAATTAAATTCATATGGCATCAGAGGGACCGTAAACAACTGGTTTGCCTCATATTTAAAAGAAACAGATAGTGGAATTACAATTTTTAGATGCAAAGACTAATTCACTTTATGGTGAACATTTTGAAATGAAAATTATAAAATGTGGGGCTCCTCAGGGTTCCATCTTGGGCCCTCTTCTATTTCTAGTTTATAAATAAATAATATAACCCATAATGTACAATTTTTGCAGATGACACAAACATACTCATCACTGGTAATGATAAAGGTCATTTACTTCAAAATTTAAATGAAATTAATGAAACAATTTTAATTTTAAACAAAGACAAAACAGTAGCAATAGGTTTTCGGCATAAAGTAAATAGAAGTATTACCTCTCCTGACCTTAATTTGGATGGCATCAACAATTCATATGTGAAAGATACAAAAATTTTAGGTTTGTGAGTAAATCAAACCTTGGATTGGACTGTACATATAGATGATTTGATTAGAAAGTTAAGTAAGCAGTGCTATGCTATAAAAACATTAAACATGATAGCAGACATAAAGACAGTCCGAATGGCATATTTTGCATATTTTCATTCACTTATGAATTATGGTATTATCTTCTGGGGCAATTCAGATATGTCGGAAAAGGTTTTTCAAATGAAAAAAAAAAAAAAAAGCCATAAGAATAATAGTGAACCAACCTGCATGTGTGAGCTGTAGAGTGTATTTTAAGGAACTGAAAATTATATCCCTGCCATGTTTATACAAAGTTATTTTACATGTAAAAGCTAGTTTAAATTATTTTTAAAACATGTGCAGTGACACACCAGCATGATACAAGAAACAGTTCAAACCTACTAGCAATTAGACATAATACCGCGTTTTACAAACATTTCTTCACTTATAATGGTACCCAACTGTACAATAAGTTACCTCTTTATTTACAACAGTTTGACAACCAAAATATTTTTAAATTGAAACTACATAAATTTTTAAGTGAAGCATGTTTTTATTCTATTCAAGAGTATTTGGAAAGTTAGTTATATTATTATATTTTGGCATTTACTCTTATACATGTGTTTTGTAATTTCTGTATTTAAATTTTGTACTTAAATTTTGTATATATTTTTGTTTTGACGTGTTCGCAATCTTGTATGGAGATTTAAAGAATGCATGAATTGAATTGAATATGACTACATATTTCAGAATATTCACCTATATATGTTTAATATAAAGTATTTAGAGCATATAGCTCAAGATTTATTACAAGCATATCTTGCGAATATAGCAGATATAAGAATTCTATGGAGGTAATTAATAAGTTTAAAAACATTGAGAAAATGAAATTACCACACAAATTGTATTTGAAAAGTGACTTAATTTTTTGATGGCAACTGTATTCAGAAATCAAGCTCGTGCAGTATCAGTCTTGAGCATTCCAAGGCACAGTTTGACTTCTGAGTTTGATATAGTTTGTTATTAACAGATCACTATTAACATCAATCAAGAACCATCAAGCTTATGAGAGTTTATCAGAACTGCAACATACATCTAATTCGACTTACAATTTTCACATTTATTCTTACTTCTGTAGAGATTATGCCTATCAAGTCTAGGTTTTCCTGGAAATGTCTTCTTTTCAGAGTCAAATTATATATATGAGTATATTTTTAAAACCGTCCAGGATTTTGGCTTCTTTCTATGCATTCCTTATGAATATATTATTTCATTTTCCCTGCAAATTTCAGTCTGTCATTATCCAAGAAGGTCTGTCAGATTTTGGTAAATGGATGCTATGTTTCAAATGATTCTGTAGAGTATCTCAACAAGTGGGTGCAACCCATGGAAGAATTTTCTTTTCCTTATTGATCTTTCTCAGTTAAATAATTAAATGGGATAACATTGAGTCAAGTTTCTATCAAAAAGGAATGTCAGAATGTTAAATGCTTTAACAGGCTTGCAATCTAAGCAAACTTGTGGAGGTAATGTAATGAAATGGAAACTGAAATTTACAGGCATAACAGACATGGACAAAATATTTTGCCAAATTAAGCATTACAGTTGTTTTGAAGAATGGCATAATATTTCTTGCAGTACCCTACCATAATGCAAACATAATGCTTAGCTGTGCACTTTTTGTCCAATATAATTTCAGATAAGTTTTCTGCCAAGATTTTTGTTCTTACAAGAAAAAATCAGCACTCAAAGAAAGTATGATCCATAATGAAGTATGTGTGAGCAAGGATAGAGTAGAGAGTGAAACAAAACATGACTATCAGCTGAAGATAGACGTTTTCACAAGCTCCTAATAAATTCAAAGTATAAAAATTTAAAGAACCATAGAGACAGTGAAGCACAAGTTAAAATAAAAATGAAACGAGAAGATATTGACACATTGCTTTACTAACACTGTATCTCACAGGACATGTTTTAAGAGCTGCTGCTCCCAGCTTGACAAATACATCATGCCATCTATCGACAATATGGAGAAAGAGGAAAACACTACAATTTGCACTAGTCAAGACTCAGCTGAAGACAGGAGCAACAGCTCTTGAAACATGTCCTGCGAAAAACAGTGTGAGTGAAGCAATGTGTCAATATCTTCTCAATTCACTTTTATTTATCCTAATAAATTGTAAAAATTGTTCTTTTCTTTTGTTAATGTTGTAAAATCATACATATGTCAAAGATGGAAACCTTGCACAATTTTATTTTTATATCAATGTAATCAAAAATAACATTTATGATTAAAGCAGCATTTATACCATCAGTAAATTAAATAGCGGATATTAGAAAGCTTACTATTGCACAATTCACTAATCACTGTTGAAGTTATCTGTAATAGCACAAAGTTTTGGGAAAGCAGAATAAGAATGAAAAATTCAATGCCTTAGATGTGAACCATAAATCTGCCTAGAGTGTCAATTCTCTAACTAGGCTACTCAGGCAACTTGCTACCATTACATTAAATTCCGCAAATTACATTTTTCCTGATAAACTGAGTTTTCAAATTCACTTTAAGATAATATACAGTGAGATGATATCATAATTGCTTTAACTTTTGGTCTTCATATATTAGATACCACTTTTAAATTTAGTCCTCCAACTTTAAGCCATATCGGATGATGAATGAAACGGATGAAATGATGCTCAAATAAGTCCAGGGTCCATAGAACTTAGAGTTACCACACATTTGTCCTTTAGGATAAGGGAAAACCCCTGAAAAACATTATTCAGGTAACTCACTCTGACCATGATTCAAACTCGGGACCTCAGGAACATGAGACACACATGCTACCATCTACACTACTGAGACTGGCAAGTCAATTAATGATAATTAACTGTTCCTTTACAAATCTTATATGTAAGCTAAAGTTAGAAAGATGCAGTCAGACTGAAAAACAGAGCAACAGCAAGAAGTCAAGATCTGGGTTCAAATCCCACCTATGATACTGTCGCAAATGCATTGTTGAGGAGAGGCAGCGCGAGGGATGAGTTCAAAGAGACGGGCAGTGCAGTGCGGAGATAAAAGCTTGCCAAAATGGTGGGGGGAAGGAGATGGATTTCTGGAAAGTTCATCTTTCTTCTAGCGCCGTCTCGTTTGTTTGAGAATATTCCGGATAGTGAGTAAGCTATAAAAAGGTAACCACCACCCGCCACTAGAGACAGTCAGTAATTGGACGCATGTACATGAACAGCTGTAAAAGTGAACTCTTTTGTGGTCGATGACCTTGCAAGTTGTATGTGTATGTGATGTAATTGTATTTCTACAGAAATAAAGAGCAATTTTTAGTGTTTGTAACCTGGACTTTTAATTTCATGAACCCACAAAGTCACAATACTGAATTTTTCAGTTTGATTCTATCTTTCCAACTTTAGCTTATACATGGCATGCGTGATATCTAAAAGTAAAGAAACTGAATGTGATTGATATGCTCAAATATACTATATAGTTGATTATAAAGATTCTATAATGGAATCTTTACAGCTTGTGGAAGACATAAAGACAGTAATAGTATTTAGAAAAAGGATATGAGTGGGGAGTGTTAAGGAATAAGTAACATGTACATCAGTAGTTCGACCCAATTTCATGTGCATGCACACAAAATTAAACTAAATTTTCAACACTACAAAGTATATTATTAATTTAGGGCATACTTCATACAGTACATATGCTACACAGTTGGCTGGCATCTTATCTCCTGATCACACATGCTGGATGTTCAAATCAAGTCTCAAATCGCATTACTAATATTATCATCAGAATAAACATAAAACATACCTTAACACAAGAGATGTTACATATGCTCCATTTGCATCAATACATCTATGATATCTGTTGGGGAAATTTCCATTCACATGCATCAATTCAGCCCCCAAACTAGCATTAATTTTTGTCCTGATATTTTGTTTTAATTCTTCTATGTGTGGAGATTAGTCTGCTATTCTTTAATTTTCAAGTTGCAACATAAATAAAAATTGCATGCCATAATATCAGGGAATCTAGTGGGCCATAAACCCTTACTAATGTTTCTATCTTCAAAAATTACTGCAATAAACTATAATACTTATCACCTGTATGCATGGTGGAAGAGTCCGGTTGGAAATTTCCAGACTGATAATCAGTATCTATCAGCTGTTTGAAACATGGACCATATTATTTCTGTTTGTTTATTGATTTATTCAATGCAGAGCTTTTGATACCTATCATTAGCCACAACAATGACAGTACACAACAATATGTCAATAATTAAAATATAATTAAAATTCAATTAAGAAATTAAAAATTAAAGAAAGTCAAATATACAATGGAATATTTCACTGTGGGATTATAGGCCATCATCTTATCTCTCGCCTCCCAGTATTGTATTATTCCTGTATCTTTCTGCATTTATGGTACACTTAAAAATTCTGTATCCATTTATTGCAAACAATACCCTGATCTTTTTATCATGAAAAGGAGTTTCATGAATGAAATTGGGTTTGTCTCTAGCATAATATCGTTTGTGTTATGATGACACATGATGGTGTAAGTGAAACATGCTTCATCACTGAGCAATATATATATATATATATATATATATATATATAGTTTTTTACTTGCTCCATTTATACACACCGCCTCTAACTGCACTGGTCATATTGGTGGCCGTTCTCCTTTGGAACATATCGAAGATGTTAACTTGTATTCGTTTGGTTTTTAATCATTGGATCACGCACACATTCGCACTCTCATTCATACTTCCAGACTCTGGGGTTAACAATATTGTGGATTGATTGCTCCATCATTAACATTCCCCAAAATCTAAAATCCACTTATGGAATTTACCCAACTATGGTGATCACATAGTAACAAATTCCTGGACAAAGTAACCTTGCATTAATTAAAAATTATACAATGAGTTGTATGAGACAATCTGTACTTCACATACCTCAATTTTCATTCAACGCATTTCGCCTCCACTTGAAGGCATTATCAAGAAGTCAGAAGGCTCCAGCTGCTGATGGTTCTCCAGAAACAAGGTATCTGGCTTGATTTTTCAAAGTAACCTTGCATTGCTTGAGTTTTTAAAGTTTTGTTGCTTTCCATATGGAAGCTTTCAAAATATCCAAGAGATTTTTGAGGTTATAACCTTTCCCTGATTTCATTAATTTCTGCTTTGTAAACATATGCCTTCTAAGCTTTCTTTTCTAACCACCAATTGACCTCATCTCCCGTCATTTGATCACAAGCAAACAAATGGTCTAAGACTGACACATTTTGAAAACACTACAAGCAAAACTGAACACTTCTAAACATTCCTAATGTTACTCAATATGAACCAGACTCAAACGTAAGTTAAATTTATGCATCTGTGATGACTAGAACATATGCAAGACATGTGGAAAGGGAAGTACAGTGACGATCATACGATCTGTGTGCCTGCTGGCCAAGTTTTGTAGCATACGTATTCTATAATTACCATTATTAATACTCTTTAATTTACCATAACATCATCTACATAATGCAATTATATTATTGATTTATTTCAAGGGTGAGGCTACAAATGAGCTAAATATCAATTTTATTTTACTCTTTTCCATTTCTCTTTTATACAATTACAGCAGCCCTAATACTCAAATTTGGAGGTGCCTTAAACGATACTATGAAACATGAATGACTGAACTTCTACAAACCATCTCCTCACTTCTGCTCTACTGCTATTATAAATGCAAAAATAATACATTTATATTTCGCCTTCAATGATGTATGGAAAAATGTTGGCACTCATAATCTCAACAGTTTTGTGCCAAAATGCTATTACTAAACTGAACTTTAATATTAATGTTAAATATAACATTTTTACATGTAAATTCACGGACCTTTATCAAATGGAAACTCTATAGTATATGCACCATAAATATTTTAAGCAAAAAATGAACATTTTTTCAAGTTTTGAAGATATTTTAAAAGTTATTCTTTATTTTTATATGTTGCCATGCTGTTTTTATGTGTTCACCAGCCACTGTATAATGGAAAACATTCAAGAAGGGATTGAAACTAGTTAATACTTATTTCTTAATATTCACTTTTTGGTTTACGATAAGTCAGTTAAAAGACAACAAGCTATAGAAAAGTAGATTGCAAACAAAATGCGGTTGGTTTGCGCATGCGCGAGCAGAGTCTTCTCCCCTCCTAACCATCCAAGCATCACGTAACTCCCACCCCTCCCTTCCTGCATGCAACAGAGTGCAAACCTCTGCGTGTATTTTAATGTTGTTTTGATTTTCAAAGCATATTGTCACCCAGTTATCGGGAAGCCCCACAAGCAACAGCTGAGAAGGGGCCGGAGGCCTCGCCACGCCCACTCATCTGTCTCCTGTCACTAACTGAGGGGTGATTAGCGGTAGTGTCGCCGGTCCTTCGATGTTTCTCTCCCCTTCTCCGGTGGTCTGGAACGTTCGGTGATTAGAGACTTCTAGAAAAACACTGACATTCTTATAAAAAGGGTTTCAGAGAGACAGTTAGTCAGTTAGTGTTTGACGTGCTAGTGAAGTAGCGCCGTGTACGTGCATCGGAACGATAACGGACGAACTGGTGAATCGTAATTGTGTGCATTACGTAATTTTGTGTAATTGGCAAGTGTTTAACTGTAAGTCGGTGGAAATAAAGAACATTTTTGAGTGGTGAAATTGGACTTTTCATTTCACGAACCCACAAAGTCACAATTGGTGTCAGAAGTGGGATATAACACAATGGAGGCAGCATTAGAAAAGATTTTAGCGGAACTGAAAGAAATGAAGACGGCAAATGAAAACTTCGCTGCAAAAACGGAAGCGGCAAATGACAGCCTGGCCGCGAAGCTGGAGACTACAAATAACAACCTCACCGCCGAGTTGAAACAAATGAAGACGGCCAACGACAGCATCACCGCCGAGTTGAAACAAATGAAGACGGCCAACGACAACATCACCGGGAAGATGGAAGAAATGAAGGCCGAATTAACAGCGAAGACGGAAACGGCTAACAACAACTTGGCCACGACAATGACCTCAAAGATGGCCGAACTGACCACGGAAATGAAGGTGGCGAACGAGGCTCTCGCCGTCAAATTTCAAGAACAGTTGGCCGGCGTGAGGGATGACGTGACGGAGCTGGGCAAGCGGATGGGCCAAGTGGACGAGCGCGTCGAGGACCTGGCGAGCCGCGTTAACGACCTGGAAGGGAAAGCCGACAGCAGCGCGAAGTCCCTGAACGCCATGGTGGAGGACGTCGTCGGCAGGAAGCTGAAGGATTTGAAGGCCGACGCGCCGGGACGCGACACAACATCTGCGCGCGTCAAACCTCCCAAGTATGACGGCGCGTCAACGTTTGAGGTCTTCCGCCGCCAGTTCGACACAGTGGCCAGGCACAACGGATGGTCACTGGAGGAGGAGGCCACACAGTTAATAGCCAGCCTCCAGGGACGGGCCGCGGAAGTGCTAAACGCGGTGCAGACGATGGCGGCGCCCAAGGACATCTGGGAGGCCCTGGAGAATCGCTTCGGGAACCACCGCTTAGCCGCAGCATACCGAAGCCAGCTAAAGGCAAGGGCGCAGCAGCCGGGGGAGACGCTGCAGGAGTTCGCCATAGCCATCGAGCAGCTGGCTAGCAAGGCCTTGGTTGACCTGCCACTGGAGTTCGTATCCCGGGAAGCCGCCTACAATTTTGTCGACGGGGTACGGGACACGGAGATTCGTCAGCGCCTAATGCTCGGCGAATATAAAACCATACACGAGGCGCTGACAGCGGCATTAAGGATGGAGACGGCCAAAGTAACATCTATTCCGACGTCGAGAACGAGGAGTGTCCGCTACGCCGGACACAGGAGACCAGCTGAAGGACGCCGGCGAACACCTAGTGGCCTGTGTTGGGGGTGTGGACAGCCCGGACACCTACAGAGAGACTGCCCACGCCAGGAAGAGCAGCCGGAAAACGAGTAAGGGCCGTCGTGGAGAGGGGCACGTCGGCGCCATCACCACCATCCCCTCGAGTGACACTGCGCGCCGTCAGCCGGCGTATGGATGACAGCCTCATCGCGGACGGTTGGATAAGAGGAAAGCCGTGCCGCGTGCTGGTGGACACCGGGGCGGCCGTGACCATCATCAGCCCTGACGTGGCGAAGGGTTTGCCGACAAGGAAGCCAAGCCGGCCATACCAGCTTGTCACGGCATCGGGTGACACCTTGCCTGTGGAGAAGGAGGCCCTGCTGGAGCTGAACTTGGGACGGAGTGCCGTTCGTCTGTGGGTGTTCGTCGCGAAGGTGGCTGAGGAGGTGATCCTGGGACTGGATGCCCTCAGGAGCCATGAGGCGACGGTCGACGTCGGCAAGAAGGTCCTGCGGCTTAACGGAGAAGAGGTTATACTCCGTCAACCCGAAGAGCGCCTTGGAATGTGCAGGGTCGTCTTGGACGAAGACGTGGTTGTTCCCGCGAGGAGCGAGGTGGTGGTGACGGCGCGACTTGAGGGCCAGAGAACCAGGAACATGATGCTGGACCAGAAGACGCCTGTACACGGACTGTGTGTAGCCAGGGCATTGCTGCCGTGCCGAGAGGAGGTGCCAGTGAGACTGCTAAATCCAACGGACACCGATCACGACGTCCAGGCCGGGACGGAGTTGGGAACGTGCGAGCCCGTAGTGAGCGTAACAGCAATCGACAAGACACAGGAGCCGGCGCCGAAGCAACACCTGGGGCCCCGGCTAGAAGGCTTACTGGAGAGGGTGGCCGACCACCTGACCGCAGAACAGCTGGAGCAGGTTCGACAACTACTGGGGCGATACGAGCGCGTCTTCAGCCAAGGCGATGGTGACTACGGCCGCACGGACAAAGTGCTTCACCGCATCGACACCGGAGACGCCCGGCCTATTCGGCAACCACATAGACGCGTTCCGCTGGCGAAGCAAGGGGCGGTACGAGACATGCTGGAGGACATGAGATCCAGGGGAGTGATTGAAGAGTCCGACAGCCCTTGGTGTTCCCCTGTAGTCTTGGTGACGAAGAAGAACGGCGAGCTGCGCTTCTGCGTAGACTACAGAAAGCTGAACGCTGTCACCCGGAAGGACTGCTTTCCCTTACCCCGGATTGACGACACCCTGGACACGCTAGCTGGTGCACAGTGGTTCTCGACCCTGGACCTGAAGTCGGGCTACTGGCAGGTAGCTCTAGACCCGAGAGACAAGGAGAAGACCGCATTCTCGACGGGCCAAGGTCTTTGGCAGTTCACGGTTATGCCCTTTGGCCTCTGCAACGCACCAGCTACCTTCCAACGCCTCATGGAGTCAGTGATGAGAGGACTGACTTACGATGCCTGCCTGCTATACCTGGACGACATCATCATCGTCGGGAAGACTTTTGAAGATCACCTCGAGAATCTGAGTAAGGTGCTACAGAGACTGCAGGCGACCAACTTGAAGCTGAACGCGAAGAAGTGCCAGCTCTTCCGCAAGAAAGTGAACTACTTAGGCCACATAGTCTCAGCAACCGGAGTGGCCACAGACCCGGAGAAGACACAGGCTGTGAGAGATTGGCCTCGCCCAAAGGATAGGAAAGAGTTGCGCAGTTTCCTGGGGCTGTGCAGTTATTACCGCCGCTTCATAAAGGGGTTCTCCAACATCGCAAAACCACTCACCCGCCTGACAGAGGAACACCGGCCATTTGTGTGGACGGAGGACGCCGAAAACGCTTTCCAGCACCTGAAGGAGACCCTGTGCAGTGCTCCAATTTTGGGTTTCCCACAACCGGGTGGCGCCTTCATTGTGGACACCGACGCTAGCGACCATTGCATTGGAGGTGTCCTATCGCAGATCCAGGACGGCCATGAGCGGGTGATAGCCTACTACAGCAAGACGCTATCCAAGGCAGAGAAGAACTACTGCGTCACCCGACGAGAATTATTGGCGGTAGTAAAGACCTTGGAGCACTTCCACAAGTACCTGTACGGTCAGCCATTCCACCTGAGGACTGACCATTCCGCCCTAACCTGGCTATTGAGCTTTAAGAACCTGGAAGGCCAGACAGCACGTTGGGTCCAGAGGCTGCAGGAGTACGACTTCACCTCGGAACATCGTAGAGGGAAGAGCCACGGTAACGCAGACGCCATGTCCCGAAGACCCTGTCCAGAAGAGTGCGGCCAGTGCACAAGAGTGGAAGAGAAGGAGCGTGCCGCTGCAGCCCGAGTAGTTGTGGCAGTGCCTGCGGACGGTTGGGATAGCGCAGGCCTGAGGAGGGAGCAGCTGGCGGACGCAGACTTGGGGCCACTCTTGAGGGAAGTGGAGGCAGGGACAAGACCAACCTGGGAGGATATCGCACCAAGGAGCGCCACCTACAAGTCGTACTGGGCCCAATGGGACTCGTTGAAGATCAGAGAGGGCGTGCTGTTCCGGGTATGGGAATCACCCGATGGGAAGACGCAGAGAGAGCAGTTGGTACTTCCCCGGAGTAAGGTCCCGGAAGTCCTGGAGGAAGTACACGCCGGTACTTCGGGAGGACACCTGGGAGCGAACCGAACGATTGACAAACTACGGCAGCGCTACTACTGGCTGAGACTCCGAGCAGATGCTGAGAGATGGTGCCGTCAGTGTCACGTGTGCGCGGCGTGTCGTGGCCCTCAGACTAGGAGCCGGGGTCGCATGCAGCAGTACAACGTCGGAGCGCCATTCGAACGGATCGCCGTTGATATTGCTGGACCGTTCCCAGTTTCCGACCGAGGCAACCAGTACCTAATGGTGGTCGTGGACTACTTCACCAAGTGGCCGGAGGTGTATGCCATCCCAAACCAAGAGGCAAAGACAGTCACAGACTGCCTCGTGGAGCAAGTATTCTGTCGATTTGGGGTGCCGTTAGAGCTACACAGTGACCAGGGTACCAACTTTGAGTCCAACCTAATGAAGGAGGCACTACAAAGGCTTGGGGTGAACAAGACTCGCACTACGCCTCTACATCCCCAATCGGATGGCATGGTCGAAAGGTACATCAAGACCTTAGAGGAACACCTGAGGAAAGTCGTGGCCAGCCATCAGCGAGACTGGGACGTCAAGGTGCCACTGTTCTTGCTGGCCTATCGCTCGTCTACACACGACACAACTGGGATGACGCCAGCCAGCTTAATGTTCGGCCGAGAGTTACGCCTCCCTTGTGACCTGGCTTTTGGAAGCCCTCCGGAAGTGAAACAGCCAGCGACCGAGTATGTGGAGAACTTGGTGGACCATCTCCACGACATGCACGAGATGGCTCGCCAGAACATCCAGAAGGCGAGCGACCGCATGAAGACCAGGTATGACAGGCAAGCCAACAGCCAAGGGTTCCAGCAAGGTGACCTAGTCTGGTTGTACCGTCCTACCCGGACCAAGGGACGGTGCCCGAAGCTCCAGCAGCCATGGCAAGGACCGTACCGGGTGGTGAAGAGGATTAACGACGTGGTCTACCGCATCCAGAAGGTTCCCCGAGGGAAGATGTTGGTGGTACACCTGGATCGTCTAGCCCGCTATGATGGTGCTGTTCGGGACGACCAGCTTTGAGGAGGGAGCAGTGTCACCCAGTTATCGGGAAGCACCACAAGCAACAGCTGAGAAGGGGCCGGAGGCCTCGCCACGCCCACTCATCTGTCTCCTGTCACTAACTGAGGGGTGATTTGCGGTAGTGTCGCCGGTCCTTCGATGTTTCTCTCCCCTTCTCCGGTGGTCTGGAACGTTCGGTGATTAGAGACTTCTAGAAAAACACTGACATTCTTATAAAAAGGGTTTCAGAGAGACAGTTAGTCAGTTAGTGTTTGACGTGCTAGTGAAGTAGCGCCGTGTACGTGCATCGGAACGATAACGGACGAACTGGTGAATCGTAATTGTGTGCATTACGTAATTTTGTGTAATTGGCAAGTGTTTAACTGTAAGTCGGTGGAAATAAAGAACATTTTTGAGTGGTGAAATTGGACTTTTCATTTCACGAACCCACAAAGTCACAATATTAAAAACGTTCATAAAAATGAATTGTCAATCTTCAAAGTCTTCTTGCATTTCTGGGAGGCCACTCAGAGGTCAGGCTCATGAAATACATAGTGTATAATGTTGCCTAGTATTTCAAGAACATGAGAGAAAGGTTTAATATACAAAATGTTAATTTACTGTTAATAACGAGTGAAGCAACTGATGTTTCAGCAAGAACTGTAAGTATAACATTTTAAAAGAGGGAAGAATGTCCATTGAAAAGGGTACACTAAATTTCTTCACTCCAGATGGAAAATTAGAGCTAAAGAAACCTAGAATTGAAGTGGATTAATTTACTGATTTCGCTATTCGTCAGAAAATCTCTGCATTTTCTACTATGCACAAAGAGGTGCCAACAATAAAAAAACTTTTAGCCAGTCTAAAAGAAGATAGAATCCTTGATTGTGGAAGGGAGTTCTTGCGAAGGAAGCTTAAACAACTGGGGTTCAAATGGAGTCATTGCCAGTCCAAATGCAAGATTTTGGTAGAAGGGCGGATATAGCTGTTTGGCGAACACAGTATTTAAATGACATCAGGAAGTACAGGGCAGAGGGATGGAATGTTGTATATATTGATGAAATATACGTCCAACAATCACATTCAGTAAGCAAGTGCTGGCAGTCAGAGGAAGAACTTGAAGTTACAGTCAACATTGGAATGGGGCAGAAATTATTATTCATGGTGGAGGTGAGAACGGGTTTGTTGAGGGTGCACTGTTAATTTTTAGAGGCGGACAAACTTCAGAAGACTATCACAAATCCATGAATTTTGAAAACTTCTGGAAATGGTTGGAAACGCAGCTTCTTCCAGCTCTTTCCCACCCTAGAGTTATTGTAATGGATAATGCTAAGTACCACAACAGAGAGAGGGACAAGAAGCCAAACATGGCAACTTTAAAATTTGAAGTGACACACTGGATGGAGGACCACAGTATCAATTTTGATTCTGCAATGTCAAAAGCAAAATTGTTGGAAATTATCAACAGTAAGCCTTGTGAGAATCAATTCGCCACTGACATTATTTATGAACATGGTGACATTCCATTGCACCTAACACCCTGACTTAAACCCCATTGAAATGGTATGGGGTGATATTAAGGGAAAAGTTGCATGCCAACATATTGGCGAGAGCTTGAAGGAAAAAGAAGAATTGTGCCGACAATTCTTCCGTTGAACAATAGGTTAAGTGTTGTGACATTGTAAATTTAACAGAAATTAATTACCTAGGACATGACCTCACAGTCGATCAAGAAATAGATAGAATCATAGTTTATTTAAACCCTGAGGAACATAGCAGTGATTCAGAAGAAAATGCAGAGAGTGAATCAAACAGTGAATGCGAAAAAGTGTGAAACAGATGACCATGCAGCCCATGCAATGGGGGAGAGGCAACCGAAAATGACGGTGGAGGGGGAAAACTAGAGGAGTCCAGTGTTGGTAAGCCATGCCTCCAACTGCATTTTGTTCATGATTTAGTTATAGATGTGTATTGATTAAAGGAAATCACAAAGGAATAGTTTTATGCCATCTCTTTTTATTCAGAAATTACATGAAAGCAACTATGAAATTTACCAATATAGTGGAAGTGAAAATTAAAATTATAAAATCATATGACATACATACAGGAAGTGTGAAAACTTGAACTGAAGTGTGCTGAAAAATTCATGAATTGTGCTAGTTTGACTTGAAAGTAAAATAAATTTGTGAAAAAACTGGTGGCAAGATATTTGAATGTAAAACTTAAAGAGAATTTGGAAATTGTTATTATTTCTATTATTTAGGTTTACTGTTTCCTGTTATCACTTTTCTCTCTGAAAGGATGAAAGTCTTAAAATTATAGTTTGTATTTATTGATTTCTATATCTTTTTAGAGCCCTCTGTGCATTATTACTCTGTAATGTCGCAAACCCATTATTTACGATATCGCACTGCAGAGAGATAAGGGATAGATGGTGTCGGGTGCAGATAAAGAGCTTGCCTAAGCAGATAAACATAGTGCGGAGATAACAGGCATGCCAAACAAATAAAGAGATAAATGGAACATTCTAGTGACATCTTGATTGTCTTATAGAATATTCGATTTCTTGCTTGTTACAGAATATTTGAGAAATGTCTAGTATTATGAGTCATGGTATATATAAGCAAGCTGCGACTCGCCAAGGACAGTTGTAAAAACAGTAGTTGTAAACAGAGATGGAACGAGAGTTGTAATTGAAACTGGTGTGTTTGGGAAGTGAACTCTTTGCTGTGGTCAACGACCTTGGTAGATTGTAATTGTGTATGTAAGGTAATGCTGCTACTCTAAGTGTATTTCTACGCAAATAAAGAACGTTTTGAATTTCTGCAACTCGGATTCTTAATTCTACGAACATTATTATTGCTTCACAGTATTATTGCTTGCTTTATGGATCTTGTAACATTTTGAAAGTTTTTGGTAATACTGTTATAAATTCCCACTTCTGCTGTGTATGAGTCACTAGAAAATATTTCAGACAGAAGAGAGTCAGGCAACTAAGCACTTCATTTTACCATATACCAGTTTCTAATGGACTGCTTTGGAATATTTGTTTGCCAAAAGGTGGAGTAATGAATCAATGTTGATTATATCAATTATAACAGTAGTAAAAGTACATCAATATAATTACTATTGGTTCATTATGTTTTATGTATCATATAAATATATGTAATATGTTTTACAATTTTATGTGAAATGTTTCATTAGCACTGGCATGCCCCAGGAGTCTATTTTGGGACCTTTATTGTTTATTCTGTATATTAACGACATAAAAACTGTGGTACAGCTTTAAGTTTGTATGCAGACAATGCCACACTGGATTTCAGCAACATTAGCTTACTAAATCTAGAAATTGATTCAAATTTGACCTCCAATATCGTGGCACAGTATTGTAATGATACCAGGCTGTGAACTAATGCACAAAAAGTGAATTAATTCTATTTGACTTTAAGAGACATCCTTTTGAACCTCAGCTTAATATAGGCAATAGTCTAGTCCAGTGTGGCTTAATCCTTGATGACAAGTTAACTTGGAACAACCACATTGAAAAACTAGAAAGTAAATTAAGCTCAGGACTTTCTGTGTTGCGATATTTAGCCAATTTTCTCTCAGTAGATACTAGTAAGTTAGTATATTTTGCATTAATATATTCACACATTTCTTATGGCATCGAACTGTGGGGACACACTTCCAAATTAAACTTTAACAGAATTTTTCCCCTACAGAAAACAGCTATCAGATACCTGGCAAAAATAACATGTACAAGTTCATGCAGGCCGTATTTTAAAAAATTAAACATGCTTACTCTTAAGTTAATTAGGAGTCGATTAATAACACAAAACAACACTCACTTTTAAATTTTGTGTTATTAATCGACTCCTAATTAACTTAATTTATACAACAACACTGTTTTCAACACTTCCATAAAAGGATTTATGCTTACTCTTCCCTGCATATTTATTCTGCGAAAAGTACTTTTTGTACATAACAGGAATATAACCTCCACAAATTCCGATGTCCACACATATAAAACAAGGGGAAAGAATAACTATATAGTTAAAGGTCATAGGCTAAAACTTTTTGAACATAAGCCCCAATACTTTGGTCCAAAACTACTTAATAAGCTTCTGGAAAGCCTAAAAAATACTGTGTCAGCTGCTAGTAAACTGACTAAATTCTTGTTAAGCAGAGCCTATTACAGTATGGATGAATATTTTGATGACAACTTCGATGATTTTGAATAATTATGTTGTGTGTGTGTGTGTGTGTGTGTGAGAGAGAGAGAGAGAGAGAGAGAGAGAGAGAGAGAGAGAGAGAGAGAGAGAGAGAGAGAGAGAGAGAGAGAGAGAGAGAGAGAGAGAGAGAGAGAAGATGAATGAGAATTTTTTACACATTTCTAATCATTTTACTTTTAAGAGAGAGTATGTATTACAAATGGCATGGCTTAATTGTGTTCAAACACTGTATTAAGTTGCAATAAATATGAATATGAATATTCAGTGAAAGCTTGACAAGTAACACTCAAGATATTGGAACAACCATCTTCTTAAATCTGGAATCTTGGTAAATAGAAGTAACCAACACATCTGTACACTTATGAAGTAGAGACTACTGATTCAGAGCTCTTTAACAGAGTTACGGAACAAGTGAACAGTAACTCTCTAGCCTTTTGTGTTATATCCAGTTCTTCTTCCTTTACTTTATAAATGAAAGCATATGCACCTCATCTTCTCTTCTTAGTTACTGGATGATTGCAACAAAAATTAATGTGCATTTAAATCAGTAATTTGCCTTCATATATTCAGAGAATCACAACAAAAATATGTGGAAGTCTTTTTGTACATTGCCACAGTATTATTAAAAGTGTGGTAGGCTAATTCTCATGTTTAAACGAGTTTAGGAGGTACATGTACTTAACGCAGGTTTTTGCTTGGTACTTGATCACATAACCGCTTACTACATGGCAAAGCGGGGAGGCATATGGAAAAAGTGAACAACAGAGATTTTTATATGAGCTTATTGCACATACACCATGAGTCCAGTGTAGTATACTCTGTTCAGATGCAATTATATCCTCAGGCCAGCAACGTTTCATACATCGGCAGGTGCAAGAAATGTTATATATGACTAATGTGACAAGGAGAAAGAAGAGGGAATCAAAATCCCTTTGTAATTCAACAGTAGATACTGCTGATGAACTATCTGGGATTTAGCACTTTAATCCTCCAGGTACGTTGAATCAAAGTCAGTAGAACTGTTATTGATCTTTCATTTCCATGATATGTTTTGTATAACGCATATAATTCAGTAACTATGTCGGGGAGGGGCGTGTTTATTTTATATAACGTGATGTAAACTAAAACTATTCATCATTATTTTTATATATATTTTTTCATTCAGATTCATCATTACTAAACTAACATGAGATCGTGTTTCATTAGTAATTAATTGCAATAATAGTATCTAAAATTATATACACAATTTTGTATAGCTTAAAAGATCCATTTAAATCATGTGGTTTATCATATGGTCATGGCCTATTTGTACAGATTGAACACACTTCAGAAAATTAGTTGTATTGCCATATAATTCCTATAATTACAGAAATTATTTAACAATAGAAAGCCATCCATTAATGGCAGAGTTTCTTTTTTAAAGAAAAGAAAGAAAACAAGAAACATCTAGAAGACTAAAATAATTGATAATTATTGGGAAAAGGGATGGATTACTGAAACAAGAAGCTTGTGGTTGATGATTTGTATATAATAGCGACAATGACAGTGAGATATCTTTCAGTGATAGAATATTGCTGATGATATATTTGACATCACATATTTGCCAGTTGAATAAATCACCTTCTTAGAAATTATTTAGCCTGTACAAATTGATCACGCTACAAACTTAGTTATATTACTGTGCACTTTCTATAGTTACAATAGTCGTCTAATTACAAGTGTAGTAACTAATCTAGTTGTGTTTATCTTCTTTTTTCTATTATGGAAATTGCATAAGATAGGGCTATAGCCTCATTTTCATTCTTTGAAAATATCACAATAATAATAATAATAATAATAATAATAATAATAATAATAATAATAATAATAATAATAATAATAATAATAATAATAATAATAATAATAATAATAATAATAATAATAATAATAATAATAATAATAATAATAATAATAATAATAATAACAACAACAACAACAACAACAACAACAATAATAATAATAATAATAATAATAATAATAATAATAATAATAATAATAATAATAATAATAATAATAATAATAATAATAATAATAATAATAATAATAATAATAATAATAATAATAATAATTTATTATTTTTTTTTACGTCCTCCAACGTTAAGTCATATCGGACGGTAAATGAATTGGTTGAAATGATGCTCAAATGAGTCCAGGGTCCATTGAGCTTACAGTTACCTGACATTCGTCTTGAAGGATATGGAAAACCCCCGGAAAACCCTTATCCAGGTAACTCACCCTGACCGAGATTCAAACTCGGGACCTCTTGAATGTGAGGCAGACATGCTGCCAACTATGCTACAGAGGCGGGCAATAAATATTTATGTGGATACATATTTAATATATTTATAAACATTAAGGTTGTTATTTTTATTATTATGCACCCATGTTGCATGTAATAATTGACTAACCTTTCATATCAGACACACAGCTCTCAAGTGGTCCATTTGTATTTCATCCCTTATTGTAGACCAAGTTAGTAATATTTCACTCTTCTAACAAACAAGATAAGAAACGAACGCAGTGCTTGTCAATAAAGGTCAATATGCTTGAATCTCTGCTGTGTAGCAAATAAGACTTATAGCTGAAGTGCATTAACATTTATTGTTATTTACTAACAAATGAAAATTGTAATTGTTTGGAGGAATTTAGTAACAGTGACATCAAAATTAATCATAAAAACTATTTGTAGTTGTTAATTTTTAGATGAGTCATATTTATTACACATCTGCTTCACTTTCGTACCTATTTTGAGGACATGTTTCGCAAATCATCGTTTGCTTCTTCGGCTCTTATGCGCATAAGAGCCGAAGAAGCAAACGATGATTTGCGAAACATGTCCTCAAAATAGGTACGAAAGTGAAGCAGATGTGTAATAAATACGACTCATCTAAAAATTAATAATTATTTCGCTTCACTGTGGTGTTCCAATACAGTTAAATCTCGATATATTTGTAGTTGGTTTATTGACACTCGTCACTTACTTTTTTATATATTGAGGGACTATTTTCAAAGGCTTGCCTCCATTTTCAACCTCTCTCCATCTAACATCTGTTGTTGTCTGCTCTCCTCTCTCTGGTGGTGGAACTATGAACTTCTTTGTCAAATTATCTACTGCTGGAATTTCAAAGTTCATTACGCAGTCCTTATTTTTCCATATGAATATGTTCTCCCATGTTGTTAGTTTATTTTGGTTTATCACTCCTTTTAATAATTTTGGATTTAGATCAATGTCATGATTTTCATTCCAAAAATGAAATGCTAGTGCTGACTTTTCTTCTTGTTTCAATCTGATGTTTCTAAAGTGCTCTTTGACTCTGGTTTTTAGATTTCTTTTAGTTTGACCTATGTAGCATTTGTCACAATTTTTACAACTTATTTTGTATATTCCACATCTGTTAACTGATGGGATTTCATCTTTTGTTTTTGAATTTAGCAATTTTAAAACTGAATGCCCATTAGTAGGTGCCAAAATTATATTTTTTTCCTTAAAGATCTTTTTAAATTTATTAAATGTTTTTGGGTGATATGTGAATGAACTGAATATGCCTGTTGCTTTCTTTTTCTTTTGTAAATGTGGTTGCTTCCTTAATGATTTTCTTTAGTTTAGCTTTTCTAATTTTCTTAAACACCAGACTTTTGTTGTATCCATTTTCTTCTGCTATGTGAAGTATGGCTTTTTGTTCTTTTTATCCATGGGTATGTTGATTAGTCTGTGTGTAAGGCTGTTTATTATTGCATGCTTATGTATAATTGGGTTGTAGCTATTATTTTTTATGTAGTTTTCTGAATGTGTTGGTTTCCTGTAAATTCCAAATTTTATTTTTGTGATATTCCTGATGATAGATCCAAGAAAGAGAGTTGTCCATTGATTTCCTTTTCTACTGTGAATTTGATAGTCCTTTCTTGCAGACTGAGTAATTTTAATGCATCATCTAAATGTTTATTTGGTACTATTGCAAAGATGTCAACATACCTATACCAAACTTTGGGAAAGCCTTTTTAATTTGTGTTTCGGCCATGCCGTGGCTCAGTGGTTAGACCGCTTGGCTCTCACCAAGGCGGCCGCAAAGTGAGATTTGTGGTGGACAACACGGGTTTTCTCCGGGACCTCCGGTTTCCTCCACCATCTCATTCCACCGGTGCTCCATCTTCATCTCATGCACCATCAGAGTCACCGCCTGCAGTGCCGTATGTAGTAAAAGCGAGCGTTAAACACTACACATTTCATTTCATTTTAATTTGTGTTTCAAATGTACTTATAAATAAATTTGCCAAAAAAGGTGTAGGTGGGTTGCCCATTGATAACCCTGATTTCTGCTTGTAGTGTTTTCCTTTGAAACTAGTCCCTCAATATATAAAATGATAAGTGACGAGTGTCAATAAACCAACTGCAAATAGTTTTTACAATGAATGAAAATTAATTTTCTGTATATGTAAATGTTGTATAATGACAGAATCTGCAGGTACATTAAAGGTCCAACCTCATAAGGGGAAATGTTGTTTTTAATGTCCTTCCAGACAGAAGTCCAATCCTAACACTATGGCAAATTAATGAACTTATCTGAATAGATAAGTCAAGTATATGGACATTTCAAAAAGGAAAATAAAGCAGATGAAAAGCAAACTGGACAGTTATTTTTGACAGTGAACCTGACATCATGGAATCAAGAGTCTAACAGGGTGGAATTGAACCATCAGAAAGTATATCGAGATTCAACTGTATTGGAACACCACAGTGAAGCGAAAAATTATTAAATTTTAGATGAGTCGCATTTTTTAACACATCTGCTTCACTTTCGTACCTATTTTGAGGACATGTTTCGCAAATCTTCGCTTGCATCTACGGCTCTTGTGCGACAAGAGCCGTAGATGCAAGCGAAGATTTGCGAAACATGTCCTCAAAATAGGTACGAAAGTGAAGCAGATGTGTTAAAAAATGCGACTCATCTAAAATTTAATAATCATCAGAAAGTAGTTCACATGTGTAAGCTAAATAATATACATATTTAATATTTTATAATTGCCTACTTCTAACATTTCATTTGTATGAGTGCATGTTGTTTACAATTCAATAGCAGTTATGCAGTCCTTGGTCCCACAATGATGGGAAACACATACTTTATGGTGTAAACAACTTTAGCCAATCTTAAGTAAAATGCATCTTACATGCACTAGTCATAGATATTGTTTCATTTGTTCTGTCTTTAACAAACATGTGCTAATAACCCAGTGATTAGTTCACAAAAGTTAACCCACTGTTAAAAAATTCATCAATGCTATTGTACCTGATACTATTCTTAAGTCATTGCCATCATCAAAGTTCACCATGACTAAAAAATTAAAATAAATGTTAATGAAGAATTGGATACCTCCTTCTATTGGATTAAAGTACATTATAAAGAATTAATAATACTGGATGAATATAACAGCCAATTATTCACTCTCAATTTACGATAATAAAACATTTATTCATGAAAGTGCTTCAAACAAAAATATATTTTCAAAAGTGTCTCTAACATACTTCTTAATTCAAGCTACTTCATCTGTTGCTATCACTGTAATTACAACTCGAAGGCTTAGTGTCAAACAAACATATCTACAAAAATATGTTTTCTGGGGTAGTTGTTTTTTTAAACCACTCAAATGATTGCATGTCTATATTTTATTATTTCAAAGGTAATATGGGCTGTGTTTACCCAATTATAATATAATTAGTATCAAATAAATGTATTCAAAGGTATGAAACTAATATTCTGCTAGAAAGGAAGCTGTTCTACAATAGTATTTTCTATATTAACTTTAATATCTCATTCCATGTACCATGGAATGACAAATATTGCATTGTGATCAATCTGACAATGAAGAAAAACAGAACATCTAAAAAATAAGTTAACACTGAGGCAATTATGTTTCATGGCAGGTATAATGTGGCTTCAGCAAGAAAAATGACTTTAATCATTATTAAATTATAGATGAGTCATATTTATTACACATCAGCTTCACTTACATACCTATATTGAGGACATGTTTCATGAACCATCGTTTGCATCATCGGCTTTAATGCGGCTAAAGCTCGGGATTAAGCTTTAGTTGCACTACAGCCGATGATGCGAACGATGGTTCATGAAACATGTCCTCAATATAGGTACGTAAGTGAAGCTGATGTGTAATAAATACGACTCATCTATAATTTAATAATTATTTTGCTTCACTGTGGTGTTCCAATAGTTAAATTTCGATATTTGACTATAATCATGTTTTTTTTTTTTTTAATATAATCAATCAACTTAAGAAGTTTTCATTCATTTCAGATCATCAAAAGAACGAGAAGACACTCTTCTACTCATATTCCGATCTTATCCTTAATCAAGCATACAACCCGCCACTGAAATTATCCAACCATAAAGAACGATCTCTTGGACTTATTCAAAATAACAAATAATGGTAGCATTATTTCTGTAATCCTTTGGTTTCAACAGAAAAGTAAGAACAAAGTAATATAAATGAATTAATATTAGAAGTTGTTTACTTTTCTGAATACTCAAAGTTCGCAATAAATATTTATTGAAAAACATTTTCATATGACAATCATTTAGAGTTACAATTATGTGTATAAAGACTAAAATTGAGTCATACCTTTTAAAACTTGTAGCTTTACTCACGTCCTTTTACAAAATCAGGAACGTTTTCGGAACTGTTGCAGTTTTATCCTCAGCTGATTAGCGACTCATCACAGTTGGTTGTTGTCTGGATCTCTTATAATTGGCTCCCTCTCTTGGAAGATTCTTTACATAAGTTCACTAGCTCACTGACGGCACATCAAAATTCAGAATATGTGCAATGTTTTTAATAATAAAAATTTTTTCCCATGTTGTAAGTTCAAGTTTTGTTGACAATGGTTTTAGTAGTTTGATCTCCTTTCCGATGTGGTGGTTATCATTCCAGAAATGAAAAGCAACTGCCGATTTTTCTGTTTGTTTATAGTTTATGTTCCTACGGTGTTCTATTAATCTAGTTTTTAAGTTTCTCTTTGTCAAACCAATATACCTGATTTTTGTTCTGGTGGGATCGTGTTTTTTAAGGGATTATTTAACAATTGCTTGAGTGAGAATCTGTTTTATGGTGCTAGTTTGATACCATAATCTTTAATATCCACAAATTCTAAATTTTGATGTGCCGTCAGTGAGTGGTCTACTGAATTTATGTAAACAATCTCCCGAGAGAGGGAGTCAATTACAACAGATCCAGACAACAACCAACTGTGATGAGACGCTAATCAGCTGAGGATGAAACTGCAACAGTTTCAAAAACGTTCCTGATTTTGTAAAAGGACGTGAGTGAAGTTACAAGTTTTAAAAGTTATGACTCAATTTTAGTCTTTATACATGAAATTAGCTTCACTGTTAACAATGCTTTTATTTATAACTATTAAAATTACAATAATGTTATTAAAATATTTTATGTTTTGTTAAAATGTAGATTTAAAATCATGTAGAAATCATATTATGGTAACGTTAATTCATGTATTCAGTCAATGTTGAAGTTTGTACTTTGTTACTTTGAATATACCAATAAAATAATTATTAAGCATTTAATTATTTAAAATATAAAAACATCTCTCATACATGACAACGTGCTATTAGAAGAAATGTATGTGTCACT
Source organism: Mantis religiosa (assembly GCA_030765055.1). NCBI lineage: Eukaryota > Metazoa > Arthropoda > Insecta > Mantodea > Mantidae > Mantis > Mantis religiosa. The sequence continues at coordinate 191,962,476 of CM060951.1, forward strand.
AGCATTTATTTTATTGTTTAAAAATATTATTAATCTATTTATTTAAAGCCTAATATACACATTACTAAGAAGATGGAATTATAAAAACTAATATCAAAACAAAGTATCAAAGCAGATAAAAGTTTTCTTTTTGAATCCCGAAAAGCGAGCATTTTGTAAATATGTTTGTTTATCGCTAAGCCGTCAAACTATTTTACATTTTAACAAAGTTTATACTTTACAGTAGTGGAAAAACTTCACACCAGAATAACTTGTGGTGTATATCAAAACCACGGAAGACTTGTTAAATCCTCATAAGAGACTACACATCTGTTTCAGTAACATTCTTTTACAAAAACATGTTTTCTCATGCTATCATTGTCTTAGTCATTTTGATAAGAATGACAAGTATGTAATTTACTGTGATGAAATTACTTTATAACAGCACATTTTTAGAGCACCATGGAAGGAACAGTTAACAGCAGTACATCTGTATAACTAAGAAAATTACTGGTGCAGTTGATTTGTTGGAGCAGACACTGGAGAATCCTTCCTTAGGCTGGTCCATTTGCCTGTTTCTGCCTGCGGGAACTTGCTATTAAAACTCAGGAACTATATAATTTCGTTGTTAATGATGTTTATTACTATCTCACAGCATATGTAAGAAGAAGCTGAACTATTATGCTTCACTGTTAGTTGTATATAAATGCATTTATTACCATGATGTAATATTGCTCCAGAAATTAAACCACTTATGCAAATATCTAGTGAGTAGGGGTAGAATATGGGAGCAAAAATATGACAAAAATAATGCAAAAGGTAATGTAAAATTATACTTATTCGAGATCATTTTTAAAAAATGTTATTAGATTGCCTTTACATTTTTTAGGTTATATGTACTTAATAAGTAGCTTTTTATGAATAACCTTCAAGAATACTTCAACATATTAAGCTAAGATTAGACAAGCAAACATTTTTGCACCCAATTATAATCAACCTTTAAATGTTTAAACAAATGCATGTTTTCATTAGATAAAATAATATATTTTAATGTACAAATACATTTAAAACAGAAATGCTTTTATTCTGTAACAAAGACAGTTTGAAAACAAGTAATTACAGAAACATGCATACATTTAAAATGTTTATTTTATAAAATTTATAATACATTTAACTATTTTATCAAACCTGCAGTATCTATATCAATTGTCAATTTTAATACCTTTATTCCTCTTTTAATTGTCAGTGACCAAAAATAACATGTTCAATAGATTTGCAATTAGGTTATGTTCATTTTCTAAAATAGTATTTATTATACATTGCATTATGTGTTCTACTGGTTATAACATGCTAAAAGAGAAACCATACTGAGTAAAACCAGTGAAATAAACTAATTAAGTGATGCAAGACAACCTGTCCTGGATTATTTAAAATATCTTCAGAGTTCAAAGTCTTCCTTAATCAGATTTACAATCTCATTAATGAAAAATAATAATAACGATAATAATAATAATAATTTATTCACTACTTAAATGTACTATTTCTACTAAATATTAACCTGATTTTGCAATTTCTTTCTATTTAATTTAATTAAAGTTATAAAGTTCAGTAAGACAATAGAATCCAGCATATAAGAATGTAGTTCATCTGAGATCACTTGCATATATAGTTCTATAAACTTTGTCTTTATAAACAAAATATTCCTTCTTATAAAACATCTAATTCTATAACTTTACATATGTACCTGAAGTAATATTAACTCCCAAGTATTTCATTATGTATCATGTATTTACAAGATCCATCAAATGCTCTCTATATAACAGATTTATATTCTGGAGCTCAAAATTCAGATTGTGGAATAACTTTTTTTTTTAGCATTTCAGTGATTACTGTCCTGCAGTATGTTCTGGATATAAAAGCACTTGCTAGTAGCTATCTACATGAACAGCTTTATTTTGTTCACTTTATTTATTACTATCTCTTGCTACTCGTCCTAAATCTATGAAGATTGCTCCTGCGTGAGTACAAATGCTCAATCACTGTTTTCAAAAGTTGAATAATAGCATTTATGATGATTAAAACACAATTCATTCTAATGTCTTTAAAAGTGTATTTAAAAAAATAATAATGTGATGTTATGGAAATGAAAAAGCTCAGACTGTACACTATGCCTTTTTTAATCATGAACAAAAATGTTACATTGTCCATATGCATAAAATGAATAAAAGATTTGTTTAACTTCTTTGCTAATGTATGCATGTTTTGTAACAGAACAAATAATCTACATGTGCTAATGACAGTGTTCTGAAACATTCACTGTGAAGGCTTTCTTCCATCCAAACAGAAAATAACCAAATCCTGAACCCACTATAAGTGCCGCACAAAGCCATGAATTGAATGTCATGAAAACCAACATCAGCATATAGCTCACAGTAATCTGAACCATGTGCAATACAACTTGAATTGCAATACACAATACACAATACACATTTTGAATTTTTATACTTATATATTGTGACTTTGTGGGTTCGTGAAATTAAAAGTCCAGGTTACAAAGACTGAAAGTTGCTCTTTATTTCCATAGAAATCAATCTGACAGTCCAGAATTATGTCGCATACACAATACAACTTGCAAGGTCATTGACCCCAAACACAGCTCACACAGCTGTTCACTCGCATGCATCCAGTTACCAACTGACTGACTATGGCAGGCAGCGGCTCCCTTTTTATAGATTACTCTCCTTCCCCCCACCATTTTGGCGAGCTTTTATCTCCGCATTGCACTGCCCGTCTCTTTGAACTCGTTGCCCGCGCCGCCTCAAATCAACAATGCACTCATGACAATATTCTATAAGGGTTTGTATTAGTTTGATTTTTGTTTGTGTTCACCCTATAATAGTCATATCCCTCCCCCTGCCCCAGAATCATGGTTATGGAAGTCTTTATTGAGCCCTTGAAATTCCTTATTTTTGACAAGTAAGATACTTTTATAAACGTATAAGAAACTATGGTTATTATTTTTTCCTTTATGAATGTTTCTCTTGAGGACTATTGGTACCGAGGTTGTGCATGCATCTAATACATTTTTTAATATATTTATATATCCTGTCAATTTTGGAATTACCTGTTAAACCCTCTCCCCCTCCAAATCTCAATTCCATAGGCTAAATGTGGGTAAATTATGCAATAGTAAGCTGTATTTAGAATTAAAGTGTTCTTTTATTTCAGCAGTTGTCTTAGAAGGAATAGTCCTGAGTTAATTTTTTTGCAAACAATGTCTACTTATATATTATACGTTAAACCTTTATTGATGTTTGTGCTTTAAAATTTAATTGTTCGCCTGCTCCAAGTTACAGTTAATATTTATGTTTATCATAAGGATTTTTATCTTTTGGAATACAAATTTAATTTATTTGTACATTTTATGAACTTAAAGGTGCTATGGAATTGCAAGATGCACCTTAATGCTTAAGCAAATTTTCTGAAAAATAAACATTTTTAACATTTGTCATTAGATTGCTCAGCCAGACTAGTAACAATAATTTTTACTGTAAACCTTGTTTGTAACTAACAATAATGTGTCATTACTCACTCTACACATGATTGTTTCCACTGACACACTTGTTTGAATGTAGACCATTTGAAAGCTCCATTTAGCATAAATTCACTTTAAGTTTCATCACTCATTTATCTGTACCATTTGTCATGTACTTTATTTTTTTTTTTTTTTTTAATCAAGCCATCAAGAGGCTGTAATTGTAAAGTTAGTCCTCCTAGAACAATACTACATCTCGTTGCATCTATTGCTGCCAGTTGAATACAATGTTGCCAGATAGGGATAGGTTTCCTGCAGCATTGAATATACTGCCATTTTTAAGACTGGCGAGAATTTTAAATCTTACTTTAGACATTTTAATATCAGTGTCTTCTATTAGAAACACCTGAATTTTGGACGCAATTTCTCAACGAAATTGGGTTTGACAGGCCTTTAGCCCTTATCATATCATCTTGCTTCATTGTGTGTCCACAGAGGTCTTTGGAATAGGTGTTTCTGCTTCTGCATATGCTATGAAGTAGCATTAGGGCGCTATCCCTTTTAAAACAGATAGCATATTTACTATTAGCCTTTCTTTTCACTTTGGGTCATGTTATTAAATATCAAATCTGGTATTTACCTTGATGATGATGAAAAACGAAAGAAAAATCAAAATCAGATTGGTCAGTCCACATGATATTTGAATCTGGGACTTCCCTAATACAGGTCAGAGTTGTTCACAGTTGTCTTTAACATTGTTGAGATAACTAACAGTTCTATGTAATGAACTGCTTGATAAACTGCAACTTTTACATTATGTTAGCTAAGAAGATGTTAAAGAGTAATTTTAACATTGGTTGGTGAAACTAGTTCTAGAGGAGGCAAGAAATTGCAGAATACAGAATAAAGAGGGCCCACCAGCTAGGAAAGTTTGGTAACCACTGCCTGTAATAGTGACTGATGCAATTATCAAATGTTAAATTGTTAAATCCATCTTATCTAATTTTACAGTAATATTAACCCTTCACATTTATTTTTGTTGCAGATGGCTGGACAGATAGACATGAACATGCAGAGTGATTTAATGGCTGCATTTGAGGAGTCATTATAATGCCGGCAAATAGTTAAATTGGCTAGCTAAGTGAAAATACACTTTGTCAATTGTTTTCATTTGGTGTATATGTGTGTGTATATGTGAGCATGACTATGAATGAATATGGTGATTTGCAAAGTTGAAAGTGTTAAACATTCGTACAAAATGAGGATATCAGACATTGTGAAACTTGTACATTTATCACTCAAGAAAGATAGACGTCCGCTCTACGAACAGGACAGAACAAATTTGTTTAGTGAATAGTTTAAGCAGAAAGCCGCTGGACTGCTGTCATCTAATGTGAAAGTTTTTCTTCCCCTCCCCATGCTCTCTCCCTCTAATGATCGTATGGAGAGGTAACTGATTTATTTATTTTTGTTTATTTTCCATATATTGATGTTGGAACTTTAAGGAGTCTCTACCAAGTAACCTTAATGTGAGAGGTTATATCTCCTAGTAGTTTTACATTAATATGATTCCAGTTCTTTTCTTGGATGGTCCTGCAGAAGATATTTTGTAAATAAGTAGTGATATTGAACGAGAAAGGTATCAGTAATTTATTATTATATAAACCATCTTGAGCTTTCCTCTTCTTGTGATTATATGTGAGCACGTGTGTGTGAGTGTGCATTCGTATGTGTGAATGTAAGATGCATGAGTACATGTGTGGATATGACAAGTCATCAAGAATTCAATATTTCATTCTGTCCCTTTTCAGAATGATACACTTGTTCCTTCTTTGAATGTGAAAATAGCATTCATTTGAAATTCCTATTATTTTGGAAGTTTTAATCAGCCATTGATTACACAGCTCATGAAGTTTTGTCGCACAGTGTTAAGGAACAGAAACTCTGAGAACAGAAAGGAATCAGCCACTTGTCATGATTAAATAGTCATGATGAAAATACAAAAACAAAAACTTTGCATGTTAGAAGGCAGTTTTCTGATACAAATTTCAAGAAAGTGTAGAGTCTGTGTATTATCTTTTTGTGGAAGGCACTGTAGACATCACAGTATAGTTTTTTAGCACTAAGCTGGAAATTTGAAGAGTACATTTAAACTGGAATCATCACCATAGGCAGCAGCTTTGTGTCAGCCATTATTGGTATCAAATATATTATTAATTTTTTTTCTTTCTTTACCCCCTCAGAAACAATGTGAAAGGGAAATTATATGTGGTCATTCCAAACTTCAGGAAACTGTTTTTCAATGACCAGTGACAAATCTAAACCTGATGCTTTACCATTAAGTTTAATTGTTTCAGAATTACTTTGTAAAAAAAATAATAAATACTTGTACAGAACATTGTTATATCTATTTTTATAACTGCATATGCCAGATATTGTGTTAAATGTATTATTATTATTTTCATGATTACTGTGTCATTGTGATTTGCCAAGTAACTTAATGCACTATAATCTTCAAAGAAAGAAAGGAAGGTCTCTCAGTTTCACTGTGTAAATTGCCAAGCATCCTACATAACCAGATTAAGATCTCTAAAGGTTGGGTAATGTAGGTATGTTAAGCATTAGAACTGAAAAACAAATTGTTAGATATATATATATATTAATTAGAGCTAGAATTAGCATTTTGTATGAAAACAGACCCTGACCAAACATTTAATAACCTCACTTACTGTTAATAAACTGTTATTTTTATGTTTTCTTGTATTAGTTTATTTTCCACATATCATTTCTGGTTTATTTCAGTTCTTATTGTTTCTTCCATATAGTCACTTTGCATTTCATGGTCAACATACCTCAATTTCAGCAAAGTTATATCTCTTAAAGATCACAAAATGACAGAATATATGTAAATAACAAAATGGCTAATTTATTTCTGTAATTTAAGAAGCTTATTTGTTCTTTTGAGTCTCATCTATTCCATGTTCTCCATTTCAGTAATTCTGTTTGTAATATCAAACCAAAGGTTTAATATGCAATGGTGCTATTCAATTTTCACATTGATTACAGATAATTAGAATTATGAATAACAAGCTGCGGCTTTAAGGTGTAATGCCTTTTTAACAGCTAATGCATTCCTCCAGTCCTTTCATAATAGTAAGATTCATCAGTATTAAAAAACTTAATTCAGTTCTTTGCCTGATATTCTGACCACACATATATATTGTTGAGGTAAATGCTTGTCAATATGTCTGAATGTAAAGCAAAAATGCATTACACATTAAAATCTCAAAAGATTAATCAAGTTTTTAAGCTAATTATGGTGGTTTTCCCAATGATAGTGGTGTGACATTTACTGCATTTGAGATGACTGGACATCAGGACAAACATTTATTGAAAAAAATGCAGAAAGTAATGGGCAAAAAAAGGAACTTCACATTTAAATTTTTTATGAAAAATCAAAATGCACACATTTCTCTGCATGATTTAGGTTTTCATCATTTATGTTTTATGAAGACGAACCTTTCTTGTGAACATTTGGTGTTTTAACAAATGAAAATGTTGATAATCATTTAAAGCAAATGTTTAAATTTGCAAGGGAGTTATATTTTTCATTGATTTCAACATGTATTGGCATCCATCATCATCATCATCATCATCATCATCATCCCCATCCCCTTAAAGGAAATGGGCCCTAGATATTTTGCCACATCAACCAAGAAATTCCTTCCAAGAAAATGAATATTCTAACATAAAAGAAGATTAATACAATTTTTTAGTTTGACTCAAAATTGTATTAATTTTGTGCTTCATTGTATCAAGTCCTTAAACAACAGAATAAAAGAAGATATTCCAATGTGTAAGGACTATGATACAATGAGGCACAAAATTATATTAATAAAAGAAGATATTTAAATGTAATCTTTAAATAAGGTTATGGTAAACCATTTACTGCATATAGATGCTCAGACGACATTTATTTCACATTTAATGTTGGCAGGAAAAGCAGAAAATTGTAAATTAGTAGCAGCAGACAACCAGGAGTTCTTGCAATGCAATTCTTCTTTCTAGTTTATCTGTGAAGAGTAGTATGACGTACAAAAAGTTGGATAAGGCAGGCAAAGAGCATTTTCATATCACTAGATACAGTATAATCCATGCTTATGGGCCATGGTCTACTGGGTTCCTTCTATTGACACTGGCCATGAAAGCCTGAGAACTTTGATTTTGGCATTACATTAACTGCATGAACTTTTTTTGTGTGTGTGTGTTTTACTTATAATTTTTTACAAAATAAATTACCTTAATAGACAAACTTTGGAAGCTTTCAGTATATTCAGCAATATTTGTATGTCACTCTAAATTCAAAGTGTTGTTGATGACAGTGCTATCTGGTACGACAGTACTTTTGACTTCGCTGCAAAAAAGCGTTGAATGAAACCTTGATCTTTTTGTTCCATTTAGTATACTTATTTCCACTAGCTGCACCATCTTTTACAGACATTGCATATATTGCACATTGTAAACTTTCCACTGTGCATGAAAATTATGGTATAAAATAACATCCACAGAATCCTGTTGTTCAACTCACAACTTTTGAAAGAGAATTAAGCAAAGCAAACAGAAGGTAATTGAACAATTATGTTGCTCCAACAATTTAAATGAATAGAACTAAACAATTATTTATCATTCCGGAACTGCCATTTTCTTATAAAATGGTTAAAAACAAGAATGTCCAGCAAAATCTGGATGTAAACTTATACTTTTTTTAATTCATATATGTATCATCGGTTTTATAATAACCTGTCTGCTAAAACTTCAAATATATAATTTGTTTTAATTGCAAATGTGTGGGATGAGTTATTTGCTTTTAATAAATAGAAAAAATAATGAAGCATTGATTTGCATAATTTAGATAGGAATCAGCAGCAGTAACATGAAAAGGATAGCATTTAATGGTAATTGAATCAATTCACCTCTTTAAGTAACCCTTCCATACATGATTCTTTTTTGACTTCACAAAGCAACTGTTTACATACCTCTAAAAGCTTGTTTAGTATGAAAATAATTTCCATATAAAACCATTAAGATGAGAGGTTGAATTGCATTTCAGTTTTTCTTCTTCTACTTCTTCTTCTTCCATTGGTGCCACTAACATAAAACTCAATATGCTCCCATTAATACTGTTTTTCTGAGCATTACAACTTTATAGTCCATTAACATTTTGTGTATAACTATCCACAATTTTTGTAGCAGTTTATTTTCATGTAAACATTCACCAAATTTTAACATCCTATGTCCAGGAACTTGGAGATCTGCCTTCTCACCCCACTTAGACCATATTAATGCTGCTGCTCAGACCATATTACTTTCATAAGAATTTGTATTTTACACCTTAATTACTTTTCTGGGGTTGAAAGAAATTAAATGTTCAAAAGTCCCTTTGTAAATGCTCTGCTTTTTGTGCAAAGTTAAATTTATCTGTGAATTCACCAAGTTTACGGTAAGTTGTAATAACCTAAAATGGCAAAACAAACGTAACGTATATTTTTCAAGTTCTGTGTAAGTTTAATGAAATGAGCTCACATTTGCAGTTTTCACTATGGCTATCAAAATGTTTAAGTCATATGCTTATAAGGGTATATCTCCAAATAAGTTCCAAATCAACTTCATTAGTAAAAAACATAAATCGCTTCTCTGTTAATAACACACTTAAACCAATGAGTCATTAAAGGTGTCATTAAACATACTTATTTTGCATTGCAGTGTTCTAATTTGGATATTTTATTCTGCTTTCTCAAATTGTCAAAAATATAGATATATACTTACAAATATAATAATTTGTAGCTTAAAAAACTTCACTTATCTTATAAGAAATGATGACCATTTTCTTATAAATTTACAGGGTTGTGATTTCATGAATATCTTACTCACATCATCAGCTTGAACCATCAACAATCTTGTTGATGCAGATTGTACGAGATTGTTGATGGTTCAAGCTGATGAAGTGAATAAGATATTCACGAAATCGCGATCTGAGTCAATTTATAAGAAAGCGGTCATCATTTCTTATAAGATAAGTGAAGTTTTTTAAGTTACAAATTATTATATTTGTTTGCTTCAGTGTTAATAGCTTCATATTTTACATATTTATGTACTTACAATCCTAAACATTCAGAAAGAACTGCCTCTGAAATTCTAAAAATTGGTTTTTGCATCTTAAAACTATTCTCCTCTGTATAATAAGTCGTGAGATAAAACATGAACAACTCTTGTGGGTAAGTCGCTTTCCTTCCGTACCTATCTGGAAACTGCTGAGAGTAGAGAATAGACAGGCTAGCTTGCCTTGAATGATTAAACACTACCATAACAGCATGTCGTTAAAAAATTGCAGTTGACATGAAAGTAACTGTTGGCACATAGCCAAAGTTATAACAAAATCGTTTTTTTTTTATAAAGCTAATTTTTAATGCATGCTTAATGTTATTAGCAATTTATAGAGTGTGAGACAGAGTATTTTCTCTTAACCGCTTCGCCGATGCCCATTTAAACCCTTCAGGGGCTGGAAACGGATACCCAATAAACAGAACAGGACATTTAAATTGTTAAATGCTGTAAAAATGCATCACAAATACAATTCCGTATCTTCCGTATTTATTAAGTTATTTAAACAAAACAAAAACTGGTTTAAAACTCATTAAAGGCAGTATAAATCTACAGTAACAATAAAGTAGAGACTACATTAATAAATTGTTGAAATTTCACTACTTTGTTTCACTGTAGCAAAAGCCATTCTTTGTGCCGAACGCGCCTAATATTTGAATCATTTTGTTTTGTGTGTATACGAGCCAATGTATGTATGTATAGCTACACAAGCGACTTCTCCAGTTCAAGTTTAGTTTATTTATGCTATACCAAGCGATAATCATACGAGAATATATTGCGTTACACACTCACACACTGGAAAGAAAACTCTCTGTCAGCATCTGTTATTACAGTGTTTCTCAACCAAGGTTTCTAGTAGCCTTATGCAGCTGTTTTCGCTCTGTATTTTAGTTATTTATAATCTCTTTGTGTTCAGAGTGATTTCTTATAGCTATCAAGAGCTAAATGAACAGCACATTTGAAATTGTTAAATTTCAATGTTAACCATGGCTTATCCCCGTAATGTAGCAAATAAATTAGCTTGGGTATGATGTGTACAAGCTTCTGATATTACTGTAGAAAATCTGGACGATTTGTTTTACGATTATGAAGATCTTTAGTACTTACGTAGCAGTGATGTATGCTGGTCTACAGATGGCATGTTAGCTACTCCATTGTTTGGGGAAATGGCGGGTCAAATATGGGTGATGCGGATCAGCTATTACTAGCTATGCCTCTTTACGGAAAACAGTTAAATGGTAAAAAAAAAAAAAAAAAAAAAAAAAAAAAAAAAAAAAGTATTTTTATACCACTGGATGTAACTATGCACAGTTGTTTAGTAATTTTCAGAACTGTAAATTCATGCAAGACATTCATCTACCTGTACTTGCGCATATAAAGAGCTCGTAACCTAATTGAGTATTATAATACTCAGAGGCCTCTTTATACTAGGGAGTAGGAAATTCACCACAACATCACCCCTCATACTTGAGAGAAAACACTTTCCTAAAAGGATACCACCCACAACCAAAAAAGTTGCAACCATTTCGAAAATGTGTAGTGTGTTGCAAAAAGGAAGTTCGCAAGGAAACCAATATTATTTGGTGTGAATCTGCAGATGTGCCCTTGGGTGTTTATCTAGTTTTGGAGGTTACAATTCAAAAAGAAACCTTTAAGGGCACATTTACATTCCTTATAGAACTAATTTAAATTTATTGTAAAATAGCAAGATTAAAATAATTGGCATTAAATGAGCATTAAATGCATGTATGCGCAGGACGTCTATACACGTCCATATCGGTGAAAGGGTTAATTTGTCTAAATGACTTGGACTGTTTGTTGCCTTTATTGTGTCAATGTTTATTTTTGGTTACAATCAACATATCACACAAGAGTTGGCAACCATGAATATAGGCTATATCACTTGTACTCACCACATATTTCTGCATCTCCTCAAACCCTCAATGCACCATCATCTTTGACCTCATAATCAGCATCACTATTGATTCTTCCAGGTTAATGCGCTTGATTTCTGCATCAATGAAAGATTCCAGTGCCTTGTATTTGTTTTCAATTTGTCTTGCATGTCCAAACCTTGAAACCCAGTCCTCAAATGTGATAATGCACTTCTCTTCTACAAACTGCTTTGATTCTTTCAAAGAAAATTCTATATCCCCCCTCCCCCCTTTGTGTGTCATTAATTTAACTCCATATTGAATTGGTTTCAAATCTGGGTGGTAAGGTGGCAGTTGGAGACAGTGTGACCATATTCAGTTGTTTGTGCATTTTAGGATCTAAGTAAATGTCATATAATTTTAACTGAGTGTTCATATCTGGTTTTCTTGATGAGAAATTCAGAATGAAATTTATTTATTTGGTCATTGTGATAAAATGCCAGGTCAGGAGATGGCGTGAGTATAGAAAATTAATTGGGTCAAAGAAACGTAACTACTTAACTTGATTATCAAGCTGTATTGATCTGTGCTTCTTAAGTCGACGGATTTCCATTTTAAGGCCGGTTTCCAAGAGGAGCTGAACTGAAATCCAGCATCACGACTAAGCATACTCCTCTCGGAGGAAATGGCCAAAGCCTCCTTAATTCTCTGCTCCCATTAACTGTTGCATTTTGCCAAGATGGTCATCTCCCTAAAGTTGGCTCTATGGTCATTATCAAAACAATGCTCTGCCAGCCCAGACTTCTTAGGTTGCATTAAACGAATGCTCCGATCATGTTCGTTTATTCTGGTAGCGATGGTTCGTCCTATATACAGTGTCCCACATTCACAGGGAATGTGGTACTCTCCCGGAACTTGGAAGTCCAGTTTGTCTTTCACTGGTCTCAAGATGTTTAATCTTCGGAGGTGATCACGACAGAATCAAGTGTGGCACTGACCATCACTCTCAACTCTTGTGACAATAGAGATGATGCTTTGAGCACAGAATGAAACTGCCATGCACTACCAGTAGCCTGCTACTAACTGTTTAAGTAGTGTACTGGAGACTACTGACCTATGTTACTACGATGAAGGGACTAAAGTAGGTCGACAAGCACCTGGTAATGGTAAACAAAACAGGGAGCAAGGTAGCATGCAATATTTTTGTTTACAACAACAATGCTACTCATACCATGACATGGCTACCTTGAATAACTTCTACAGCAAATGTCTAATGTGCTCAATATGAATTTAACATGCTGTGCCCAGGATTGAGAACAAGAAAATTAAACGATGTCCGGCTGAAGATAGAGGGAAGGCCTCTGAAACTAGTTCCGGGAAAATTTAAAAGTGTTGTTTAGTGTCATTAATCAACTCCCAATTAATTTAATTTAACTTGATAACTTTTCTTTTTCAATCTTGGAGTTTGGAAGGCTTCCCACTGATTGTGAATGCTCCCATTTGAATACATGTAGGTATTTCAACTTTCTTGTTCTGGTAACCATTATCATTAAAATATGGTTATGAACTTCATAAATAGCACATACTTCAACAAGGCCAAGTATAAATAACACCTAAGAGGTAGCAAACTTTTGAAATAATGTTCTACTTATTACTGTAAATAAAATATGAGCAATTCAAATAATAATCTCAGATTATGTTGCCTGCAACTTTGTAGTAGCTATAAAGAGATTGTGAAGACTGCCATGACATACCAAAAAAAAAAAAAAAAAAAAAAAACAATTGGAATCTGCAAACCAGATTAAAGGACCATCTAAAAAGTTTTAAAAATACTCACCATTTTTTGTCAACAGAACACAACATTAAACAGAAATTAAGGTCTCAAAACATGCTAAGGGAGCAAAACTAACTCTGTTCTGAAATTTCACTGGTTGACAACAATGAAATTCTCCACCAGATAGCTAAATGTCATTAAGTAAGGAGTGTCCATGAACATACCGCTGATAATGTGGAAGAGCATCTTCGAAATATGTTTTGAGTGAAAACTTAATAAGTAAACTAAAAATGTCATCAATCCATTTGCATTTTCAATATATTAGAAGGCCTCACTGTTTCTAATCATTTTCAGTAATTTAGTATGAGGTGTAACGTAGTTGACTACTTATTAGTTTGTGAAATAACTGCCAATTCTGCCAATTCTTAAATTTATTTCCAACCAAGAAAACTGCTTGTTTTTGAGTTTCAAATTGTAGTGAGCAAAGTATCCTAATTAAAACTAAATGAATAAATACATTTGTTTAAAAAGAACTTACTATACATCCAAAAGCAGAAAGACACAACAAACTTTCAGTGACAAATTTTTCGATTTAAATTGCTGATGTTTTGCTTCTTATGGAATCCGAATATTTGCTAGCCCTTAGCACTATTCCAATCTTAATATCAAATTTTAGCATAAGTAGATATATGAATGCAGAAGGTTGTATGTTGGACAAAGAGGACGCATGGTTGAGGAGAGGTGTAAAGAACATCGTCACATCAGACTCCTTCAACCAGACAAGTCAGCTGTAGCTCAGCATTGTATAGACTACATTCACAAAATAAATTTTACGGATGCCTTGGTTCTGGAAAATTCAGACAAGCATTTTGATACACTTATTAAAGAAGCCATCGAGATTAAACTCCATCCATGGAATTTCAGTAGAATTTGGAACTTCAATTGAGTATAACTTGGGCTTCAACGATAAAATATACTTGCAATAAAAACCTCGACCAGAAGAAGGACCACACAGAAAACCCAATATGGGATTATCCCTATCCAGATGATGGACCACACAGAAAACTATTAAACATGAGTTCATCTTTCTGTGAACCAGCCGGATCAATTAGAGACTGCTATGCAGTGGCAAGCCCCCCCCCCCCTACATGATGAAGTCCCTATATATATGGGGACAATCATCCAGCGTTTTTCATTCAGCTCTTGAAGGCCATGGAGCTTAGAATGGCCAAAAGCTCGAATTTAATTACTTTGACCTGGATGATCACCTGTGAAGCTTTAATGAATAATGCTTGCCGAAAAAAGCTTTAAGTCTTAAATTAGATATTTTGGAACTTTTTAATGTTACTTTATAGTTGCCAATATTTCCAGTTCGGTCATAAATTGTATGGGAGAACAGGGCTATTTTACAATTTTAAGAAAACGGATGTGTTTTTATGGCTTTTTGATTTGAATATTTTCACCTATGGACAATGTGAAGTCTATCAGCTACCTCGTATAAATGATTTATCTTGTTCATATTCTGTGACTGCAGGATATGTTCATCCATTTCCTTGTGTGTTTTCATTGTTTTTTCTTTGGGTAGTTCATATTATGAAATATGAAATCAAAATTCTGAATGTCTCATAAGTGGTGCTCTTTGATTTAATACTTGTTTATCTGTAGTACCAAGAAGAATTTCAGCATGTGTGACAGAAAGGAGTATCAGCAAGGACTTTTATAATTAGGTATTTTAAATGTCATATTATTGCAAAAATTATTATTTCAGGAATAGTGAAGTTTGCTATTTTTTTTTAAGAATTTTGGTACATATAAATTCGAACATTAATGATTAGAATATTTGCAGTATTACTCCCATCAGAACTCTTTTTAAAGGAATGCACAGTAAGCAGGGTACATAGAAAATTAAAGATAAGGGGAAAACAATTTTGATACAATTTCAAAAGAAGCATATTTTTGAGGCATATAATCATAAGTTCATAGCTATATCTTTGCCAGTTTGAGAAAGTATGAATAATATATATCTTTCATTAAGTGTTGTTAATAGGTTTATTGAATTAGTTCCTTACATTACGGAATGCCACTGGACAAAACATTCACTCTAAGATGAAGTAGTTGAAAAATAAGGTAGGTAATTTGTAAATTAGTGTTTAAAAAATGAAGGTATACTTCTAGATTGATTGTAACTTTAGGATGTGGGCTGCACAGAATTTTTAATTCTGTGTTAGTTCAGACTGAGGACTTGACACTTTTCTTCAAACTGTTGATGAAATATCAAATAAGTTAGACATCTGGATCCACAAACTTATTTGCATTCTAATTTACCATTTGAGCTATTTAAACTTAAAAGTTGTACATTGCTTTTCAGTTGTGAAATTACATAATGTATAATTCATCTAAATTTACATATTTACTTTTCATGAACCATACTCTTCTGTTTTAAAAACCAAAAATTTCCCTTTAGAGTTTGTGATCAACACCAAATGCTGTGAAAATTTTGCCAAAGCTTATTCTTTAGAAATAAAAGCTGTAATTTTGTCAGTACAGAAATATCACATCTTCAGCCTCTAAAGGTTCCTTAAATGCCTTTGAATCTATTATCCAAGCACACAGATAAGCAATTAAGTGGACCATTCAGTATGCAGCAGTATTTAGTTTAGGGCTATACAATGATAAAACTAGGTATCACATTTGGAAAATTAAAGGGATTTAATATTTTCAGACAAAACAAGAAACAGAAACTTGATTTGGCTTTTCTTTTTAAAGATCAAACACCTATGAACATTCACACAAAAAAATTCATGAAAATCTCTTTATTAATCTCTCTTAATTATCTGGAAAGTTTTATGGAAAAGAAAACAAACATTTTGTAGGATATGATCTTTCCGAAACATTCAGATTTTAATTGAAGATGTTTCTAGGCTTGTAGGCCATGATTAGCCAATGAATTATCATCTGACATTTTGCCCATAACTCCATTGGGAATTTTTGGAGAAGTTGATCTCTGGCTGGTTTACAACAAGAGTGGCATTTGTTCGAGCACCCAATTATATATCTGGGTGAAAAGGAACCACCCCTCATTTCCTATTGGTTGCTTATAGGCCCATCACTGTGAGGCTGAAAAACTGCCACATTATTTATCCGGTTTATTTTTGGTTTTGCATTATCTAGAAACAGCCTCCAGGCTTTGTTTATATGTGTCATTTCCTGTTTTCTATTAAAATTGTTTTTGTGATTGTAAATCTCAATGACTTCTCAGTACAACTGTGTTGTCTGTGACACTTCAAACTTGATGTCATGCCCCATTAGCAACACGTGCTTGGCTACTGCTGATTTTTCATGTTTCCTAACTGGAAGTTGCTTTATGTTCCTTGATGCAGATTTTTATTCTATTCTTGGTGATGCCAATATAGATGTGGTCGCAGCTACATGGTATTTGGCAAACCCCTTGTGTCAAGAGCTGATCCTACCTGTCATTTGCTGATCTCAATTGGTGTTTCAATTTCCTAGTAGGTTTGAAGATCGTTTTTATATTTGCTCTCTCCAGCAGTTAGCCATTGCGATCTGTAACACTCCTGATATACAGCAAGTCAACTTCTTTGAAGCTGTCCAGTGGAGTTATGGGCGAAATGTCAGATGATAATTAATCAACTATACTACAGCCTACAAACCCAGAAACTATATATTATTGGATTAATGCTGGCCATGAAAGCTTAAGCATGTATAATTCAGATTTTGTTTTTTTAGCTCCTATCATTTTAATCCTCCTGGAATATAATAAGAATCTCAGATATGGAAAAAAATATTATCACCAGTTTATTGTGCATTATTATATGAGATTTCTTCACATGCATTCAAACTGGAAACAAAAATATAACCAAAACAAGTTTATATAATGTAAAAGTGGGTGTAGTAATAATTGGATATTACAAAAGCAAAGTACACCATGTAACCCTTAAATCATAACTGTAGAACAAATGCTTTTAAATATGGTTTCAACAAATACTAAATATTTTTAAATTTAAACTTTTGCTTTCAAAGCTGTACTTACCTCCTTAACAGATATAACTGTAAAATGTTCGGTGTATGATGGTCATCAGTTTTTTGTGTTGATTTTGTAAGAATGTATTTAAAAAAAAACTGCATTGCTTATTTATTCATAATTCATCATTCTTTGGAAATATTCTACATTTAAATTTAGGGTACCACAATATAATAGGAGTAGTTTTGCATAAAATAATTACCAATTTTGTTTAGAACATTTAAATATGCACTTTCTTGGAATAAATTTGTATGGACTTTGAATATTTTCATGTTGGGTAACTGTTTTTCATCTGGAAATGTTTGCTTTCAAGCATCAAGTTAATGGCATGAACTATTAATATTAAGTACATAAGGAGAAAGAGTTAAGAGTAGGTTCAAATAGCAAGATGTCACTTTGTTTATTTTTGATCAAACATTGCTATTCTCAACATCATCCAGGTTTTAGCTTCTTTTCTCTCTGTGCCTACAAACCTTGAACAGCAAGAAAAGTTGCAAAATAATGTAACTGTGGTTTAACCCCTCTTATTGTGCTTCTTTCTTGTCTTTAGTCATGTGAAAGAAGCTTCTATTGTGTCGGAAGCATGTAAGATTGTCATAATAGCAGGTGGAAAGTAATGAAAGATAGGCTAAGAAAGTCATTGAGAATAATGTTTTGTTCATTATGGAAAAGGCAACTATCTCAGTAAATAAGCCTCATTGGTTACCACTGCGCCAAAGTAAGTGTAGCGTTTCTCTCACACCTGCCTATAAAAATTGTTTAAGAAATCAATTGTATATGAATAGCAGACATAAATGTGCACAGCAAAATAAAATCAACTAGTACACCAGTTCAGAATCAAGAGTTTACTTGAACAGACTGTTTCAATATAAAAACTATGAATCAAGTTTTCAATACTGCTTTTCTTTTATTTATCTTGTAGTTGCCCATTTCTTCTCATATTCTTTCTTTATTAGATGTTGTATGCTGCATTCTTTAACTCTTCTTAAAAACCTCATTTACAGGGTCTTTAATCACCAAAGAAACTAAATATCTGAAACAGATCCCAAATTTTAACTAATTGGGCTGTGAAGTAAGCTTTGATTTAGACTAAATAATGAATTTGGAAATTAAAAGCAGCATAAATATAACTGCTGCAACTTCTCAGACACTAACTGTAGATCAGATTGCTTTGAGAAAGAATAGCAACTTCTTTCAAATGATCACAGAATAAATAATGCATTTATCAACTTGATATTAATCCTGTTTTTCTCTGTCCTCCTTTGCTGTGTAGTAAAAAACATCTTTGTAATTTAATATTGTGACTTTGTGGGTTCGTAAAATTAAAAGTCAAGTTTGCAGAAATTCAAAATGCTATTTATTTCCATAGAAGGACAGTTTGTACAGCCCTTGGCAGCAGAATGACGTAACATATACCAACACAGTCTCGTGGCTTCACCACGCGTAAACAAACAAAATAATTCACTTTCAAACCACTACATGTTTATCAGTTCTCAACTTGCAACTCAATACAGTTTAAATGTCCACACACACTGCATGAAAACTGACCATTGACCACTCTCTAGCAGCTCTCGCTGCACACTGACTGTCCAGTCCAGTTGCTTTTATAACCGAGCATCGTTTCTCGAAAGTTGCCAAAGTTTCTCGAAAGCTCCCAAAGCTTCACAAACTTTCATGGTGGAGCGAGAATGTCCAGATTATCTCCATCTCTTTCTCCCTGTTGCTCTCTCACTCTCTCTCTCAGCAAGTGCCCAGCGCTCATCGGTCTGCTAGCATGGCTTGGACGCTATCTGTCTCTTTCACCCCCTGCTTCTGTCTCTCTCGCCAAATAACAAGCGCCTTGCGACAATATCTTTAGTATACGCTATCAAGGTTGCAGTGACATATGGTGAACTCGCTTGAAAGGTAATTTTGAAATTTGTAAATGGAGTTCCAACTCAGTTTTCATCAATTTTCAAATTTTATTTGAGTCAAAACTTTTTCCAAGTTTGTTTTAGTTCTTAGTAATACATATTTGGCATTTTTCTGCTCTAAAGATTAATATGTGCCTTTTACTTTTTATGTTGGAAGCCTCTCAGATATTGCTAAATCCACATGTAGTGAAATGATTGCTTTATTGCCTCAAATGACATCCAAGTGTAAGCATTTAGAGTAACACAATAACATCCGGGTTCATAGGCTTGTTTGCATTCTCACTAAATTATCTTTTGATACTATCTGTACAACTAAATTGTAGAACATAAATCCATGTTTACATTCTGGAAAATATTAATTAAACACCTGAATTTGTCATTTCTAAAAGCAGTAAAGGATTTAATTGTTAGTAACTCATACTGAGTCAATTTTTCAAATGCAAAACTTCAAGGATATAATCCATTTATAAGGTGCCCCTCTGGATGTTCTTAAAATCCTGTCAAAGAAAGGAACAAACCAGAAATGCTACAGTACTTACTATATTTGTTTATTCATAATTTTAGTACTACTTTTTAACATTTTTCTGGTAAAAAAAAACAGTCAGTTTAAGTGTAATTTGGAAAATGAAATATGGAAGTTTCTTTTGAGCTAATGTGGAATCATTTAACTAAAGATAGTATGATCAGTATATAGATTCACAGAGCAAGGTAACTGACAAATGAATTCTGCAAATTTTACTCATTGGCTCTACTGAGTAAGTTGTAATACAACAAATTTATTTCTGAACACTGCTGTATATGCTACATGGTGGATAACAGAACACACTAATTTGAGGAAACTATTCTTTAAAAAAGTACATATTTATTGAATATATAATAATGGAACACAGTCAACACTTATTTTTTTTACTGTGGTTGTTTTACTTATATAGTGATGCCTTGTAGATGTTAATGGTATTATCTGAATGAAAAGCTGATCCTTATTTAATTCAGCTAAATTATTCAGTTGTTACAGACTATTTGTTAGATTAAGTGCAAGTATGTCATGTTTAAATAAAAAAAAAATCTTGCAAAGCTACAAACTGCAGTATGCATTAGATTGGAATATTTCTAAAACAAATTGTCTTGTGCGACTGAGCCGTAGATGCAAACGAAGATTTGCGAAACATGTCCTCAAAATAGGTACGAAAGTGAAGCAGATGTGTAAGAAATACGACTCATCTAAAATTTAATAACTAAGAAAAAAATCTGTTTAAATAAAATAGAAACTTGGTAACCCTCTATTATCAAGAAACATTTAAAACTGAGCAATAACCAGTAATGCCCGCTTTTACTACGTGTGGCACTGGTGATACATGAGATGAAGATAGAGCACCAGTGGAATGAGATGGTGGGGGAAACCGGAGATCCCAAAGAAAACCAGCCCCAGCCCTGTGTTGTCCACTACTGTCTGCTGCAAAAATTACAAAGTAATTTATAGCATCATCAAAAAATCAAATACAAAAGAAAAATTGCATAGTTGACATTGGACAAATCATATACTTAATACATAATACATACATATACTTAATACACTGGCTATAATTCATCTAAATTATACAAGCATTTATTAATTAAATACTCTTTTAACTTATATTTAAAATATGTTTTTGAGGTGTTAACCAAATTTTTTAAAGCTACTGGTAATCTATTAAATAAAATTGCCCTTCTTGTATTGACATCCTTTTCCATGAAACTCTTATTTGATCTAAAGAGGTTAAAGTTATTTCTTGTGTTAGGGTTGTGTACTTGACTATTTCTTATTAATGGTTGTTAAAAGCTTATTGATAAAGGCAGTTCTGCATGATTCCCGCATTGTCATCTTATATATAAATCTGATGCTTTTCTTTTACAAAATAAAAAGTTCATTCATCTTGGTTTTAGCAGCACCCCCCCCCCCCCCATATTTCTATACCATATGTTAGATGAGGATATATACATCCAAAGTATATCAATTTCAGCATTTGAACTTCACCATAATTTTGGAAATATCTCAGGAAATATATTGATCTCCTGATAACATTACATACACAATCTATGTGTTCTGTCCTTTTTAAACAGTTGTCTACCTGAAGACCTAGAAATTTGTGTGTGTTAACATTTTGAACTAGTGTATTCCCAACTTGTATACTAAGATTGTTTAAATTTTTAATTGACCTACTGAATCCCATTATTGTTGTCTTTTGGACATTGCATTTCAAATTTAAAGATTCAAAATAATTAAGAAATATGGAGGTAGATTTCTTCATATTTCTAAGTAATTCTTCGTTTGTTTTTTCCCAGCAAATCGCTGTAGTATCATCAGCATAAGTAACAATGGCACTATTTTTAGGAGGCATTATATCATTGACATAAAGTATAAACAATAATGACCCTAGCACTGTGCCTTGGGGTACCCCATATTTAAATCATACTTTGTGGTTGCTTGGGATCAAACCCGGGCCACCTTGGTGAGAACAGAGCGGTCTAACCTCTCAGCCACGGTGCTGCCACCAGTAGCTCAAGTATTCCTAACAACATGATGTTGATTAACCTATAAAAATATGGATGCATTGAGGTATGTTGTTAAAAGGTGTTTATTTGAACTTCATAATATGATAAAACTATAAATAGAAGTATTTATAAACAGTGGAGCTTCATCATTAAAACCTTCTTAAAGCACTTCTCGAACTGTAAAAACACTTAAGCTAAATGTAAGTGGAGCTTAAGTGTTTTTACAGTTCAAGAAGCAGTTTAAAAAGGTTTTATTCATAATGATAATCATATGTACTCAGATTTTTTTTACTTTAAATGCACCAGCATGCTGTCTATGAACTCACTCAGTAATCGTGGGAGATACTTCCTATTGTATTGGAACTCAAGTGTTGTGGTCAGAACGTCCGTTTAAGGAGAACAAATAATAGTT
Source organism: Mantis religiosa (assembly GCA_030765055.1). Classification (NCBI taxonomy): domain Eukaryota; kingdom Metazoa; phylum Arthropoda; class Insecta; order Mantodea; family Mantidae; genus Mantis; species Mantis religiosa. Next base: position 191,984,699 of record CM060951.1, read on the forward strand.
CCTGAATGTTAACTGATTATAATCAGAAGTGGATCTAGGATTCTGGAGGGGTTAATATATGTTGAAACATACATTCTCGTGTTTTGAAAGCTCAATACTTACTCAGAAATTATTTAATAGTGTTAACCATATTGGATATGGCCTATTTTGCCTGCTTTTTTGCCCCCTTTCTTCCTTTCTTTCTTTCTTTCTTAGTTATTAAAATATCTTTTGAGATACCGTCCAGTACAATGATAAATTCACTCACTGACTTCAAAGGTTCATCTTGTTCATAAATAAAATAGAAATAAAAGTTGGTTTTGGTTTTACCGAAAGAAACAGTGCTATGTCTTTAAACATTGCAATTATTGTTATATTTTTTCTGTAATTAAGGTGGGACTGTAGTCCCTCTTAGCCCTTTCCTGGTCTTGCCTATGATTGTAATATCTAATGCTCATTCCAGCACACCCTAAAGAATAACATGACAAGTGAAATTAGTTCTTGAGTGCTTCAACATTGATCACACAAACAGGCAATTGAAAGTACGTGATAAACATTTGGTGTAAGGAAAGTACTAGCAACATATGCTATAGACAAATTTATGTATTAAGGTTGCCAGCACAGGCCTATGCCATTTTCAAAGTCAATAGAAAATGGGAAGTCCATCATTTGGGTATCTTGCATGAAACTCTATTGTTGGCACCACTAATGCTCAGAATACCACTTACACATATTTGAAAAATCCTTGTGCACATCTTGATGGTTTCATAGTTAGGTTTCTAAAAATAGAGTCTAATTCAATGAGCATTGCTTATGATTTGCAACAAGGTATAAAATTTGTCTAATAAATTATCACAGGAAGTAATGAATAATTGAGATTTGAATTTGAACATCCCTGATAAAAGCCTTTGGGTTAGGTGAAGTGTAAACTCCAAGAATTAGGGGATTCTGCTCCAGAATCTTTGATAGCATGAGATTGGCTGCATCTTTCAGGAGTCCCCAAAATCTTGGAAATGGTTAAGGATATGATCAAAAATGGTGTTAAGGTTATATGCTGGTTCGGTAGACCAAATTACTTGGTCATACTGCATATATTGCTAGTATTGTTTGTTTATAACCCTCATAGAAGATAAAGTCCCCACATTCTTGGATGTATAAAATAACATTTGTGATATGAAATGTATGGCTACAAATTGTTTATAAGCATTGCAGGTTTATTGCTTTGAGGCCTAGAAGCAGTCTTGAGGTTTACTTATTAATTGCTCAGAGCTGGAGTTGTAATCCAACTATAAACAGTTTAAAGATCAGATACGACACACATACTTTGCTCTTCTGAGATGTATTAGTTGTTACAACAATGAAGAATATGCAATATGGATGTGTGTATACAATCAAGCAGTAAAGTCAGTGGACATTGGTATCATACATTTGCTGTTATCTGACACAGTTTGTTCACAGACTAATAACTATTGAGACATACTTTTACTGTCTCATATTTTCAGTGGGTTTAGTTCATGCTATCATATTTAATACATACTGCATTAAACTTGCTGTGGTATGCAAACTATAATATGGCTGTACTTTTGTATAACAGTTGAACTGCCATAGTTAATTTGTGTCAACAGCTGCAAGTATCAATTAATGCCATACGTTTTATTTATCTGTTACCTATAGCAGTAACTGCTAACATATCTTTATTATGAGGTCTTATTTGTTACTCTGTAATGGATTGTATTATAGGTCAGTACTGACTATAAGATAAATTATATGAAAAAAGAACAGAAATGAAATTTCAGATTAAAAGCTTTACTTATTCAATATGTATGTTTAATTATTTACAAGTATTATGTAAATATATTTGTTTTATGCATTATATATTTAAGAGTTCATAACCAGTGCAGTACTATACCAGGTGAGTAAAAAGTATGGAACAATGGTCGCCAAGATGTCCTGACCTGAACCCCTTAAACTTTTTCTTGTGGGGATATTTGAAGTGGAGGGTTTACAAGGACCAACCAAGAGAGTTAATTATACAAATATAACAATTTGTAACAAAACTTCACTTAACTTAAGAAAATGATATTAATTCTTCTTTCTAATTGAAATTGATTTCATGAACTCTTGTCCGCATCATCAGTCAAAGAAAACCACAAGAGAAAACAAATTTGTTGTTAAGGAAGTTACTATGTTATTATATTTTTTTCAATATTACCAAAATCTGAAAACGAAACAAACTTAAGAACAGAATCAATGCTGGTATTTCAAAATTCATTACGCAATGTATATCTTTTAAAATAAACATCTTTTCCCAAACCATTAAATCTATCGGGACATTTAATTGTTTTAATTTGACTTCAGGATTTATATTATAGTTAAATGACCAAAACTGACCTACTACAGCTGATTTATCAGTTTGTTTATACTTAATGTTAGGAAAATGTTCTTTCGTTCTGGTTTCCAAATTACGTTTCATCCTACCAATGTAAACCCGATCACAATCTAAACAATCAAATTGATAAATACCAGATTTTTTATTAGGAATTTCATATTTTTTAGAGAAATGTAGTAAATTTGTAATACTATATTTGTTTTGAGGAACCAAAGTTATAGCAAACTCTTTAAAAACATTTTGAAATTGTTTATTAAACCAAGGATGGTAAGTAAATTTTTTTAAATTATAATCGTCTTTTATTTTTTTAAGGGTAGAAATATCATTAACAGTTTTTTGATATTTAAATTTTTCAATCTTCTTTTGTATAAAGTTTTTATTAAAATCATTAATTAAAGCTGTATTAATAATATGTTTATATTCTTTATTAAATTCCTCTTTATTCAGGGGTATATATATTTAACGACAAATTTGTTTTCTCCTGTGGTTTTCTTTGACTGATGATGCAGACAAGAGTTCGTGAAATTGATTTCAATTAGAAAGAAGAATTAACATCATTTTCTTAAGTGAAGTTTTTGTTTCAAATTGTTATATTTGTATAATATTCATTGCTTCATTTTCTACGTAATCAAGAGAGTTAAAACGAAGAAGTGCGCAAGAAATGCAGCTGATGAGGCAAAAAGTATTTACTGGAAACATTAACTAATTTCAAAGACAGACTATGGCATTATTTGGCAGTAAATGGAAGCCATTTTGAACTTCTTTTGAAGTGAATTCATAATGTGTTACAAAATAGCACCACTGATTTTCTTATGAATGTGTTTTCTTGGTTTTCATGTGCTGTAATACATTCTAATAAATTTAAATTACAGTTTAAAAAAGCATCTACCTTTATGTTCCGAGACCTGAGGATAAAAAAAATTAAGAAAAAATGTTTTCATTAAAAATAAAATCACGTCCTATTCACAATCATAGTAATATGAAAACATGTTGATATCTTACAGCTTTTCTAAAAAGTATTACTTCACGAAACTATAACAACAAAGCTACGAGCATTGATCCATACTTTTTACTCACTCTGTATAATGGTGTTCAGTTAAGGAGTTCCAGGAATAACAGGTAGTTAATAGTAGGTCAGTGCATACACACTGAATGTATAGTATTTATACCCTGCTACCTTTGTATTTGTTACTGAGTGAGTAGTATCTTCCTGTTACTTTTATAACCATTAGTAAGGTAACTGTTATAAAATAAGGATTGTGTGAACCATTTTCTGTTTGATCATGCATAATGCAGACCAAGCTACAAGAAGATAAGTGATATGATCAGTATCTGTGAAATTTCAAAGAACAAATTGCCTGAATAAGCTTATAAAAATAAAAATAGTATTCTCAGTTACTTTAAGAATATCAATCTCTGAATTTTCCAAAACTCAAAAGTACTTTATTTTTTGAACTTGTTACATTTTATGTCATTATAAAGAAATCAGTTACAAATATTGGAAGGTACATTATGTTATAATGGATTATATATTTTAAATCATAAATTTAAGTTATTTTATAACAAATAATCCTTACAATACAATTTATCTACAGGGTGAACAGAGAGTTTCTCCCTCAAGTCTTTTTAGAATAACTATTACAATGTTTTTTATAGAAAAACTCCTTTTTACATTTTGGATGAATGATTTGGGTAGTCATCTGTTCAATTTCTCAGTATTTTGTATGGTGTCCCTGATTATAAAGACATTCTTCAACTCTTCTGCCAAAACTCTCCACATACATTGCTGTCTCTTCAAATGAGACTGTATTCCATTCTCCCTGAACACATGCAGGTTGCATGCATGCTGTTCTTTGAAGGCTGAATCCTGTACTCTGGCCTACAGGTGCTCCACAGGGTTTAGATCTAGGCTATTGTCAGGCCAGTCCTCCCAAATAACAGGGAGAGTTCTCTTGAAAAGCGCCTTGAACGAACATGTTTTTGTTTTCGCCCTATTTTTAAAGATGATTCCCTAAAAGCCAAGATGTAACACACAGATCACCCCAGAGTAATAATTTAGACAAGTAATGTGCAATCCATAAAATTGAAGAAAATTAAAATTTGGCAAGACTGAATTTTTAAGTCCCTAATTAATATTTAGTCATACAGTTAATTATTCTTCTGTTCTTTCATTAGGAGTGCCTAAAAAAATTCTTGAATGACAAATTTTCACAAACTAACCAAGTATAGAGGTGCCAAATTTATGAAAAGAATCTGCTTTGAAGAAATGCACTACCACAAGAACACTACCCATAGCACACAAACAACTCTAAGAATGTGTTCACAATCAGTCAGTGAGAAGTAAAGAGAAGTATAAAGGTCATACAGCTAGCACAACCTTTGGAGTAAAGTGTATTTATTATCTCTACAGAGCTTTAAACCTCATTGGTTCAGTTCATAAAAAAGAGAGAAATTTTCCATTCACCCTGTCACTGTTAAAACATTGTTTCAGATCTTTGTTACTTAATATGACTAAATGACCACCAAGTCATACTGAAATCACTTTGTCACAAGAATCTATAGTTTAGTTGTAACATGCAGTCACTCTGAGTTTTTACAATTACGCAGATACACACAGAGCAAGCAGATCAGTCTCCCGTTTTTCTCTTTCTCTGTTGCAACACAAATTTAAACTGCTCTGCCTCACAACTCTAATACTCACTTATCAAATCATAACTAGCAATTGAACTGAACTGGACTGAAGGCTGGCTTTTGCACTGTTAGTCACAGAAGAAGTGTTTTTGAAAAGTGAAAGCTCTCAAGTCGAAATGGAACATTGTAAAATATAGATCTGCTGAAATCTATCTGTGATGCCAGCTCAGTACAACAAAAGCCTCTTCCACTCATAACATCAGCGTTTGTCCATGAATGTTCCACTTTTATTTACTCCTGCTCGTGCTGCAAACAAAAATAGTAAAATGTAGTGGCTCACATCAGGTTCCTTTATACAATACAGATATTCACTATTGCTATGACAATACATATGGTAAGAAATATACTGTGACTTTATGGGTTCATAGAATTAAAAGTCCAATTTGCCGAAATTCTAAATGTTCTTTATTTCCATAGAGATACACTGTTCAATTTTCACGTAACATTACATCACCAATACAACGCAATCTTCCAAGGTCAATGACAATAACAATCAGCTCTCATTACAACACACTCAGCTGTTCTCTGCTTACTCACTCTTGTTACACAACTCACTGTTTTACAACTTGCCCTGCTGGCATGTCACAATCGCTTATATATCTCATTGATAATTCGAGAGACTTTTCGAGCAAATAAGAAAAACAACTATTCTCTGTCAATCGAGATATCACTAGAACCTTCTAAACGTGAAATCCTAGCTGTGCCGGCAAGTCTTGGCTATTATTGTTTGCCGGCTTTGTGAACACTAGCCGTGCAATCGTTAACTGCTTATGCAAGCTTTTTATTACCCTGAAATACTATGCGCTGTCTGTTATATAATTGCGCCAAAACCTTTATGCCCATTCTGCGACAATACTTTTAAATCAATTGCTTTTTTTAAAAACAATTTTTGTTCAATTGTAGGCTTCAGTGTTTGCAAAAAGTGCATATACTTAATCCTGGGTGAGCTTAGTGGCATTTGCTTCACACAGACTATCCCTGAAATTTCACTCTAAAAACTTAAAAACTGCATATAAGGAGTTTAAATCTTATAAAAAAAGCCTATAATATTACAGCCAAGAGAAATTCTGTGGTGAACTTGCTCCTATTAACTCGCCAGTATATATATTTTTGTAGTAAAACTAAATTTACACAAAATATATAATTTAAAAATTTAATAAGATATGTTCATAAAATTATGTAAAAATACCTTAAGAAATTCCAATATGTAAGGACTATGATACAATGAAGCACAAAATTAATATAATTTTGAGTGAACTAGTACTCAATGCTGCACTTATTGCTAGTGTTTACCTAGAATGCGTTTCGTTAGGATCTTCCTAACATCAGCTGTTGACGAACTTGAAGTTTGGGTTTTCTTCAAAGGTAGTGTCGAAATTAAACAATTTTCTTTCATATTTCTTTATGAAGATTTTTTCCCACATGGTTAATGCCAGGTAAACTGCAAAGGCTGTGACAACCTTTACATTGGAAAAACTAAAAGGAATTTAAACATTAGGCCTAAATAACATATTAGGAATATCAGAAACAAAGAAATAGATAAATCAGCACTAGTGTACCATTTGTGGAAGGAGAATCATGATATAGAACGAGAAATCCACTTATTAAAGTGTCCAAGGTCCACCTGCATTAACCACGTGGGAAAAAATCCATAAAGATATATGAAAGAAAATTGTTTAATTTCGACACTACCTTTGAAGAAAACCCAAACTTCAAGTTCATCAAGATACCGACAGAGACGTACCTATCACCTCCAAGGAGTTCACCAAACCAACATTTATTAGTCGACAACAGCTGATGATGTTAGGAAAATCCTAACGAAACGTGTTATAGGTAAATACTAGCAATAAATGGAGCATTGAGTACTGGTTTGACTCAAAATTTTATTAACCTTAAGAAATTTTGGAAAGAATGTAAAAAAAAATAGCTTGAAATACAGACCATGCCCTCTGCTCATAGTTATTTAAATCGCTATGCAAGTCTCTCAGTTTCACTCCAAAATTAGGAATATTTACAGGAATACACTCCTGGAAAATTGGAATAAATAAATTAAAAAGCCCAATACTAATTTTTGACCATTTATGCCCATTTTTTACCAATTGGTCCCCTTAAGCTTTAAATTCATGAGTACTCTGCAATGTCTTTTATTGTAAGATTTATCAATGACTGTAATAGCACTGAACTATTTTACAAACAATACAGTATTTAACACAATGGCATATTGCAGCTGCAATAGAATGAAACTGATAAAAGCAATAAGAAAAATGATTATGACTCCAGTTATGAATATGCATATTTTATAAGGAACCCTAAAGAGACTGTCAGGAAGAAATTTGTGTTATACTTTAAGAACTGTAAAATTGAACTGTTTATAATGAACCCAGAAAGCAGTGTATATAAAATGGCCTGAGGTAAAAGAAACAACACATTCTAATAGTTATTTAATGTAGATTATAATATTACAGCATCTTGAGGAATTGTATTATTTAATTTATAAGTCACATGAAAATAAGCTTTGGTGTATATGCTGTGAATAGTTGTAAAAATTTTCTATATGATGAACTTGTTCTAATACACGAGCCATCAATGGAAGTTATAAGATTAAGGACCTTCTTTGTTCAACCCTGCAGTTCAACAAACTTTGAACATTCTAACAAGTGGTTTTGTAAACTGGATATTTATGTACCTATTTGTGGAATGAACATTTTTGTTGATATTTAATATTTATTAGGAAAAATTATGTGTAAAACCAAAGCAACCTGGAACAGGGGAAGAAAAGTTGCAGAATATATATATATATATAATATATATATATCAACTAGATGACAGTGTTTTTTGAAAGTTGTATTTAAAAGATGGTATACCATAGAAGATCTTTCCTTTCTTCGTACCTTAGTCGTATGAATGCCTTTTTGGGAAAACACATGTAATGTTACAATTAGTAATCTCTGTATATTTTTATGGTTACATTTAGTTTCCCAGGAAAGCATTATTTATGACACAGAGCCTAAATCAGTAGGAGTTTTATGTTTGTAATTGTTTAGAGCTGTGTGTCATTATGTCAGTAGATTTGGTCTAAAACAAAAATAACCACTGTTTTGATGATGGTGCACCTATAAAAGTATAGTGCAATAAATTTAACTTTTATCAGTTAGTGTTTATTATTGAAATTGCTGAGATCTTTTCCACTGCACTGGCTGTAAGTCTGTGCTTGCATCAATAAATTTGTTAGGATAAGGTTCATTGATGTACTGTACTTCTTCTACTCAGCAATGCAACAAGAACAAAATGAAACATTTGAACATTAAATCACGTCCAACAGGTGTTTTTGTATTCCTTTTTTTTTCTGTGTCATGCTTTCCTGTTGAGCTACAATGCCCCAGAAAGTACACAAAACTTGTCTGATTTCATACAGCTCAGTGAACCTCCAAGATAATCACAGTTACTGCCTTATTTGGTTATGCAGAACATATGACATGGAATTGAATATGTTTAATGCCACTTCTTATTACATGTAGCACTACAGGTAATGATATTAAAGATACATAAATGAAATTATGCTTGGTCAAGGATATTTGGCAAAAAGCATTCCAGGCCTAAAGTTTAGAGACCTCCCCAGCTTTTACCACTTGTTAGGATTGGATTGGATTATGCTACAGAAGGGATTCGGCTAGATCTATCATGCCTATGCCCCAAACAGGATATCTCCAGGAGGAAGGAGACAGAGGGCGGCCGACCCAAGGAGTCACAACTGTTGAGAGCCAGGTTCCCTACAACTGACCAGTTGGAAACTGGTCGGCAGGCCAGTACAACCAGCATTGGGGGAATCCGTCCCCTTCAGCTGCTGTGGCGCAGCGGCGGACCCTTAGCACTCGTGGTACCTATGACGTTACTAGAGGAACTTCGGGCCGAACAACCAAGCTCCTCCCATAGGGGAGTTGTTCGGATTGGGTTGAACTTGTAGGGCAGTGGTTCCCGATACCCATGGGAGATCGGGTACGTCTCCGGACGGGGTTGAGGGAAGCCATATATTCCCACGTACTAGCCTACATAGCTAGTAGAAGGTGTGCTAGATCACCAGGAGCCCCAACCGAGGTTGTTCGGTAGCCTTCCCCTTTGGGGTTGGTGCACATAAGTGGCATATCCACTTCCACCCGTCTTGTGTTTTTGGACCAGATGGGGGGACTTGTTAGTCTCTAGGTCTTGCCCTATGGAAAGCCCCACGGAGGCGCTGGGCACCCTTCAAAAGGGGGAGGGGCGGCTTTGTAGCGTAGATGGTAGCATGTCTGCCTCACGTTCAAGAGGTCCCACGTTCGAATCTCGGTCAGGGTAAGTTACCTGGATAAGGTTTTTTCCGAGGTTTTCCCTTATCCTGAAAGACTAATGTTAGGTAACTCTAAGCTCCAAGGACCCTGGACTCATTTGAGCATCATTTCACCCAATTCATTTACCGTCGGATATGACTTAACGTTGGAGGACGTAAATTAAAAAAAAACCTTTGGGGACAGCTCGGTAACTCCCTGGTTTTGAGAGGGAGTTCAGTCTTCACCTTGTGAAGGCTGCCCACATAGGTACCCTCGCCTATATATATCCCACTTGCCATGGTCCTGAAACAGGAGCATATCATCCTGCCATGCAGCACTGAGGCTCCTGCCGACACTTCTACCCTGAAAGAGACTACTAGATGAGAGATGATATGAAATGATAATGAAGATGAAATTGGGACAGGAAATTCGGGGGATATAATTAACCGATTCGGCATTTGCATGGTGACCTGTGAAAGCCCCTAAAAAAGGCCTGGCAATCCAACCCCAACCTCCCAAATGCGGGTCACAGATCAAACCACCGATACCATCCTGCTCTGTACCACTTATGAGGTGTAAGACAAGCCTGGAAAACACCTCTGTCAATAAGGATAGTGCTGGCAAGATTTGAACTCCACACCTGCCAATCACGAGTCTGTACCGTAAAGACCTCAACTATATGTTCCAGCTGCAGGGCCATGATTGTACTTAGCAATGAAAAAACGGTAGAATTTATTTGCAGACTAATTTTTAAAAAATGACATTAAGGCTAAAGTAGGCTACCCTATATGCAGATTGTTATATTTGTATATATTTGTTTGCTTCACTGTTAATAGCTTCACATTTTACGTTTCTTTTGTTTGTTTGTTTGTTTTTTTGTTTTTTTTTGTAATTTTAAGTCCTCCAACATTAAGTCATATCGGACGATGAATGGAATGGGTGAAATGATGCTCAAATGAGCCCAGGGTCCATAGAGCTTAGAGTTACCCGACATTCGTCTTTCAGGATAAGGGAAACCCCCGAAAAAACCTTATCCAGGTAACTCACCCTGACCGAGATTCGAACTCGGGACCTCTTGAACGTGAGGCAGACTTGTCTGTTACAAACCTACCCAGAATAATGAAATGTAAATTAAATAAAAAGAGCAACATCTGTAGACTTGAAAGTTGCACATTACATGAATATTTTACGAAGTATGATATCAGACAACCTGTGATTCAAATTATAATTTTATTTTATTTTTATTTTATTTCTTTCCTTTGAAATCCAGCATAGCAGTGCACCATGGGCAATTGATGAAATTATTTAGTTCAGCATATTCATGGTACACTCAATAACAATGGATGCAATCTTAAAGTAAATGTGCTAAAATTCTATAACGAAAACAAAAATTTTGAGCATCTCCATGATGAAAGCATGCTAAATGCTATTATTTCTTTGACTGTGAGAATTTTTGACCATCCCATATCTTCAGTGACAATCATGTAAGTATCACAGTAAAACCTCGTTAACCCTGATGTCAGGATAACCCATACCAGTTTTGAAAGAAAGAAGATATTATGTTGTTTAGCGTAGTAAATGAAGACTTGTTTTACAGCTGATAACTTGCTATTCTCAGTAGGTACGTTACTCAATTCTATTACCAGTGGGTAGGGAGTTGCTTGCCAGACACAAAGAGAGATGGATGCATAAGCATGCGCGCTCGCGACTGAAGATGATTGATGCGCAAATGCATAGAATTAGGATCGGGCTTTTAATGCATTTAGAACTAAGAGCCAGAAGAATGATTAGGGATCTTCTTGAATATGTTTATATTCGGTATATCTTAGTGATATGGGCTTTGTTTATCATTGGGGGAGTGGAACTGAATCCCGAACCGACAATGGAGCAACTAGCCGATATAGAGAAATAAAAGCAACCTGGAGGAGGGAAGGATATATAGACATATGAAATAAGTTAGGGCGAGAAGGTTTTGCTTGGGCAAGAACAGGAGTGAGAAATTTGAACGGTCAAGAGAGGGAGCTAGATAAATGTCCATTGTGTGGAGAAGAGAATGCAGATTTCCATTATATACTATATTGTAGTCAAACAAAGATATGTAGAGAGCTGGCCTGGCTACGTAAATGGGACAATTTGGGGGGTGAAATAGTAATTAGAAAAATTTTGTCAGTAAAAGGGGAAAAGAACAGTAAAATATAGGGAATTATTTAAGGAAAGTTTAAGAGAGATGGCTAAAAACAATTAAGAGAAAAATGTAGATTATAGATGAAATGGCAAAATGTGTAAAAAGGAGTGGAGGGCCTCCAATACACAAAAACCTAGGGTTAGGTGTATGGGGACCGAATTATAATTCAATGGCGGGCAACATGGTAGGATTTTCAGGATTTAGGAATGTGGTATTTTCCAGTATTGATTGTAATCTTGATTTTATATTTCCATTTGATGGTGTAAAAGGAAAGATGATAAATAAATTACAAATTAGTTGGCAAATTCATTGCAATCACCCCACCTCCTGGGATCAGATTGTGACTTGCCAGAAAACAAGATTAAAGGGGAAAATAAAAAAAAAAGTGTAGAAGAATATTTTATAGACATTTTGATGGCTGTTCCGATGTTGATGAAGAAAACATAGTCAGTTGGTTGCAAATCGATAATGATGGAGGTTACAAACTGATTACAGAGGAAGGCTTATTGCATCATGTGGCGTTACTGAAAATGAAGAGTATTCAGGTGTTGATGAACCAGTTATATGTAGTTATGACCCATTGACAAGCAGTGACAAAGAGAAATTTATGCTTTATTTCAAGAGTCAAGCTGGAACATTGCCAAATGAACTTCTAATTTTAAAGCAGCTAATTGTGCTGCTCATACTAAACTGAGACAACAGAAGCTCACTGTCTTTCTTACTACTGACTAGTTTGTAGCTATATGTGTAAAGTGCAAATACATAGGCTATTACAGTAATACAGTTTGTGTGTTTTTAGGTAAAAGTTTGCCAATAGTAATTTCTTAACTCCATTAAAAACATTTTGGTGACGTACATGATTTTTTTTTAATGTTTTTCCATCATTCTCTGGATAATCCAGATTTCCGTTAATTTTGATCAGCCCTGATCCCAGCTGATCCTGGTAAACGAGGTTTTACTGTACTATAATTCATTTTAATATTGCAATGAAGTTATAAACAACACATATTTAGTCCTATCTTGTCAAAATAAGTTCTTCTAACTTTGTACTATCAGTGCAAAATAAGAACTGCTGTGATAAGATTAGATGTATGATTGAAGGTTCTTTTATCTCTTTAAGCTCAATTTTTTTATTGAGTCAGATGAACATTACAGGTCAATACATTTTTTTTAAATAAGCATGACAAGATTGGAAAGCTGTAATTTTTACTGGAACTTTGTTACTTATAATATTTATTCTTTGTCATTCTTGTAATGCATTAAAATCCATTTACAAAATTTGTAATGTTTAAGAAGTGCATATCATGGTGGCACCCTGGTCCCATTACACCCATTAACATTTAAAGTGTATTAGCAAACACATACTTGCTCTCCAGACTCACATGTGCATCACAGCAAAAGACAGAATTCTTTATCTTGCAATTGGTGAATAAATGATAGCAACCCCAGCTTCAAAACTTGTCTGTGATGAGCAGGAATGTTCCTGAACAATAAGTGAATAACTTTTCACCAAAATTATGCCACATATCTATATAGTTCTACTAAAAAGCTCAGGGAAAATTTTGGAGTGAGAGAAGAAGGAAATCTCCCAAGTATTACAGAAAGTGATATTATCAATGTTGAGGGCATGTTATGGCTCAGCGGTTAGACCATTTGACTCTCACCAAGGTGGCCCAGGTTCAATCCCAGGTGACCACATGTGAAATTTGTAGTGAACAACGCAGGGGCTGATTTTCTCTGGGATCTCCGATTTCCCCTGGCCAGTTGGAAAGAGATTGAAAATGGAGGCTAATGCCTTTGAAACCAGTCTTTCAATAATATATAAACAAGTAAGTGATGAGTATTAATAAACCAACTATTAAATAGTTTCTGAGATTAATTTTGACATCACTGTTACTAAATTCCTCCAAACACATATATTGGAAAACGTAATTATGAATGATTGAATTATTCACTGTGCACATTCCAAAATTTTACCATTTTTTACAATTTACAACTTTAGGCTACATTTATTTGTCTTTATCTTGTTGCTACCTTGTCTTACATGACACCCTGGTCTTCTGCTCTACTAGGTAGCTCTTAACCTCCATGGCTCCTTGTTACTTAATTAGCCCCTTTCTTCCCCCTCATCTTCCTTTCTTATATTCTTTACATTTCTTGCCCATTTTTCTTTTACTTTCTGTAAGAACTCAAGAATACTTCTTACCTTCTTTCCCTCCTTTCCTGTTAACATTTTTATAGCTACTATCATCTTCTCTACTTTCTCCCATTTCTCCTCCCAAACCTTTTTTCTTCATATTGCAACATTCTTGCATTCTGTTACATAAAGTTCTATACTTTCTCTTCCACCACACAATTCACAAATTCCCTTTTCCCTACGTCTTATCCCTCTTAGGAATATTGTTCCTGTTCTCATCCAAGCTAGCCCTTCTCTCTCTTACCTATTGCAGTAATCTACATAGGCTAGCCCCTAGTGTTCTACCAGGGAAATATATGAGTCAAATGGAGAATTTAATGTCATGACGGCATGTTGGCCATGGTAGCTCAATGGGTTAGAGCGACTGGACGAAAACCAGATCTGTGGTTCAAATCCCGGCCGTGGCATTGAATTTTTCATGTTGACTCTATCAAAAACCTTAGCCTATATACGGCTAGTATGAAGAAATGATTAATTTCCATCAATTAACTAAAATAATAAGAGTTAAATCATGAAGCCTGGGACTCAAGTTCATACAATAGTAAGTCTCCACGAACGGTGTATCTCGGATGCGAGAGCCCCTAGTGGTTTACCTCGGAAATATAGGAGTCAAATGGAGAATTTAATGTCATAACGGCAAGTTGGCCACGGTAGCTCAATGAGTTAAAGCAACTGAACGGAAACCAGGAGATCCGTGGTTCAAATCCCGGCCGTGGCATTGAAATTTTCACGTTGACTCTGTCTATTATAGCTATAATTTCCACTTTTGAAACAACAAGTCATAAATGTCATATCTCATATTCCTTGTTTAAGGTATCTGCACTTGTTCCGAAAATATTTTGGTGAAGTTCATTAACACCCTTATATTCATTCAAAGGTACACATTTTTCAGTTGTTGTAATACACTAATTTTGTAACACTGTTTACTGCTGCTAGCCATGACATGTTTGCCTTGCCATGTGAATGATATGGATAAGACAGATTACTGTCAGGTAGTCAAACAAGGTTGAAGGCTATCTATGACCACTTGGTTAAGTCTAACAGGGGACACCTCTAACCATGAATGCTCAGAACTGCATGAAAACATGCTTAGATTAACAATTGATCATAAACAAAATCGTGGTCTGAGTCATTACCATGTAAAATGTTGCATTCTGCTTCAGAAAATTTAATAGAGAGCAACAAAGTAACAAGATATCAATGCCATACGAGGAAAATTAAATATAATTCAATGATGTCAGTGTATAATTACATTTTCAATTAAAGGTGCCAAAAACTCTCTTCTCAAATTGTAATAGTGCAAAACACACATATACTACGCACTGACAGTGATATTAGTCCTCAAAGTGCAGATGTAGGATTTCAATGAAGTGGTTAAAACAAAGAGCAAGAGAATAATGTTCTCACTTCACTTGTCATGTTATCAACTTCAGAATCACTTTCGCATTCACACGGTCCAATAATGAAAGCAGCACTAATTACATTTGCAAATGATGATATGGGTATGTCAATGTCATAACCTGCATTTTGCCAGTATTTTGCAACACAGGCTTATACTTTGATACAGCAAATTAATTGTAAATTATAGATAATATAGATATAGAATAAAAAGAAGTATTTCAGAAAGTGGAGTGCCATTGTTACTAAAATTAGGCAAATGAGTCAACCTTGTATATACTTTTCTCCACTTACAAGTTTTTTAATGAAGACTAGTTTCTGGGAACCTCTTCCCTATCGTCAGTTCTGTGGTTGACTGATGATGCATCCGGTGTCTGCATCTGGCTTGGTGTCATGCTGCCATCTAATGTCCTGGTAAGTTTAATGACGTCACTCCCCTATGCAGCGGTTTAAATGATATTTATATGTCGCACCAATTTTAATGCCGGTACAAAAGTAGCATTCACCATGTAGATGCGGTGCTGTGTGTTCATATCCAGCGGAAGCTGATTGTATTAGTTACCAGTACAGCCACACTTAGAGCGCTGTAATTTTCTTCCTGTTCTGCAAAAATTACCGCTTCTTCTCCGTAGAAGGCACTATGATTTCAAGATAAGACTCACCAGTCAACTATGATGTCATTCTTGCTCAATCAGAGGGCGGGAAATAACAAATAAAAATGAACACTGTGTACCAAATATCTCCATGGCAATTTAATCACCACTAAAGTCCAAAAAGTTCCCATAATACCCACTAGTGAAAAGTCTAAAAGAGAATATTTAACAACCTTGACAGAGTATATTAAATTTTATATTCTGTTATATTCTGCTAGAGTGTTTATGAGATTCCAAGCAGTTAATTTCTGTATACTTACTTTTGGCTTCACAAGCAACAATTTTAAGTTTATCAATTGTGCCTATTTCTTCTAGCCCTCGGAAATTCACATCACTTAACAAAAGGGTCCACACAGTATCGCAGAGACGATAAGTTTCTAATTTGTTAGCCTGAAAATAATGCAGTGTCATTTTAGATTTAATGCAAAAAGTGCTCTGTATATTTTAAATGGGAATTCCAAAGGCAGGTTTTATATTCATAATTGA
The DNA here is from genome assembly GCA_030765055.1 of Mantis religiosa. NCBI lineage: Eukaryota > Metazoa > Arthropoda > Insecta > Mantodea > Mantidae > Mantis > Mantis religiosa. The sequence goes on from CM060951.1 coordinate 192,000,981, forward strand.
GTAGTAGATTATATTTTTCAAAAGTATTTTGTTCTATATGGTACAAGAAGTCTACATATATAAATGGTTCACAATTAATGCATTCATGTCTAATTATAAACAATGTTAACTAGATAAATTACATACAATATTAGCATATACAGACATAATTAATAAAACAAAATAATACTGCTTAGCAGTATGAAATATCACAACTATGCCATATTCTTGCCAAAATTAGAAGCCTAAGAAGTATGCATAGTAGCTTATAAATGGTTTGAACGTTTCTTAGCTGATAAACAAAAGATCACTGTAATACATATTGGTATAAATTATATAAACTCTTATAGCAAGATAGACATGTAATTCACCAAGGGACCATTTTTGATCATTATTGATATGATTATTTGTACAGTTTCCATTACATTTTCACTACAGTGACTTTGATATCTAACAATCACTATTATACATCCTGTAAAAATACATGAAATTGCTGACCTAAGATTTACTTGCTGACTCAGGTCCCCTGGCCTTTGATTTTCCTGAGCAGCTTGGTGTCATTTCTTCCTGACCTTTGCTTCTTTTATCCTAATCCACTTTTCTCTTAACTTATATAAGAATTCTCCTATACATCTATTTTTCTTTTCACCCATCCCCGTTAACATGCGTAATGCCACTATGTCTTTGCTCACGCTGTCCCACTTCTTATCCCATATTTTTCTCCTGCAATTTGTTAACTCCTTGCATTCTATCAGATAATGAACAGTGCTCTCTTCATCTTCACAAAATTCACATATGCCTACCTCATTACTTCTCAACCCTTTTAGATATATTATTCCTACTCTCATCCATGATATGCCTTCTGTTCCAATTTTGTCACATTGATCTATATATTTTTCCCTAACCCATTCTGTCTTTAATTGCTTATAAAATTTCAAAGATTTCTATACTTTCCCAAATATCCTGCCTATCTATGTCTTGTACTCTGGTTCTCTCTTCCTTCCAAAAACCGCTATGATTTGACTCCTCTCCTCTCCATAAATCTCCCATGCCTATCTTCGATACCATTCTTTCCAATTCCGACCCCCAACTATTTGTGTTCTTAATGCTTTTCTGTTGCTTCATGCACAGATTCAATAATTCCCCTTTCTGCCCTTTAATACACTTATACCAGAATTTCAGTATTCTTTCTATTATTATTGCCCTCCTTTTTGTATTACCCAACTCTAGTAATGCCACTTCTCTTGGTGCCAATTTTGGCAGCCCTAGTAGTTCCTTGCAAAACAGTCCATACATCTGGTCTAATTGTGTTCCTATCTCTGATATGCCCCATACCTCCACTGCGTACATTGTTCTGGATTCAACAAACGCTTCATGCATTCCTTCTAACCATCTAACTGACATTTCCAGTTTATGTTTACATATTCATACCCCTGTCATTGCCTCCCTGCCATTAGCTATCAGATCTGCAATATACAACATACTGAGATTGTATTATGTGCTGAAGACAGCAATTTATTCTCAGAGATTACACATACATAGACTCGCAAAATCAAGCCGATAATATAATCATAAATCTAGCAAAGTGCTTACTCACAAATAAACTAATATTAAATGGAAAAAGAATCTCTACATATGCATTGTACAGCCAGTTTCTATCTTTTCATTTTTTTAAATAAAGATCCTGTAACATAAGTCCTGTCGCAAGATGAAAAAAATGGGCAAAAGATGCTCAAATTAACCCAGGGTCCATAGATTTAAAATTACCCAACATTCATCTTTCAGAATAAAGAAAATCCCAGAGAAAACCTTACCCAGATCACACACCCCGATTGAGATTCAAACTCTGACAGTGGCAAAGCATGCAATGAGGTGCTGGAAGCACTGCTTCCCCAAGTAAAGGAAGAAAACCAAAAAATTCATGCCAAACAATATTTTATTTACTCTAGATACATTTTCAAAATTTATTCACGAACATCCACGGTGCTATGGACAATTTGATGGCTGCTTAAGCTTGAGTGACCAGTTCCGTGAGTTCATTCAGTACTGAATATTTCTGTATTCACACATTCATAATCTTCAATATCATGCTTCGCAGGTTTCCAGAAGCAATCACACTCTTCGGTAGTTAGGAAGTACTGACAGATAGTCATGTGAAGCCTCTATAGCATGTGAAGAAAATATGAGCTGAATCTTTCCTGGCGGCGTATATGTTCTAGACGTTCTCGGGCTTCGAGCCAGATAAGCAGAGCTTACCTGGCTCGAAGCCCGAGAACGTCTAGAATATGTGAAGAAAAGTTTACTTTTTTGTTTTATGTGGCACTTTTAAATAAAACTTTAAGTATATTTCAATAGCGTTACATAGTCATTTATGTAAATTGGTATATAGTAGTGATAAATGCAGAATGCTTCTGAAGTTTTAAGTTATTAGCAGAAATGTACCAAATGCATACTTTCTCCATGTTATACTAACAATTCATGTAGTGTGGGCATAGCTGTAGGAAAAATTGGAATGTGTGAGTGGAGAGGGAAAGCAGGAATGTCTGCTTATAATGTGAGCAGTCTTGCAATGCAAGAAGGGCCTACGTGTGACTGTACAATAGTAAGAGTACTAAAGAGTAGCTTTAGTTCTTTGAGTCATTCTCTCTTATTTTAATAAAAATTATTACTTGCAGCTTCCCTAATTTTGAAAGTCATACTTTGCCAGTGAATTCTGGATCACTAGAATGTGAAGTAGACACGCTACCATCACACTATAGAGATGGATGCATTACATACCCAATAAAGATAGTAAATCACTATGACCAAAAATTGTATCAATAATGAAACTGTACAATATGTTTCAAAGAAAATTTCTGGAAATTATAATTGACTAGCTCTTCAATTGGAACATTACGGCAAGAATAGATAGAACCTCTTATATAATATCTGTTTTGATATACATCTATAACCTAAAACACCTGTGTGGTGGCCGGGTGTAAAGAATAACCCCAATGTAGCCCATGCATGTCGTAAAAGGCAACTAAACTGGACAACTGGTGCCTGGGGGTATAACTAGGCCACTCAGTCTCAGGGAATGTAAATGTGGGACCTGGTCCTCCAAGAGGAGGTTTGGAATAGGGTTAACAGCCCTACCTGGTAAAAAAGAAATTGGAAATTAATTGTTCTTTCACACTGGCCGTGTGTAGGCTAAATTGTGGAAACGTAGAGTCAGACTGAAAAATTCAATGCCATAGCCGGGATTTGAACCACGGATCTTCTGGTTGGCCATAGTAGCACAATGTTAGTGCGGCTGGACGGAAACCAGAAGATCCGTGGTTCAAATCCCGGCTATGGCATTGAATTTTTCAGTCTGACTCTACGTTTCCACAAAAAGAAATTGTTTTGGAACCAAAGGACAAAGGACGCCAGACGGATCTAATGGATAAATTACCTGGACAGCGGAAATGGCATATGAATTGTGGTAGGGAATGCTGGGTTAACCTGGAGCACTACAAACTCTGAAACATGAACTGAAGAAACACAGAATGCAAGGAACAGGGCAGCTAAGAAAGTATTTAATGGTAAACCTGGCGGACAACCTAGGACAAGATGGTTGGACAATGTGGAGGAAGATTTGAGGGGAATGGGAATAAGAAGATGGAGAACCAAGGCTGTGGTCCGAGAAGAGTGGGCAGAGATTGTCCAGAAAGCCAAGGGGTGGTGGCAGTGGTGGTGGTGGTGGTGGTGGTTACCTAAACACAAATAATGACAATAATTTTAGTTAATTGATGGAAATTAATCATTTCTCCACACTAGCCGTATATAGACTAAGGTTTTTGATAGGTAGAATCAAACTGAAAAATTCAGTGTTATCAGGGATATCATCAACAAGCAGTTGTAGAACAATATTTCTAATCGTCTTTTCACCTGGCTTGCTTCCTGAGAACAACTTGAGCATATTTGACACCAGGAAAGCTTCAGGTCTTATATTTTAATTTCTTGGTTTATTTAAAATAGCTTTTAAATAATTTTTAGAGATGACTAGAAGGTGATGTTGTTTCTCAGGTCAGATGTGCAATACTTTTTCAATACTGAAAGGAAACTTGTAAAGAAGATGTATATTTATATATATAATGTCCTATATTATTTATATGATGTGCAGGAAAAATAAACAAAAAAATGTAAAATATGCAGTTGTCTATAATATATTTATCTGGAACTCTGGCAGTGAAATAAGTATTCTTTTGATGCCCACATACAGGAGGCCCGAGTTCAATTCTTGTGGCTGACCTACCTGACCCATGGGTTTTTTGGGAGTTTTCCCGGGTCGCTGGGTAGGTTAATTACATCCCCCGAATTTCCTGTCCCTCCATTTCATCTCCATTATCATTTCACGTTATCTTTCATCTGGTGGTCTCTTTCAGAGCAGAAGTGTCGGCGGGTGTCTCAGCCCTGTCATGACTCTGGGCAGCTGCCCTCTATCTCCTCTCACTTCATCCTTCCTCCCAGGGGGGTTTCGGTGGCGAATCCCCTCCGTATTAATCCTAATCCTCATTCTTTTGATAATGCAGGAGAAAAATAATTAGGTTCTGAGTCCTAAATAGCACATCATCTAAACCTCTTTTCTGTTAAAGTAACATTGCTACTCAACCAAACTTGTATATTACTAGAACCTATATGCTTTATAAGGAATAATATTGAACAAAGACAGTATTGAACACTAAAAATCCAACAGAAACAATAATAAAATACGCTTTAGACTGCGAGAACAATAAGGATCAACACAATGCAGCATAAAGGCATACATATAATGTGGGAGTCAAAAAACTCTAAACTGGCTGCATAATATTTTGCCTGTCCTTGTTCTCAGCACTCATCATCTACTGTTGACTATAATCTTTACAATATTTCACATAGCTATTTTATTAATAGCCAATTGCCAGAAAAGTGATAGCTAATGGCAGGGAGGCAATGTCAGGGGTAAGAATATGTAAACATAAACTGGAGATGTCAGTTAGATTGTTAGAAAGAATGTATGAAGCGGTCGTTGAAGCTAGAACAATGTATGCAGTGGAGCTATGGGGCACATCAGAGATAGGTACAAAATTAGACCAAATGTACAGATTGTTTTGCAAAGAACTACTAGGGCTGCCAAACTCAGCACCAAGAGAAGTGACATTACTAGAGTTGGGTAATACAAAAAGGAGAGGAATAATAATAGAGAGAATAATGGATCTAATTTGGACAACAGCTCAGGAGCAGGAATTAAGTGTGCACTGTTCTTATTCTATCAACCAGCAGGATACCACACAACAAATTTTGATGCAGAAGTAATGGCTATTCATATTTCACTCCAACACCTTCTATACAGAATAGATAAATTTAAAAATGCTGTCATACTTTCTGATTCTAAAGCAGCATTATATGCAATAAGTTCATATAAAATGAGGTCAATCCCAATTAAAGAATGTCACAAAATGATCCAACAACTTCAAGAACTACAGAAAAGAATTATATTACAGTGGATACCTGCACATTGTGGAATTGCTGGAAATGAATCAGCTGACTTTCTTGCCAAAAATGGTGCAAATTTAATTCAGAACAAAAGTAAAAACTTACCCTTTACATCCATAAAAAGATTAATTAAAAACAAATATAAAAAAAACCAATCAATATCTAACAAAGCCAAAGATAAAAAATGTAACATTTTAATTAAAAATCCAGAAATTATTCCAGAAATCCCACGTAAAGCTGCAGTAGCAAATTTTATATTACTTACAGAACATGATTATTTAGCCAAACACTTACACAGAATAGGAATTTATACAAGTTCAAATTGTCCTCTGTGCAACAAAGAAGAGGAAATGACTGAAGAACATCTAAGCTGTGAAGCCCTACCTGCCGGACCCACTACACAGAAATATTGGAGAGCAAGAGAGCTAATGGCTTCACTGCCGAAGCCTAGCATTTGAAAACAACAACATAATAGAGAGAATATTGAAATTCTGGTATAAGTGTATTAAAGGGCAGAAAGGGGAATTATTGAATTGTGCATGCAGCAACAGATAGGCAAGAGATATGGGAAAGTATAGAAGAAAAAAAAATCTTTGAAATTTTATAAGCAATTAAAGACAGAATGGGGTAGGTAAAAATATATAGATCAATGTGACAAAACTGGAAGAGAAGGCATAGCATGGATGAGAGGAGTTGAGAAGTAATGAGGTAGGGATATGTGAATTTTGTGGAGACGAAGAGAGCACTGTTCATTACCTGATAGAATGTAAGGAGTTAACAAATTACAGGATAAAAATATGGGATAAGAAATGGGATAGTGTAAGTAAAGAGATATTGGTGGTACGCATGCTAACGTGGATGGGAGAAAAGAAAAATACATGTATAGGTGAATTCTTATATAGGTTAAGAGAAAAGTGGATTAGGATAAAAGAAGCAAAGGTTAAGAAGAAATGACACCAAGCTGCTCAGGAAAGCCAAAGGCTTATAGCCAGGGGACCTGAGTCAGCAAGTAAATCTTAGGGTCACAATTCTAATGTATTTGTACAGGAGGTATAATACAGTATGGTCAATGTTAAATTTTATTGAACTGAAATTCTAATGGAAGCTGTACAGATAAATAAATATCAACTAATAGCCAATTATTGTATGTATTATCTGCTTTTGTTCTAGAAAGAAGAATCAAGCAAACAGAAATCATATTTTGTTATTTTTATGAGAGTTAATGTGATTTTTGAAGATGCATGAAGTAGTGCATATTGAAATTCCTATGTGATTTCCTATATTGAAGCTCCCATTGCAGCCTGACCCTCCACTATACACTTAGCATGAACTAAAAGTAACATTACCTAATGACAGAAACATTAGACCTTCAATCAAGATGATTGGGTAAAACAACATTTAACTTATATCAAAATTTAACTGTATTGGAACACCACAGTGAAACGAAATAATTATTCAATTATAGATGAGTCGTATTTATTACACATCAGCTTCACTTATGTATCTATATTGAGGACATGTTTCGCGAACCATCGTTAGCATTGTTGGCTCTTATGCGACTAAAGCTTGATCCAGTGGTGTGGGTAGTTCTGGATTTGCTGCTGCCATCTGTTGATTTTGTGATGAATTTAAATGTGGGGTTGTCTTCTGGCGGGATTTCAAAATTCATTAGTTGGTTTTTATGTTTTGCTATGTATATTCTGTCCCATATGACGAGTTCGCTATGTTTTTGTATTTATTTTAGTAATTTGGTGCTATCTTCAATTTCATGTTTTTCAGACCAGAAATGAGCTGCTATTGAGGACTTATCAAAATTCAAAAAGAATTAAAACAGATCACAGCTCTTTCACCAATAAAATAAGAAATTAGATTTGCTAAATTTACTTACCATGTGGGCCATAAAAAGTTTCCAAAAATATTCAAGAAATACAATATAACACTGGCAGCACCAAAAAACAATTACAACATTAAAAACCTACTTAACAGTAATAATACTGATAAGATAAAACCAGAATAAAAGTCAGACATTTCTAAGATTAAGTGTAAAGACTGTGGAAAAAATTTACATAGGGAGGACAAAAAGAAACATAGGCACTAGAAAAAAAGAACATTTTAGACACTTAAGATACAAAAAAAAAAAAAAAAAATACTGATAAGTCCGCAATAGCAGCTCATTTCTGGTCTGAAAATCATGAAATTGAAGATAGCACCAAATTACTAAAATACGTACAAAAACATAGTGAACTCATCATATGGGAGAGAAGGTACATAGCAAAACATAAAAACCAACTAATGAATTTTGAAATCCCGCCAGAAGACAACCCCACATTTAAATTCATCACAAAATCAACAGATGGCAGCAGCAACTCCAGAACTACCCACACCACTGGATCAAGCTTTAGCCGCATAAGAACCGACGATGCGAACGATGGTTCACGAAACATGCCCTCAATATAGTACGTAAGTGAAGCTGATGTGTAATAAATACGACTCATCTTTAATTTAATAAAATTTAACTTGTTTTACTTAAGAAAATACTTATATGAATATCAGTTAATTTTTAAGGCTATAGGTAAACTACTCAAGAGGAAAATATATATACATTTTTGAAAATTTGAAATTAATTTTTATTTTTAATATGGATATATTCAAGTTTCTAAGTTCAGTTGCCATAATTAATGGTATGAGAGTTATATATAGCTTCCACCAAATGTTAATTTATATACTCAAAGTTTTATGTAAGTTACATGTACTAACCTGGAAATTTAACCTTGTATCTGTTTTTGTTGGCAGTGCATCATTTATAGATTTGTCAAACTGAAGGAGGACCTTGGCAGCTAATTCTGGTGTTATTTTCCTATTCTGAAACATTAAATAACACACTACATAAAATATGATTATTTTTAATAACATTTCACTTATCTTTTAAGGAAATTGATGAAAATTTCAAAACATTAATTAAAAGATAAGGAAGTTTTATTTCAAATAATTGCTTCACTTGCTTTGTTGCTTCACTGTTTCTAGCTTCTATTATGTATTAATCAAATGGCATTTTATTCTTTTAATAAATAAGCTATCAAAAATAGTGAAGTAATAGTGAACTCCTTCAAGAGTTATCTAATTGATAGAGTCAACATGAAAAATTCAATGCCATGGCAACTTAGTAAGTCGCCACAAATGGTGTATCTCGAATGCGCAAGCCCCTAGTGGTCTGCCGGGGAAATATACGAGTCAAATGGAGAATTTAATGTTGTGACGGTAAGTTGGCCATGGTAGCTCAATGCGTTAGAGCGACTGGACGGAAACCAGGAGATCCATGGTTCAAAACCCAGCCATGGCATTGAATTTTTCATGTTGACTCTATCAAAAACCTTAGCCTATATACGGCTAGTGTGAAGAAATGATTAATTTCCATCAATTAACTAAAGTTATCTAATTTTTATGTGTCAAGAACATACACAATTAAGCATTTTGGAATTTTCACTCCATTGTTATGAAGCAGGTGTTTTCTGTAGCTCACATGTTAATAAATGGAGAATTGCCAAAAGATAAATGTGGAAAAGTCCAAAAGGTAATAAAATTCCTGAGATCATTCTGAAAACTGCACACATACTGTCTTTTCCTCTGAAGCCCTCTCATTATTCTGGAAAGGAAATTCATTACTTAGATCCTGGCTGTGTATAAGAAAACTGAGTTCTACTGCAGTACTTATCCAGAAACAACCTTTAAATACAACTTCTACTTCCAGTATTCATGGAAAAACTATGGTTATAAATTTGGCAGACCACGAATAGATGTGCGTTCTCTTTGTGAGGAACATGCCAAATTAAAAAATACTCATCTCTGTGAAGCTTCAAAACTTGTAGCCAAGTCAGATTTGGATGTTCATTTTCAAACATTTCAAAACTTTGAAATTCCCTGAAAAGGGCAAAGTCCTTAAAAAGAAGAAATAGGCGTCATTGCCTAAGACTAATTGAAGAATTTGATCTTGCCAGAAATTCCTGTGCAAAGAGTCTTTTATATGCAGCAATGTGGACCAACATATTCAGCATTCACAATTTAAACATGATAGCTCTGTTTTGTATCTTTATCCTCAGGGTAATAGAAGAAACGGTTGAATGAGGTGTGCATTTTTTTATACCATTACATTAAAAATTATATTCCAGACATCACTAAAGATTTCATACGGATGTGCTGGACAAAACAGAAACAATGCAATGGTGAAAATGTGCATGTGGTTACAGCTGGAATATTTGAGTCATTTACCCACATGTTTCGTGAATGAGGTCATGCAACAAATATTTCAAAAAGAAATTATTCAAAAAGAAAATTAAAATTTGTGATAGAGTATATACTCTAAAAGAATATGTTGAAATAATTGCAAATAACAGAAAGAATGTGGATATTAATGTTGCAGAATTTGCTAAAATTATTAATTTTGATAAATGGTGGCTATCTTACTTTAAGAAGAGTGTAATGTTCAGGGAAAATGAAGGGGTTCCAAGAGACAAGAAGCAAGTTCTAATTCCACAGTAACAAGACTGGAGAGATTGAAGGGTCCTATTATACATTGACTGACCTGTCAAATATACATTCTTTCTGGGATAGCCTTGTTCAATACAGCATCTTATTATTCCCTCTGAAAAGGCATATAAGGACAAAGTTCTCATAAACCTTAAAAAGATTCAGGACATTGGCAAGTTCAGAAAATATTGTGACTTTGTGGGTTCGTGGAATCAAAGGTCTAACTCGCAGAAGTTCAAATCTTTCTTTCCTTCCATATAAATATGCTTTGTACACCTCTGATAACATGTACGCAATCTTCCAGTCCATCTGCACCCTTCACTAGCACTGCGCTCTTCACGGCTGTCTGCCCAGAACTAACTTCTCCAGCCCAACGCATCGCTTATATAGACACCAATTGCCGAATCCAGAAGCTTCCGGGTTTCATGAAACATAATGGTTTTTCCAGACGTCAGGGGGAGGGGAAAGGGACGGTCCAGTGACTTGTGGTACTTTTCTCCCACCCCCCTCAGCGAGCAATTACCAGTTACAAGGGTAGGCGTGGCCTGAACGCTTTCCTTCTCCCACCCTACCTGCTAGCTAGTATCGTGCCTTCCGATAATCAGGTGAAAATATGTTCCTCAAGAACTGCTATGCAATTTTATGGCCAACAAATGTGGCTCAATGTGATGTTGTGTAAAGCTCTCGAAGTCAGAGTTTTTGTATTTGTTTATCTAAATTAAATTGTATCTAGGGAAAGTAGTAGACATTTTAAAACCTATTTTACTTCCTTTATTTATTTTTATAAAAATACATTAATTTACATAACAATTGATATCTTTGCTAGCTGGTCACTACTAAATTTACCTGAAAAGCATTAAGTCAACTTTTTAAACAAAATAAATACAGAAGAAACTTTCAAATTGTGTTTTCACTCAATGAAATGCATTACTAGACATTATTTTACATAAAAACATATTAATAATTCACATTTACTTGCTTTTGTTACATTTTTGCAGTTTTTTCTTTCTCCTGAAAAGTTATGAAATTGACTTAAAGCCATTCAACTCCAATCAAATGAATTAAGGTATGGACGTATTCTTTCAGGCCGAAAAAACCAGGTATTCCAGTAAGACTGCAATGTCTAACTATTTTTATAAGTTTTCACAACAACGAAGGAAGCCATATTCAGCTAATGGGTATAGCAATATATGAACAGTGTTCTTTAATAAGAATGCGATTATCTCGAGATTTTCTTGCAATAACCATGCATTCATCATATCTTTGTAATGTAAGCTTGCTTTTATGCATTTTAAAGTATTTAGTTAAGAATACCTACTACTGTTAAACCTTCTACTATTCCATATTTTGGAATATCATAAAATCTGATAAGACGTTCTTCTATTTCACCACATCAACATTAGGATAAGACAAGATGTCATTCTTTTGGCTCTTACTAGATGTGTCGGTCGTTTCAGACACGTCAAGTGATTGTTTCAAATCTGGGCAAAGTTTCTGCATCAGTTACCTCAGTTATACATTAAATCAATTCATTCTGTATCTCAGAAGTCCTTAAATAGAGTAGCATAACTACTATTCAGGTGGTCTCTTAAGTAACTTTCTTCCTCAACTAAATATTCTAAAGTCTCCAATTTATTCACATTGTTCATAGACAGTGGGATTCACCATGACCAGAAACAACATTTCTTCCACCAAAAAGAAAATTGTAGAAATTCTCTATTTTAGTTTTTCCCCAGCTCATTAAATTTAACGGTTGTTTTAGTATGTTTATGGAAGACTCTCTTTAAAATGACTAACACAAGTCTTTCTGAAACTTTAGTACTACATATTAGCCATAAACAAGTGGAATCGACCATAAACTACTACGCAATATTATGTCATACGCCACATCTAAAAGTTACCTCTGTACAGCCTATGGTAGCACAAACTAAAAAACAAAAAAAAAGTAAGTCATACTCTTTCTGTGATTTTCATAAGTGAGAAAACATTGACCTTCAAAGGTTGCATTTAAAATGACGGCTTCAATACATGCTTCCAATCTGCTGTGGAAAGATTGCTGCACACGTTTTAGCATTTTAGCAGAAATTTTAGAGGAGACGCAGACATATTAACTCGTTTCATATTCTCTGGTAGTTGTAGACAGTGTCTTTCAGCTTTTTCCACAGAAAAAGAGTCTACAAGAGTCAAATCCAGTGAACAAGCCGGCCCAGGTACAGGTCCTCTTCGTCTAATCCAACGATTTGGAAATACTCCATTCAGACAACTGCAGTACTTTGTGCACTATGGGATAGCCGTCATGTTAGCACCACAAGTTCCTCCTAGTCTTCAGAGGAACGTCTTCCAGCATCTGTGGAAAATAGTCTGTTAGGATACCTGTAGGTGATATTTGTGCGAGTTCTGTGTTCCTTCTATGAAAAAGGAGCTACTGTCCCACTCACACATTTAAACTCCATGGATACCTACCAATGTTCCACTTGACGAAGCCAGTAGTGCATGTTTCTATGGTTTACTTGTTCAGATTAGTAAATGTTGCTTCACCACCAAAAAAGTTAAGTACACGATGATCATATTGTCGCGAAGCCGTTATCTACGATAGCGCGGCTAGCGTACAGGTGAGCCCAGAGGTTCTACTCCCATTAGTCTTGAACCCATAGGAACAAGACCCGGGCCTCTTTCAACCAGGGAGTTATCCGAGCTGTCCCAAAGGGCGCTCGGCGTCCTCCGTGTGGCTTTCCATAGGTCAAGACCGGGTTACTAACAAGCCCCCCCCCATCTGGTCCAGGGACACAAGACGGAATGGAAGTGGATACGCCACTTACGCGCGCCAACACCAAAGGTGAAGACTACGGATATGACCTCAGTGGGGCCGCCTGGTCATCTAGCACACCTTCTACTAGCTTTGCAGGCTAGTACCCGGGAGAATTAATGACTTCGCTCAACCCCGTCCTTAGATGTACCCGATTCCCACGGGTATCGGGAACCACTGCCCCCTCGAGACCATCCCAATCCGAACAACTCCCGAAGGAGGGGCTCGAATGTTCGGCCCGATGTTCCTCTAGTAACGTCAGAGGTACCACGAGTGCTAAGCGTCAGCAGCGCCCGCACCACGGCAGCTGAACGGGACGGATCCCCTCCCCTACGGGGACGGCTAGCGTACACAAAGAGCCGGCAAATAACGATAGCGCCGATAAATAACAGACGGATCACGGAGGTAAAGGACTTGCCGGCATAGATTAAGTTACGCTTCTGGAAGGTGATAGAATTTTCGGTTTCTTTACTGTCCCAGAAATGTCTCGAATTTATGAATGAGATATATAAGAGATTGTGACACGCCAGCGGACAGTTGTAAAATGAGAGTGAGTCGTGAGAGGTAAGCAGAGAACAGCTGAGAGTGTTGTTGTAACGAGAGCTGATGTAAACTGAACGCTGTTTGTTATTGTCATCGTCCTTGGAAGATTGTGTTGTATATGTGACGTAATGTTGTTACGTGAGAATTGAACAGTGTATTTCTACGGAAATAAAGAACATTTGGAATATCTGCAACTCGGCCGTTTAATTCTACGAACCCACGAAGTCACAATATCTTAATGTCGTACAAAAGGTGACACGATTCTCGAATTAGTTCCATGCAGCTCTGATGGACAGAGATATTATAGGGATGGAATCTATGTCGATGGATAATTTCTGACTCACGCCACTTCCACGCAATTGATTAATTTGCTAATCTACTGCCACAGCAGTTCAAACATTGACATCTCTCTTTTCTCCAGTCACATGTTTGATTCTGTTATATTTGGTAGGTGTTACACTACCTTTTCGCGTATTACCCTGAACATTTGGGAAGATACCTCGCAGTGGAGAAGCTTTTATCTGTTTACATCGCACGGCTGGCTATCACAGGGTAGAGATAACCAGCATGTCACAAAAATATACACATTTTTGAAATAAGATAAAGAGCAGAACAAAAAACGAGCTATTTAATTCTGATGTGAAGATTTAGTTTCCTACATATGCGTTTCACTTGCTGTATCTATAGAGCTTCCATCTGCGACGATGTCTAAAGGATGGATAGAAGCTGTAATGTCAGTAGAACTACCGTTGTCATCTCTGATATCCATAAAATCGACTAAGGTGTTTACTTCCTCTTCCTCTTCATCACTGCTATTCAAATCCAAATTGATTATTATTCCTTCAATGTATTCTTCCATCTCGATGACAATATTCTTATTATATGACTTAATTTTTATGTACACATTTTCCAATCAACTGTCTGGTTAATTTAAGTGCGTTTAAAGTAATAGAACATACATGTTTCTGCTATTTTTGCTTCATGATATTCCATATTGCTAAGTCGACTGTGCTACGCGTTCCGAATTCTAACAAAGGTACTAAACATTGAGGTATTAAAAACAATATATTTTGGATATATACAACCTATAATTACATATGGAATTATTCTGTGGGGGTCCACATCCAAGTCCTCGTGTATATATAAGATGCAAAAAAGAATATTAAAAATAATTAAAAAGGTTCCCTTAAGAACAGAAAGCAAGCCAATATTTCAAGAATTTAACATCTTACCTGTTCAATGTATTTATATTTATGAAGTAGTTTATTTTATACATAGGAATAGATCACTATTTACAAGTAATTCAGATTGTCACACATACAATACAAGGAACAGTAATAATATACATCTAAATCATCATCGTCTCAGTCTGAGTCTAGATTTCATCTCTCACAAAGGAATCATTCTATATAATAAACTCCCAGCTAAGATAATAAATCTAAATAATAAAAATTTCAAAAAGCTGTAAAAAATATCCTAATAAAAATAATGCCACAGACAATAGATGAGTTTTTGAGAAGTAGAATTGAATAATAAAGTAAATATTGTTTTTTTTTTTTTTGTAAAAGTTATGTCTATTACAGTCTAGTTTTTGGAAGTGTAATACATTAAAAATTGTGTGACCTAAGTTGCATTATTCTTAATTACTATTGTATTATTATTCTGTCAATTACTATTGTATTATTTAACTACTATTGTATTGTTTAATTACTAGTGCATTATTAATTACTATTGTATTCATAATGTTATTGCTCAAAAGAATTGTATTATTCCTACGGGCACAAATTTGACGAAGCCATGAATATTGTATGTTCTTACGGTGAATAAAACTTACTTACTTACTTACTTACTTACATATCAATTTAGCGAGGTTTAGATCACAGTGATAAGGTGGCAATCTATATCCTGGAGTTCCACTAAAACGTGCCACATATTTATTTAAACTAAATCCCATTTCTTTTAATATTCGCCAGAATGTTTTCTATCCACCACCGACTTTAATTTTCTCGTTTATTGCATAAAATAACTTCTTCACTGTTGGAATTTCTTTACGCACTTCATAGTACTCTTAAAAGTTCTGTGAATGACGCACTTATTGAATGAAATCTTTCATTAAAAGTTCTTTTTCCAATTACATTATTCTTCTTGAGTAGTAGCTCTTGTACCTGAAACACTAGCTTTTTCAAATTCTTTACGATTCTTTTTATTTTGGTTTCACTGTTTGCTACTGTTGTAGCCGTTCTAGCCACTGCCCTTTCCAGAGGAAGAATTAGACCGTTTTGCTTTTCCACCGTGCAGAACTTTTTTATATATAATTCACGTCCTCCAACGTTAAGTCATATCGGACAATGAATGAAATTGATGAAATGATGCTCAAATGAGTCCGGGGTCCATGGAGCTTAGAGATACCCGGCATTCGCCACCATGCTGAGAAACATTATCAATCATTCTGAATAATCCTGTTTTGGGAGTTTACAACCCTCCGAGGTGACTTTGTTTTGGAGTTTCCATGTTTGAAAATTATTATTATTAGAGACACCTACCTTGTGATACGACACTACACTGTACTGCGGTACTCGTGCGTCACACAACTAGATTTACAACTTCATACGTCCATAGCCAGCCATCACAACACGGTAGTTCCTACTACGGCCACATATAAACAAAACTCAAGCCATGCTCAAGCTATTTGTTCATAGTAATAACTAGTTGAAGAGGTTTATAAATAATTGCCAACATGGTAGACGTTTATTGGGATGGAAATTAATTGTTCTTTCAAACTGGCCGTGTGTAGGCTAAAGTATGGAAAGATAGAGTCAGGCTGAAAAATTCAATGCCATAGCCGGGATTTGAACCACGGATCTTCTGGTTGCCGTCCAGCCGCTCTAACCCTTGAGCTACTATGGCCAACGTGCCGATATGACATAACCCTAATAGTGATTAACTATAAAGCCCGGGCCTTAAAGTTCTTACACGTTGTAAGTCGCCTTTAAGGTAGTTGTCTCATGTGTTTATGAGAACTCCTAAGTGGTTTACCGGGAAAAATACGAGTCAACTGGAGAATTTAATGTCATGTCGGCAGGTTGGCCATAGTAGCTCAAGGGTTAGAGCGGCTGGACGGCAACCAGAAGATCCGTGGTTCAAATCCCGTCTATCGCATTGAATTTTTCAGTCTGACTCTATCTTTCCATATTTATTTGGATGTTTCCACATCTACTGTACAAGAACGAACTACATTATTTCTAAAATCTCCGAACACCATGAGCATTTTGGCTTTTTCGACATTGTATATCCCATCTTGCATTCACGACTTACTGCTTTAACTAACGCAAACTGACTGTAAAACCCCAATGCAATCAATGAACATAAAATATAATGTAAACAAACATAACATCGCACCTAGCAACTAAGCAGGTTGAATGGAATATTTTTGGTGTGTAATGGTTTCAAAATAACTCTTCTCGTAAACTACAAGGGGCATCCAGAAAGTAAGTTCTGTTTCAATTTATCTCCGCTGCAACGCTGCGATCGCAGTTCCGCATATGCGCGGTAAACGCTCTGTATCAAGGAGAAGAAACGTCCGCCATTGTGAGATCGCTGTCAGCCACGTACGCTTTGTTGTGCTTGTTTACTATGTCGGTGTTGATTGAAAATCCCGCCGCTTGTGGAATCATATCTGTGATTCGTTTTCTGAATGCTAGGAAAGTGAAACCAATTGAAATTTATCGGCAAATTTGCAATGTTTACGGACTGAGTGATACAATGGTGAGAAGATGGGTCCGATAGTTCAATGAAGGACGTAGTGAAGTGCACGATAAAGAAGTGGGCGTGCATCTTTGGTTACAGAAGAACTGGTTCACGCGATTGATGACAAGATTCAGGAAAACCGCAAGTTTACAATTAGTGCTCTCGCTATGGAATTTCCCCAAATCTCACGATCACTAGTTCACGAAATTGTTACCGAAAACCTGAAATTTTGTAAACTTTGCTCACGTTGGGTGCCAAAGATTCTTACTGAACAACTCAAAACAAAACGCATGGGTAGTGCACTTCAGTTTTTGACCCTACAGGGATTTGGCTCGGACGTGTTTGACCACCCCCCGTATAGCCCTGACCTCGCTCCTAGCGACTTTTATCTGTTTTTGCATCTCAAATCTTTCCTTGGCGGTCAACACTTCAACAGTGACGAAGAGCTGAAAGAAAATGTTTCCAACTGGTTGAAGACACAGGCGGCAAACTTCTATGAAGAAGGTATACAAAAACTTGTGCCTCGTTATGACAAATGCCTACAAACTTTCGGCAGTTATGTGGAAAAGTAGTTTAAGATTTGTAGAATTTTGTGCAGTAAACAATTTTTCTGTATCTTTACACAATTTAATGTTATTACCAAACAGAACTTACTTTCTGGACGTAACTCGTATTTGCACTAGAACTCTGCAAAAAACACCATTGACATTCTAATTTATTCTATTTTTATTTTGAGGGTGTAACGAGACTCTCTTCCATTTAACATGTATATTTGTTCAAAAAATGCACAACCTCCGTATTATTAAATCGGCTATCTTTAAGCTTTATGTACCTCGGGCTCACATTGCTCATTACTTCACACTACCCAATAATAAATCCCGTAGGGGAGGGGATCCGTCCCGTTCAGCTGTCGTGGTGCGGGCGCTGCGGACCCTTAGCACTCGTGGTACCTCTGACGTTACTAGAGGAACCTCGGGCCGAACTGCCGAGCTCCTCCCGTCGGGGAGTTGTTCGGATTGGATTGGACTCGAGGGGGCAGTGTGTTTCCGACACCCACGGGAAATTGGGTACCTCCGGCCAGGCTACGGCCGCCCGGAGGGGGTAGAGGGTTGCCTAAAAGGTCCTGAGTACTAGCCTGCAGAGCTAGTAAAAGGTGTGTTAGATCACCAGGTGGCCCCACCGAGGCTTTTGGTAGTCTTCCCTGCGGGGTTGACGCGCGTAAGTGGCGTATCCACTTCCACACGTCTTGACGTTGTGCTCAGCGTGGCGGGGGGGAGGGGCTTTTATAAGAAATCAGGTATTGCCCTATGAAAAGAGCCCCGGGGTATCCATCGCTCCCGGGTAGAAGGAGGCCCGGGTCCTTGGTCCTACGGATCCAGGACTAATGGGAGTAGATCCTCTGCACATAACACAACATATCCAATAATAAACAAAGTAGCACTAGAATGAGCTTGAGAACCGTGATTTCATTCTTTTATGAATTCGTTAAGCGATTGCGTGCTTTCCTTGCACCGGTTGAAATCGTATTGTTCACACCTTTGTTTATATATTTTGCACGTTCAATGTTTACTTTGTGGTGTCTCTCGTCTTTTAATCATTTAATGGTAGAAACCACGGATCGCGGGACCTGTGATTGCTTGAATTTGTGTTTGGCTGTCGCCCGTCCATTGACTGTTAATGTGTCGTCCGACCAGAAGAAGTATCTATTTCATTTCATTTTCGATTCTTTGTCGTTGTTGCCTCATTGTATGATTTCGTGCTTGATAATGATGTGTTTATATTATCCAGAAAGAAGGTTTCCCTCGCAAGCACATACGCCAGGATATACTCCATGTGCCACCTTTAGTGAAAGGCTGTTTATACCTAAAGATCACCTACATCGATAGAACTACATATATCTGTCATACTTAAGGGAAAATTTTATACTTAGCTTTTAAATATTCAACAGCCTTTATATCCAAATCTTAATGTGTGAGAGATAAAAATTCTGATATGTAAGATTCAAACGACGTTTGCTGATCTTTATATAAAACCATGATTCTTTTATCTGGTTGCTATTACAGAAGTTTTCTCTTTTCTTTTTCCATTCTCTATATCCTTTTACTGGTCAAAGCATTACGGTAAGAGATAAGCCTCCAAGGCTCATTTTTGTAGGTAAAAGGATGCAATAGCACGATGGAGTTTTAAAAGCCGTTGCTTTGTGGTGGTTTTGAAACTGTATGTTTTTTCAAGACCAGAGAAAAAACGTACAGGTAGTAGCTAACTAAGAATTTGAAAAAAAAAAAAAAAAATGTATAGGGCTGATGTACTATAACCTAAGTAATTGCCAACAATGCATTGTTAAGTTAGCATAAACGTACGTCTATCCTGAAATCGCTAACTAAAAGTTTTTCTCAAAGTTTAGTTATGTTAAAAACATGCAACTGTAAGAAGTTGACACACCTACCACTTCCACAACATATACTGAAAACTAAACCGTTATAATATGCTGTTAACAAACATAGCCTTACCTCAATCATTTCGTCAAGACTTTCTTGTAAAGCACGTCCTAAAGTTGAATTGCGATAATGCTGATAAGACATTTCTTGCTTATGCTTTTAATTGTTTCTCGTTGCTACAACTTGCCGTAGGCAATTACTAAATACTTTAGGATTACCAGTTAGGGCAACAATAATTTATACGTAATTTTTACGTATCTTATACTCAGTTCCCCTCAATCGCAATTGACAACAGTTAAAAATATTAACATACAGAGGACTCTGTTACTAGTTATGAAAACTAAGTGGCAATTGGTTGAATCTATTGGTCGAAATTTTGTTTTTCTTTTGTTTAACATCTTTTAACTGGGTAAGACAGTGCGATTAGTAGAGATAAGCTTCCAGTGCATATTTAGATAGAAATACAAGATTCAATCAGTTACACGGGCCTTAACCACAATGATCGCCAATTACTTATTAATGCATAATTGCACGTATATACTGAAATCACTAACGGAAGGTTTTCTCACGCTGGAATAGCGCTAGCAATACAGAATTGGAAAACTCTAGCTTACCTTACTATTTGCAGAACAATGCCTTATGATACGTTGTTAACCCTACCTCAACCAGCTCGTCAAGGCTTTCTTGTAAAGGACGTCCGAAAGTTGATTTTCGCTATAATAGATTGACATTCTTGTTTAGGTTTATAATTATTTTTCTTTCCAAAAACTTGTCCTAAGAGTTACAAAATGTTTCAGGATTCCTACTTATAGAAAAAATTAATTTACCCAATTCTGTTCTACCTTCTAGTCAATCAGAAATTAGTAACAAATACATCTCCCCATAGATAATGCTTATTGAGCCCAAATTGTGATTGGTTGAGTCTAGCGGCACTTAGTTTCACGCCTGCTACCAAGTATCTCTTGAAAAATCAATAAATCTAGTACATTATTATAATTTTCTAAATACATTAAAGCTTTAAATGTAAATGATTGCTGAATACTTTATAGCGCTCTCCTAGCCAGGTTAAGGCAATTAAGGCTGTGTCTAAGCTTTACGTGCCTAGGGCTCATATAGCCCATTTCATTAACTTTACATAAAATTGTTACCTCGAAATAATTTCCACCTAAATTCCCACAACCCATCCTACAACTTCCCTAAAAGTAAAGCCCTACCTGCGGTAAAACTCTTAACGGGTGGGCACGCAGCAAAAGTCTTCTGGCTTTATACAGCCAGCCAGCACCTCGGTCGGTCGGTGAGAACCACTTAGTGAAAGAACATTAAACAGAAAATAACATATTTTTTATAGTTTTGTTGATAGCCGTTTGCTATATTTTTCTACATTGAAAGAAGATATATTTTATTTTAGAGAAGAAATATTTAATTTAGCATTCAAACACTCCTTTATCGCCAAATCTCAACGAGTGCTATAATTTTCATATGTGGTTATTACATTAGTTTCTTTGCTTTCTTTTCTACAAAACCTACTTCTTTCTTCTTTTGCTTAGCAACCAATAGTTTGTATAATTCATATCGGTAGTCCCCCAATACAAATTTCGTTGTAGATATGAGAATACAATATTGCAATATCTGATTTTTAGAAAGCCGATTGATGTGTTATGACTTTGAAACTGTGTGTATGGTCTTTCATGATCAGAGATAAATAAATAGCAGCTTGCCATTTGAAAATAATCTTGTCTAATATATTCATATAAGCTTCTCTACAAATTGTTCTACAATATATTGTTACAAAAGCATCATCTTCAGGGACGAAGCGTGGATTTGAATTATGGGTATGCTGAGTCCCTTGCAAATGTGCAATTAATGATCTTAGTAATATGTGTCTTCTAAACACAAGTATGAGGCAGTTTTAGTTTGTCAGCGTAAATTCAGCACATAAAGTTTTTGAACTGTCAGCCAGCGCAAAAAAACAAGTAATGCGAGAGCACAGCGACGAGTAGTAGTAGTAGTAGTAGCAGGGGCGGCTGGTGGCTCTGAAAATCGGTGGTTCACAAATTTATCCATGCAATTTAATTTTTTTAAAGTAACAAACGGTTGTTTAAGCCTACCACTATAGACCGCTGTATTCACAAGTTAACGGTAATTCACAGCGTATTACACAACATGCGTATTTCAGAAACACTCTAGAGTATAACACTCTTCTATTTATGCAGCTAAAAATGGACTTGATATCTCTTCATGGCAGACTTCAAGTGTACATTGCAAGATTTCGTTCTGGATTGTCTTGGAGGTCCCCTTAAACACTGTAGCATTCTCCAGATAGGTTTTTCAGAACACAATCTAGCTCTGCCCGAAGTTTATCAGTCCTCGAAAAATACCAGGATTGCTTGACGTTGCTGAATCATTGTGTCCTCGTAGAGCTAACTCAAAGGTTCCACAAAACCTAATGCAGTTGTTTAAAACATACCTATTTTGAGCCACTTTCTGGCTGTGCTCTTCAATTGTTCTCCGATGTGCGCTGTCCATATGCCTTGCAAAGTGAGATTTGTGGTGGCGCTGGGGTGGGTTTTCTCCGGAATCTCCGGTTTCCCCCACCATCTCATTCCACCGGTGCTCCATCTTCATCTCATGTATCATCAGTGCCATCACCTGGGGTGCCGTATGTAGTAAAAGCGGGCGTTAAACACTACACATTTCATCTGCTTTGCTATATTTACATTGCTAAGCATAGCAAAACTGTGTTTTTCATGTGCAGTTTTTAAGTTACGTGTTTTTAGCGCGATCATGAAGATGCTGCAAAACATTCACGCCATGTTTTGTCCAGGGATCTTCACCGCCAAAGAGAACGCAAGGAAAGCAAAACAGGCTATTTTTAATATTACAACCCCACATCAAATTATATTTCTCATATACATTGTTGTTAAAGTTCCTGTTCAAATATCTTGTTTTTGTTTTGAC
Source organism: Mantis religiosa (assembly GCA_030765055.1). NCBI lineage: Eukaryota > Metazoa > Arthropoda > Insecta > Mantodea > Mantidae > Mantis > Mantis religiosa. The sequence continues at coordinate 192,023,472 of CM060951.1, forward strand.
TACCTATGCGATTTTTATATTTGGCGTGGGACTTCCAAGTCGCTTATTTTCGGTTTTTTCTTCTAAGCTCATTTTTAAAAGGGATGTGCCAATAGACCCTTCATGGAATTCATTGTTTCTCCTTATATAACACAATATACTTGTATTTAAATAAATCACTCTTATTCACTACTGAAAGCACGACACAGCTAACAAAACACGGCACAAAACATGTGGCTATGCTCTGGTAGGTAATAGTAATCTGTGGCAATATTTGACCGATGCGAACATTTAATATGAGAATAATAGGTCACGCTGAAAACAGAAGGAGAAGACTTGGCATTCACTGTTCTCTGGCTGCTAGGTTAACCAACCTTATGCAGCCATAAGCCTCGCCCTCGCCCCCTACTTGCCTCGGCACGCCCTAGGTTCATCCTGCCCTATGCCTCCTAATTGTATACCAGTGGTTTGTAACTGAGAGTGAACTACTTGGCACCTGCAAACAATACAGCGCGCTGAGGGCCACTGCACTAGACAAGGTAGAACTGAACGCCAAATGGAGCATGCCCTTGCATTAAAGGAAGACCCAGCATTTTGGTTGTAGCGCAAACATGCTACCCCATTGAGAAGCCGCCTCTGAGTAGTAGTTGTATTGGGGTTAAGGGCGCACAACTACTGAGGTCATCAGCGCCCTTACAAAGTTAAAAGGTCTACACAGTTAAAACCAACACATTAAAACCGTAAAATCTATAAAGGACTTTCGAGAACAAGCTAAAAAATAAAACATAAAGAACCTAAAAGCATATGTCGGTCACTGCAGAAGGCAAAGGATAAAACAAGTGAAATAAAATGACAGCAACCAAAAGGTGCCGCAAATAGGTCAGAGCAGGCGCCAAAACCCACTCTGCCGGATAAAAGCAAGCACGCCTTCCACAGCACGGTCGCTATCTGCCAATATGGTAGAAAATGAAGCTGGCAGCGACAGACTGGCACGCAACGGGGCTAAAAACCGACGTTCGATTAAAATGTGACGTACCGTTAAGGATACCTCACAGTGGTCACACAGGGATGCGGGTGCATCACGTAACAGGTGACCATGGCTAAAACGGCAGTGTCCAATACGCAAACGTGCTAAAATGATTTCCTCCCGCCTGGAAGCTCGGGCGGAGGTGGCCCAGGCAACCGGAAGAGGTTTAACCGCGCGAAGCTTGTTCTGCTGCAGAGCTGTCCACTCATCTTGCCAACGGGTGTGCAGAGTCTGACGTAAAAATAAGGCAAGATCAGTGGAAGGAATAGAACTAAACTCAGTGCGCGACAAAATAGCGGATTTAGCTGCGACATCTGCAGCCTCGTTGCCAGGCAGTCCAACATGACCTGGCGTCCACAAAAAGGTAACCTGGCGCCAGAGAGTGCCAGGCAGTGGACTCTATCTTGAATGCGCTGTACCAGGGGGTGTTAATTGTACAGCGTCATGAGGCTTTGAAGTGCGCTTAGCGAGTCCGTACAGAGCACGCAAGAACGCATAGAATGCCGCTCAATATATAAAAGTGCTCGGTAAATACTAAAAAGCTCCGCGCTAAAAATCGAACACTGCCGCGTAAACGAAAAGTAAAACTCTTACGCCCAAAAACAAAAGTACATCCCATTCCGAGTTCGGTCTTAGACCCATCCGTGTAGATAAAATCGCAATGCGCAAATTGCTCCTGGAGTTCTAAGAAGGCCGAACGATACACGGGTGCAGAGGTCGTTTCTTTCAGCATGGATGTCAGTCCAAGGTGGCAATGGACTGCAGCGCGTATCTACGGACGGAAGCGAGGTTCTCCCCTAGGAAACGTAGGGACCAAGTCGACATTCAGGTGCTGTAAAAGAGAGCGGAAGCGAACCCCCGGGAGCTGCAACGCCGACGGTGTGACTGCATATTGGCGATCCAGGGAGTCGTCAAAGAAAAGCCGAGAACTGGGATGACTAGGCATGCTGGAAAGGCCACACGCATAGCTGCAAAGGAGAACCTCACGACGATGGTATAAGGGAGGTTCTGCAGCCTCAGCATAGAGACTCTCCACTGGACTTGTCGGAAATGCCCCAGTAGCAACTCGAATGCCACGATGGTGAACGGGATCTAAACGTCGAAGAACAGAGGGTCGCGCCGAAGAATATACAATGCATCCATAATCTAATTTAGATTGCACTAGAGAACGATACACACGCAGCAGTGTAGTGCGATCAGCTCCCCAGGATGTGCCACTTAAAATACGTAAAATGTTCAGAGAATGGTCACACCTAGCTCACAAATAAGCAATATGAGATAGCCAACTGAGTTTCCTATCGAAAATCAAGCCTAAGAATTTCGCCTCATCTGCGAAATGAAGCACATCCTGTCCAAGTTATAGCTTGGGTGAAAGAAACGCCTTCCGGCGCCAAACGTTTACGCAGATCGTTTTCTTGGCGGAAAACTTGAAGCCAGATGTAAGACTCCAATCACATAGCCGATCAAGGCAGGATTGGAGTCGGCGCTGAAGGAGGCAAGTCCGCCGAGAACTAACGCAGATGGCAAAATCGTCTACAAATAAGGACGATGAAATTCCTAGAGGAACACAGTTTACGATAGGATTGATGGCTATGGCGAAAAGTGTGACGCTAAGTACCGAGCCCTGCGGTACTCCATTCTCTTGAATAAAATAACGTGAAAAAACCGAGCCCACGCGAACCCGAAAGATGCGGTCCTTCATAAACTCCCGAAGAAACAAAGGGAGACGGCCACGAAAATTCCATTCGTGGAGGATACGGAGAATACCATACCTCCAGCAAGTGTCATAAGCCTTCTCCAGATCAAAAAAATACAGCAACGGTTTGGCACCTTCTGAGAAAGGCATTCATGATCTGGTTGGAGAGGGAAACTAAATGGTCGATCGTGGAACGCCGACGACGAAAACCGCACTGGACGTTCGATAGTAGATTCCAAGACTCAAGCCACCATGTCAAACGGCCATTAATCATGCGCTCCATCACCTTGCAAATGCAACTGGTGAGCGAGATAGGCCGATAGCTGGAAGGCAGATGACGATCCTTCCCAGCCTTCAAAATTGGTATGACGGTGGCCTCCCGCCACTTCTCAGGAAAACTGCCCTCAACCCAGACACGGTTAAAGACCTCGAGTAAGAACGCTTTTCCTCCGGGGGAGAGATGTTGTAGGAAGCGCACATGGATACCGGCTGGACCTGGTGCAGATGGTCGAGAAGATGAAAGTGCGTGTTCTAGCTCTGCCATGGTGAACAGGCAATTGTATTCTTCAAGGTATCCCGAACGGAAGCAAAAACCCTGAGATTCCACCTGATTCTTAAGTGCCAGAAACTCAGGTGCATAATGATCCGAGCTAGACACACAAGCGAAAGCACTGCCGAGGGAGTTAGCCACGGCTAGCGGATCCACAACGACTCCTGCAGCAGTTTTCACACCAGCAAGTGGCATGTGGGTCGATTTTCCGGCCACGCGCCTTAACCTATCCCAGACTACTGAAGAAGGTGTATGGCGGGTAAAGGACGAAACAAAAGCTTTCCAAGATGCACTTTTGCTCTCCTTAATGACGTGCCTAGCCCTGGCGCGCATTTTCTTGTACTGGATTAGGTTCTCCAGTGTGGGTTGGCGTTGGAAGACCCGTAGAGCACGCCTACGAGCACGGATTGCATTTCGGCAATCATCCGTCCAGCATGGGACAGGACGTCGACGGAGATTGGGAGCCGAACGCGGAATAGATCGTTCTGCGGCGGAAAGTATCGGCTCGCTAAGATGTTCGACCAGCTCGTCAACAGAGGCCTGCTCCTCATAACTAAAAACCGCCAACTGGGTGTAAAGGGCCCAGTTGGCCTGATCGAGACGCCAGGTGGGCAAGCGTGTGGAACAAACGTTCTGGGCCAGTAGACTAATTATACACGGAAAGTGGTCACTGGAGTGTAGGTCAGAGATGACGTTCCATTGCAGGGACACTGCTAACTCCGGGGAGCATACTGCCAAATCCAGATGCGACAAGGTGTTGAATGTATCAGAGAGGAACGTAGGTTCTCCGGTGTTCAGGAGAACCAGATTATTACTGTCCAGGAAGTCTGACAGAACTCTGCCTCTTGCACAAGCTCGAGTTGAACCCCAAAGAGGACGATGGGCATTGAGGTCTCCCACCAACAGAAAGGGAGTTGGTAACTGAACAATCAGGGCTTGTAGCGCAGTAAGCGAAAGGTCCTCTGATGGTGGAATGTAGATGCTGCAAACGACCAATTGAATCGTCGGCAGTATTTTACGTGCAGCGACTGACTGGATGTTAGTGCGTAAAGGGATATGGTCCACATAGACGTCATCTCTGACCAGCAACATAGTGCCTCCGTGCGCAGGAATACCGTCTTCAGCAGCAAGATCACGACTGAAGGGTGTATACCGCCGTAGTTGGAAAGAATCATGAGGGCGTAGCTTTGTCTCCTGTAAGCATACGACTAGTGGGTCGTGCTTGCTGATCAACAATTCAAGTTCGGGGTGATGTGACCTTAGCCCACGTATGTTCCACTGTATGATCGCCATTATAACTATGTAATAGAGGAATAAGGGATTAAGGCTTTATGATGACTTTGATGGTGGCCGAATCAATTTGCCCTTCATTTTGGGTTTAGGGATAACCCCTTTAACGTCGGAATGGTCGGGTAGTTTTCTGCACGCCACCCTGCCTGTGTGGTCCGTTTCCTCTTGTTCCATCTCCTCTACGGATGAGGCCCCTTTACCGATAGAGAACTTCGGTTCAAGGACCCCAAACCTATTGGACACGGAGATCGACGAAGATGATAGGCGTCGATCCGAGTCTTCACCTGAAGACTCCTCAGAGAAGGAGCTATTAGAAGCCCTGGCACTCTTCTTGGGGCTGGCCGGCTTCGTGGTATCTTGTAAAGGGTTTTAAACTTCTTTGGTGGTGCATCATACACAATAGGCTTGTCGTTCTTGGTGGTTGAGGCTTTAGCCGGCGACTCTGCTGGCGATCTCCTTCCCGATGAAGGTTTGGTCGGCGTAGGTGCGGACAAGGTGGTTTTCGCAGGCTTCGCAGATGGGATAATTACTTTTTCAGAGATTGTGGCCTCACGTATATCGCTCGTCTGGGTAGCGATCTCGCGCCGCGGCACCGGCTTAGCTGCTACTGAGCTGTAAGTAGCGGACCGCGTGAAGTATGGTATTCGCGTACGCGCGAGTTTCCGGGCTTCCGAGGACACCTTCTCTTTCACCCGGATCTCCTGGATCGCCTTTTCCTCGATAAAACGTGGGCAATCTCGAGAGCTAGATGGATGTTCCTCAGCACAGTTCACGCATTTAACCGGCGATGGGCACGCACTCTCATGCTGCGACATCGCACAGTTACAACAAGTAGGCGTCCCACTGCAGATAGCGCTAGTGTGTCCGAAGCGCTGACATTTGTAACATCTTAGCGGATTAGGGATATAGGGGCGTACCTCGATGGTCTCATACCCTGCCCTGAGCCTTTGTGGGAGATCTACCCGATCAAAGGACAGGAACAGGGTACGGGTAGGCACCAATTCCCCTCGCTCTCTTCGCTGGACACGGTAAACAGCCGACACACCTTGGTCTTGTAGGTTCTCTACGATTTCCTCATCCGCCATGCCATCCAAAACACGGGTGTTGACAACTCCGCGCGAGGAGTTGAGGCTCTTATGGACGTTAACGGTCACAGGGTAGCTGCCTAGCAAATTCGCTTTCAACAGGATTGCTGCATGGGAGACAGAATGTGCTTCTACCAAGAGCGTGCCATTGCGTGAACGAGTACAAGACTTTACCGGACCAGCTATCTTATCCAAACCCTTTTGGATGACGAAAGGGTTTAAGGACAGAAAGTTCTTGCCTTCTTCCATTCTAGTTACCACCAAGTAGCAGGGCCACAGGGCTCAACTACTTCCTTTCCATTAGCTTTTACAGTTGCAGGTTTAAATTTAGGTCCCATTGCGGTAATGTCCTCCACCATTGCAAACGTCTCCGATGGCATGCTCACATTCTGGGCGCCACGCCGGCTTAGGTGAGAGTCCTGGCCTGGACCTTGCTCACCTTAGGGTCACACCTCCCAGTGTAAAGACAGAGGGACCCAATCGCCTTCAGGAGTGTAACAGCTCATGCAATGGCCCCTCCCCGGGACTGACCTTTATCAGCGGCTACGAACACAGTCCTACATGGTAACAAGGGGCTGGGAGTTACGCGTTACCCAGTCACCCCTTGCACTTCCCACTCCAACAACCCGTGCTATGTTACCCATCAGACTTGTGTTCAGGGAGGAAAAATAAAAAGAAAAAAAAAGAAAAAGGGTCAAACACCGAAGTGGACCAAGGTTTGGGTGTTTGAAGGAACACTCTCACCTCGTGGAGGACCCAGTCGAGAAATTACACCAGAGCCTCTTCTTCCAGTTTTCAGGGTTACTGATGGGCCTTCTCGGCAGCCGTAGTGGTCCTGGGGTACACCAAGTCCCCACCGTACATCACCCCATCAGTCAGTCCCCTACTTCCTGTTGCCCACCCCTCGGGACGAAGACCGCAGAGGTTGGATTTTGAGGGACATACAGCGACGAGTTTCACTGCTTCTGTACTCTGGTGGTTAGCTTCCAAATCTGCAGGTCGGGGTTAGATTCCGGCTGGAAGATTGGAAATCCCAATGGACGTGCTCACTAAAGCGCCTGACTTTGCAGCTTCATAGCAGAGGGGTTCTCGGGTTCGTGTCTCGCCTATGTCATGTGTGTTTTCTCTAGTAAATTTACCTATTTGTGATTGTGAGAGAATAAAAGAAGTAAACAGATCCCCCCCCCCCCCCAAAGCAGAAAATGAAATTAAAATAAAAGTCAACCAGCTCTGTCAGACTGAAAGTCGCGACTTGGTTGCTGCCAAACAGCAGTTGAATTTTATACTCCTCCGACCTAAGAAGCACACATTCCTGTGACCAATTTCCATGAACAAAACCTACAAAACAAAACCTGCTGTAAGCTACTCTTGTGCATACAACTTGTTTAAATGTAATATGGCATAACACATGGGCAAAAGTGTCACGTGTGCGCGAAGGAATACAAAATGTGTGTTTCTTGAAATGGATGCAGAATAGATAACACTGGGATTCCGACTTCTTGGTGTAAGTCACTGGAAGGCTCTTTTTCGCAACCTATCTACTCATAGCATGCTGTCTAATTATTTGCACACATTTTGTGTTAATCTTAATTCTCTATTACAAATATCTATGGAGAAAACATGAAACATTCTATGCCACGGCCGGGATTTGAACCACGGATCTCCTGGTTGACCTGTATATTTCCCCGGTACCACTAGGGGCTCTCGCATCCGAGATACACCGTTTGTGGTGACTTACTATCGTAAGTACTCAAATCCCAGGCTTCATAATTTAACTCTTTTTATTTTAGTTAATTGATGGAAATTAATAATTTCTTTGCACTAGCCGTATATAGGCTAAGGTTTTTCATTTTGACTATCAAAAACCTTAGCCTATATACGGCTAGTGTAAAGAAATGATTAATTTCCATCAATTAACTAAAATTTATGGAGAAATTTACTGTCACTTAGGATAACATTTGATATTAGCTTAAGGCTAATTGTACAACTGAAATAACCTAAATATTTAATAACATAAATAAAATTGCAAATATTTTCTACTTACATGAGTTCAATGTTTCGATTGTTTCTTCATGGAGACCACAATGCTCTTTCTAGTAAGGCAAGGCTTGTCCATAAAGATATAGATTTTTTTAAGCTGTTAAAGTTGAAAACATCGACATGCTTGCCTTGGTCATTCCCTTGCATTTTTTTACAACTTCAAAGTGCTCTTACATATTCATATGGAGGTGTCACTTTTAGTCTGCTCATGACTAGGGAAAGTAATTTGACAGTTTTTGGCCGACTTTCTTTTAATCCTTGAATTATGTCTACTTAAAAGGTCTTGCGTGAGGCGACTTTAAATAGTTGAAATAAAACTTAGTTTAAAATTCATCGAAAAAGTTTATTCAAGCTTCTCATCTTAACATCTCTATTCACTGTCAGGTGGACATGAAGTTATTTAAGAGATAAACGAAAAGTTACTGCACAGCAGCTGTAGAACTTGTTAAAATACACATATAATGTCCATTATATTAATGTATTGCAAAATTAACCAATTCCGATGTATTAAAATTTGTTGATTAGAATTCCCAGATACTTACTTAAAGGTATGTAACTTTTAACTTCTAAGTTTTGATTCCCTTTTTCATTCAAGGAGAACTAATACTTCAAATGCATCAATCATTGGTTCGCTTTTTAAACATCTGATTACTGCTTATATCACTTTATCCCAGGTATAAGAACAAAAAATGTGCAATGTGCAACGCCTTTCTACAGACTTTATCCAAAGAAACAAGACCAAAACAAACTTTTCCAAGAACAATTTGTAGAAGCTTGTGTAGAGAAAGTCATGTGAATATAATATATTACATGTGTCTTTATTTTTTTACACATAATAAAAACATATCCCTGATTAATTATTTATTAAAAGCAAATAATTCATGGTAGACTTTTTGGACCTCCCCAGAAATTGACTTCTAAATACGGGCCTGTTCGCAATTATATATGACGATTAAGTCTCAGTTTAATATATCTTCAATAAAGAATGGGTACTTAATTTAGATTTCAAAGTTAATCTCTGGGCAGTCGTTTGGGTGAATGTATTGTGCGAATTTTCATTCTTTCAGAAGTTCAATAAAAGTCTGTAAACCTTACTTCCATTTAACCTGTAATATACTGCAAGTATTTCATAGTCCGGGGCTCGATACCACTAGGCCGGATAGACCTAGTCAGCCACACGGAATTGTAACCTGCCTTAGTCACCGGCCTGGCCTTATTAGGTTGGGTGCTGTGTACTGAGGTAAGCCAACAGGATCGTCTAGCTCCATGTCACCTCTGCTGTGCTATCGGATACACAGCGGAGTACTGTGCAGCCGAGCTCTACTGTCCTACACAGAACACGACCTCCGACGCCGCTACTGTGCCACCTGTGGTGGGGGTACGCACTACACTGGCCAGGCACTCTGCTCCCTGCATCCTGCATCCGTGCAGGATGGCACCACCTGCACCGTCAGCACCTCGGCAGCAATTGAGCTGTCCACAGCATCATCAGCCACAAGTTCAACAGCCAGCACTAGTCCACGTCATCACCCTTGGGTCTTAATCAGGAATATAGTGCCCACGCTCCTGAGACAGCTCCAACAGTACCATCATAACGTCACCAACCACAACAGGTACTCGGATGGGTTTAATGCTCACCGCAAGGTAAATTGCTACATTCCCTACATAGTGACCCTGAACTTATCCTTTCCAATTGTTACTTATATCTCCCAGGCTGCAGTCAGGTTCCATGGATATAGCTTGGAAATAACCTTTCAAGTGCTCGTAGATTCCACATACCAATGCGGGTGCTATGCGGGACCGCAAAAAAGCCACATCATTTCTCCCTTCCTTTACTTTCATTATCCGGTGGAGGCTTTTTAGTTGGTAGCGCCAAGGACAGGTGAGCCCATACTCCCACTTTTCTTCCACTCCGAAAAAAAAAAAAAAAAAAAAAAAAAAAAAAAAAAACTTTTAATAGACACTTCAGTCCATTCATCTGGTCGAAATTATGTTTAAAAAATTGTTTCAAATTTGATGGCCGACTAATATTGACGTTTGAAAAGCGATAGAAATCACGCCAAGCCGTCATTCAAAGGGGACATTCAGGAAAGTTCGCACTAAAGGTGACTACAGTGTTTTTCCTGTAATAACATCTTCTGCTGCTGTTTCATGTATACATTGCCTTCTTCGTGAATTATTTGGTCACATTTAACTGCTAAAGCACAAAAATCACGAACCTTTGCATTTCAGCAATACGTGAACCAAGAGATTTTGGTTCCACCCTAGGTATTGTTACTTATATAGATGAAACCTGTGTTTATTTGGCTCCCTCTCACAAAAAATACTCTAAAAGACATGCCGTGGACTGTCTACAAAACATCACTAAATTTTCTCAATGATATTACCAAACTTATCTTAATTTGTTCAGTAGAGGCTGTGGGTCAATGAAGTGACTCATTCCCTTTGATTTCTATATAGGTTTTTATTTTTATTTTTCTGGAATAATGAATTTAGTTTAAATTCAATTTCACCGGTTTTATGAATGTGATAATTTATTTTCTATGTTGCATATATTGTGATATGAGTTATGCAACAAATTTATTAGACAGCACGCATGGAGATAGTTCACATATGCATCCAGTTGGTCTGTTCCAAATCTGAAGTCAGAATCTTTCGTGTAGCCTCGTGTCAAAGGGGAATGAAATGTGTCTGTTCATTCCAATCGGTTACTTGTAAATTGTAGTTTTTGGTGTGAAAAATCTGTTTGTAATTGTTTTCATTATACTTATCGTTGCCATTAGGAACCTCATTATCATACCTCATGTAACATAAGCAAATATAATTAATTTTATGTAATTATTTTTCCTTTATATGCATAATTATTGTCAATAGTCATAGTATAAAGAGAACACTGTTCTCCACAGATTATGAAGGAATGCATGCCAAACCTTCATTCTCCACACTGAGTGATGGCAGAGCTATGTGAGTCATAGTCATTCAAAGGGGAACAAGGATGGAAACTGTAATGATGATGAGAGCAAGACATGGGAGGGACATGCGACTGCGTGTTAGAAATAATTTTAAAGCGGGAACTGAGTTCAAGAAAATTTAAAGAAAATATGGCCTTAATTTCGGGGGGTAGACTGATGTTGAGTTACCTGATGTGAAAACCAAGACAAAACAATGTGTGCGCCACTTTTGAGCATTTTTAAAAAAAAAAAATGGTTATCTGGTTGCAAGAAAACATTAAATCTTTACTATTGGCCTTGTATTTTATTTTCAAATGAGAAGGGTGTGTGGAGCACTTCAGGTTTCCATGATTTCAATAATCTGCTAAAACCAACTGAACGTCACCAACCGTCACAAGCACATATCAGGACTGAAATTTTAATCACCGCTTTCGGTACTTCTAGGATAGATTTTAAATTAAATGAGCAGCAGAAACTTGATGTAATAAGACATAATCAAGTTGTCAAAAATAATAGAAAAGTTATTCAAAGTCTCATTGATGTTGCAGTATACTTGATAAGACAAGAACTTCCCTTCAGAGGGCATGCCGAAGATAGATTCGGCGAACCGTGGAAATTATATTGAAATGCTGTTTTAAGCAAGTACGATGACAACCTGGCATGCCATTTACAGAAAGCTACTGTGCTCTCGTGTCTATCAAACCATATTCAAAATTACTTTATTAATGGAGTAACCACAGTATTATGGAATGAAATAAAAAAAAGAAATATTTCGGTCTGCATTTGTAACAGTTATTATTGATGAAATCACTGACATATCTGCTCACTCTCGAATGCTATAAAACTAGATCTGACAATGGAGAGTTACAAGAAAGGTTTTTGGATTTTAAAGATGTAAGCAGAGATTGCAGTGCTAACATATGATGGACGAGTTTAAGTGTGGCTTTAAATTAGTTGCTCAATGTTATAATGCAGCAGTAGTGATGTCGGGGAAGTTAATGGTTTACAGAAAAGAGTAAAAGAAAAATATCCTGATATTTTATTTATACATTGTTTTGCTCATGGTTTGAATCATGTCCTTTCACAGACAACATCCAACATAAACGAATGCAAACTACCTTAAGTAGTTTTTCTTCTTTCTTCTCCAAATCTTCAAAAAGAACTGCTGATTTATATATGAAGGTGAAAAAAAGGTTTTCCAAAGTATTGTCCAACACGATAGACTTATAATGGAAGGTTGTTGAAACTGTTCGGAGACATAAAGAAGAACTAGTTCAGTCATTCGAGAACATTCTTTATAATCCAGACCAGTGGGATTGTGATATCACAAACCTCGAGGTTTTAAGAGTGTTTTTTTTTTTTTTTTTTTTTTTTCCCCGATTTCGTATTCAACTCTTAGTGAAATATTTTGCTTAACAGATACCCTTTTTGAAATTTTGCAGACAAAAATATTGCATATAAATTATTGGGCTGCCAAAGTAAAGGAAATAAAAGCCACTGTACAATGAAAGAGACATGCATTTGGTACAGTATGAGATAAATGTAATATGAATTAGAAAATGCCAAAGAACAGGCAATGTAAAAATAACTTTGGTCAAAAAATAGCTATTCTATTGTGAAATATTTGATAATATACAAAATTAAATTCAAATTAGGTTTGAAGATTTTAAAAAAATTACATTTTTACAGATAATTAACCAATGTAATACAAACAAATTTCCTGAAGAAGCATTCTGTTCATTGAAAGAAATTGAAGACATGACTTTCATTGTGCACAAGTCCAATTATAGAGAGAGAGAGAGAGAGAGAGAGAGAGAGAGAGAGAGAGAGAGAGAGAGAGAGAGAGAGAGAGAGAGAGAGAGAGGGGGGGGCAGACAGAAGTATTCAAATAATATAACATGTAACATTGCACCTACTATAAATACTGTAATATTTATTTGGCTGCATTGAATTGTTAAACATGTAAACATTAATCTTTTGTGTCTCGGAAAGAATATTTAAAATAACACTTTGCATGTATTTATTACACTATCTGTACTGTATTCCATTGCCCCTCTTATTGGAGCACATAAGTAATCGAACGTACCCAATCAAACAGAGAGAAAGGTGGTTGGACGTAACCTACACGCCCCTACCACATAGCAGTTGTGCTTATGCTATGCCTCGAGACAGTGTGTTCAAAGTTATTCAGCTGACTGTGAACTTACAGGTAATATGGTAAGGAAACAACGGTGGCAGAGGGGAATATCGTGATAAATATATACAAACAAAACAAATCTCTGTTTGAAATTGCCAAAACCATTAACAGAAGCAAAACTACAGTGTTCTGCATAATTCCACACTTCAAACAGACAAATACTGTTGTAAATAAACCTAGAAATGGCGCTCCTTCTAAACTCACCACCAGAGACAGGAGGCAAATAATAAAAATAGTGAAACAGAATCTGAGAATCACTGCATCTGAGATTAGATGATGCCCTGAGCAATATTCTGGCACTGTGGTTCACACCAGAACAATTGAACGAGTTTTAAATAGTACTGGGTACAATGCCCCCATTCCTAGGAAGAAACCATATGTTAATAAGGTGACTAAGAATTTGCTAAAGAGTATGTGGTGAAAGCAACAGAATTCTGGGATAAGTTTCTGTGGTCGGACAGAGCAAATTCTGCTTTTACAAGAGTGATGGCCGTCTTAAGGTGTGGAGACTGCCAAATACAGAATGGGAACCTAAGAACATGGTAGCTACAGTGAGACATGGTGGCAGTAGTGTGATGGTATGGGACTGTATAGCTTCATCTAGCTTTGGGGAACTGGTGTCCATAGATGGGACTGTGGACAAATTTGAATACAAGAGGATTCTTGAAAACAATCTTAAAAAGAGTGCAGAGAAGCTGAGATTAGGGCACGATTATTACTCCCAGCAGGACAATAATCCGAAGCATATTGCTGAAATTGTAAGGCTTTGGATCGTTTACAACACTCCTCACACTTTGAACACACCGCCCCTATCTCCAGATTTAAATCCTATACAGAACATCTGGAAAGAACTCGAGGAGCATGTGAGGAAGCATCACAACAGAAGCAAGGACCATCTGAAAGAACTTCTTCAAACAGAGTGGAGAAATATGGACTCTGTAGTCACTAAACAACACATAAAGACAATGCCCAAACGATTATCAGCAGTAATTGAAAGAAAGGGGATGATATCTAAATACTAGCTGTTCTCTGTTTGAATACTTATGTCCAGATGTAAAGTAACCGTTTTATTTCTCCTTATAGTGCAAATTAGTTTCAGTTGCTATTTATGAGTTTATATGTTTAATGGAAGACTCAAGTTTATTTTGTACCAGTTGTATTTACGTATGCTTACTATGCGTAACTTTAAAATAATAAAAGTAATAAATATGTTTATATTCAAGTTTATTTTGTACCAGTTGTATTTATGTATGCTTACTCTGTGTAGCTTTAAAATAATATAAGTAATAAATATGTTTACGTCCGAATACTTATGTTGGCCTCTGTGTATATCGTTGTAATCATCTCACTGAGCTCTATCGTATGACATCAAAAACATCTCAAGTTCCAGACATTTTAACCTGTTATTGAGTTAGTGAGTCTCATTGCTACACAAGTCAGGGACTTGTTCTACAACTCACAGGCATCGTGTGCATAAGCATAATAAAGGACTCATCCAAGATTTATTTATTTCGTGGCACAGGTATATATAATATAATATATATACTATAATATATATGATTATATATAATATATGGATGCATCGCTGGGAGAAGTGTGTAATTACAAGCAGACTATGTTGAAAAATAAAAATAAAAATTTTCTGAAGAAATGTCTTGTATTTTTATTAGGTCGGAAACCTTTCAGACCACTCTCGTATGCTACAAATAAAATGTGGTTCAACAAACATGTGAGTACTATAAAACATGTTCACCACTCCTTGCATCTTTAGAGGAAATTCCTCTATGCATTTGATAATACAGTCCTTTCAGTGCATTTGTACACAAAGATGAGTTTCATTACTGCACAAGTCCAACAAATTCATTATAATAATTATAACAAAGTACCAATGGTAACCGAAATTACTGAACAGTAAAACAAATATAATGAGCCAAAGTTCGTCTGTTACAAAAATCGTAATATTGGCACATCATTTTCAGAACTTATGAAGTTTTTGTTGATCTTCTTGAGACTTAGTTGACTGAACTTGTGCGCTTTTTCTAGTGAACTTAGATCCTTACAGTATTATATATTTATTCTCTTACATTTCACTGTTATGTTAATAAACGTATTATTTATTAGTAATTTTTAGTTGCTTTTCTTTTACATTTTTATAAAAAAATAGTTCATTGTCAGATAGGATCCTTCCCCTTTTCCCTTGTATGCCCTTGATTGTCTCATGTAGGATGTTGAGAACACAGTCAATGTTTATAGACATTGTGCTACAATCCAGTAAAATTCTAAAAGATATTATGAAACTTTTTCATCTTCATGTTTACTCAGCAACTCCATTCATAAATGTGCAGTTTTCCTGAAAAGAAAATCAATCTGAATGGATAGTGGTATTAGAGCTTAATAATGAAGACTATAATGTTTTCATAAGATGTCACTATAACTAGGTACTTCTGATCCAAATATTCAGCCCGATTCACATTTGAATACCAACTTCCATTTAATCCAAATAGTTATACTGCAACAGAAAATTGCAAAATGCATGATGACTGAAGTCAATGTTCTAGAAGCCCCGCATTGTGGCCTTTTGCAACAGAAAATTGCAAATGGAGGGATGGTTGGAAGATGCTGATTTGTTTCTCACCTTTGGTGACGATCTAGTAGAAATCTTGTAGATGCCTCGGAGCTCTGGAGCAATGAGTCTTACCTCTGGTCGCAGTCTCGGAGTAAAGGTATTTGATACTACAATTGTTAGAAAATAAACAATTCTTCTCTTTTAAATAACGTGGGATTTATTCCACTATACAATTAGTAAATTCTGCTACAATTTTAAATAATGTATATGTTGTCCTTTCACAAACAAATGTTGTTGCATTGATGAGCTTTATATTTCTGGTGTATGCCACTAGTGCAACACAAATGCATTCACTAAACGTTTTTCTGTGCGATTGCAGAGCGACACAAAAAACACGTCTTACTATCTTAATAGTCGTTTGCAAAGTGACACTAAGCTATCTGATTATTCTGGGTTCTCTGCACATGATGTTTCTAGAACAACTAAATTACTGCTCTTTTATTGGTTCATATTACATTACTTAATTGCATTATTGCAATTACTAATAGAAACAATATTATGTAACATTGTGTTGTATCATACTGTGGCCTACCCAATTTCACATTTCCTATTTTGTACAAATTACCTTTTTCCAGAACAATTCAAAATAAGTTATTAACATATAAAAAACATGAAATAACCGTCACAATACTCTAACATTATAAACTGGAATGAGAAGTTTATGTCATGGAATAAGCGTACAAATGGATTGCTGTTTTAGGCTGTGCATATTTCATGACCTACATCCATATTGTTTCTTAATGTAAAACTGTGAAAACCAAAAAGCATACAAAGTAAATCAGCAAATCACTTTAATTATCATAGTATTACATAATCAAATTCTAGCAATTTTAATTCTACATTTGTACTTAATAAATAGCAAACAGTTTTTGACTAGAACCATTAAAAGATAGAGGCAAAGCCTCAGAAACATGTTCCGGAAAAATTTAAAAGTACAAAAGTTTTATCATAACAACACTGTTTTCAACACTTCCAAGAAAGGGTAGAACTCTTTGTTTGCCAATCATTTGTTTCAAACTGGTGTCCCAACGTGGAGCTGTGTGCCACCCACAATAAATTAGTTACACAGTCTTATTAAATTATAGATGAGTCATATTTTTTACACATCTGCTTCACTTTCGTACCTATTTTGAGGACATGTTTCGCAAATCATCGCTTGCATCTACGGCTCTTGTGCAACTGAAGTTAGATCCAGCGGTATGGGTAATTCTGGGGTTGTTGCTGCCATCTGTGGATTTAGTGATGAACTTGAATGTGGGATTCTCTTCTAGCGGGATTTCAAAGTTCATTAGTTGGTTTTTATGTTTTTCTATGTATATCCTCTCCCATATGACGAGTTCACTATGTTTTTGTACGTATTTTAGTAATTCTGTGTTACTAAAATACGTACAAAAACATAGTGAACTCGTCATATGGGAGAGGATATACATAGAAAAACATAAAAACCAACTAATGAACTTTGAAATCCCGCTAGAAGAGAATCCCACATTCAAGTTCATCACTAAATCCACAGATGGCAGCAACAACCCCAGAGTTACCCACACCGCTGGATCTAACTTCAGTCGCACAAGAGCCGTAGATGCAAGCGATGATTTGCGAAACATGTCCTCAAAATAGGTACGAAAGTGAAGCAGATGTGTAAAAAATACGACTCATCTATAATTTAATAATTTTTCGCTTCACTGTGGTGTTCCAATGCAGTTAAATCTCGTTACACAGTCTTCATTTTTTTTTGGATTCTGAAAACCAAAAAGAGAAGAACTGTCACAGTTTCATTATATATTCTATTTTAGTCTCCAACTGTTTTAATTTTTCCCTCAGAAAAAAAAATGCCAAGTAGGGGAAAGGTATAGATAAGTATCAATATTCTTTAGTATTATCAGGTAATGGGATTAATTTGAAAAACAATTGAAGCTATTAACAGTGAAGCAATCCAAGTATTATAAATAAGCTGCAGCACTTAGAATTCTCCAGATGATTTAGACAAAGTAAGTGAAATGTCATAAATATTATAAGCAGAAGTGACTCTAATAAATCATACTCAAAAATAAATGAAATGTGTTACTAAATGTTGTAGTTTATTCATAATGGAATTAATACTTACAATTAAGAGGCATTTTTTTCAAAACTTGATAAATACAAAATTTTCAAAATTGAGTTAGGTATAGAAATGGTATAATGTTGACCATTTACTCCAACCCCTGAAGCTAGTTTTAGCAGAAGTCGAATAATGCTGCATATATAAGCGCTCAGAATCACTAGATCTTAGCAAAACCTGACATATGCATTCTAAGAGTTAAAGCAAAAGTCAACAAATGCAATAAAACTACACACTAGTCTCGTAGTATTTTTTTTCTAGCAGGCAGTTGGTAATAATGGACCAGATTGGTGCATTATATTGCTGTATATCATGTTACTCATTATCAGGGGCGGCCGGTGAGGCATTGTATTGACGGTGCCATAAATAAATGACAAAATATTTATTTATTTATTTAGCATTTAATTTCTGTACAGAAATATTTGCTTTTTCAAGATACAGTACAAACAATACAAACTAGAAATTCAGAAAATACAGAATTAATTCTACATCAATAATCAGATTAAATTGTATCAATGTCAACAAATACAGAAAACTTACATGAATTGTCAACCATTAGTATCATAAAATTATTCTTATGTAATCATTTACTCTACTTAATCTGGTACCTAAAATATTCAAAGAACTCTTGAGTACTATAGAAGCACTGATTTATTAAAAATGATTTCACATCTCTTCTGAATCTTTTCTTATCATTGTTTTCAATTTTCTTTAAGATTAAGTTATACATGTGAACCCCTTTATGAAGTACTGAGTTAAGTTTTTTATTTGATCTTGATCCCAGTATATGTAATTTAGCACCATTCCTAGTATAATGTTCATGAATAGTGTTATTTGTTTGAAAATATTGTATGTTGTTGTTTATAAAGCATACGGTTTCTAAGATATACAGACATGGCAGAGTTAGTATATTATTTTCCTTAAAATATTTCATACAATGAGTCCTTTTGCTTAGATTAAACATTCTTCTTATTATTTTCTTTTGTGTTACAAATAAATCTTTTATTTCGGTAGCTGATCCCCAGATAAAGATACCATATGCAAGATAAGACTGCACATATGAATAGTAAATCAGCATTAATGTTTGTGTATTACAAATTTTCCTTAGCACTGATATTATGTAGTGGGCTTTATTAATTTTTGCAGTAATATACTGAATATGCCGCTTCCAGGTTAAAAATTTGTCAATAATTACCCCCAAAAATTTTGTTTCATTGGTATATTGTATTACCTCATTGCCAAAAGCGATTACAGGAGCTATATTAGCTTCATTTCTATTTGATAGTGAAATATGCATACTTTGTGTCTTTTTAATATTAAGTAGTAATTTATTATTAGTTAGCCAATGCATCATATTTGTCATCACAGTATTAGCATAATGTTGCAATTCAGAATTATTGCAGCCTTTGATAATTATATTAGTGTCGTCAGCATATAGAATAGTTTCTGCATGGGGAATATTAAGTGGAAGGTCATTAATATATACTAGAAAAAGCAGTGGTCCCAGGATAGAACCCTGTGGAACCCCACATCTCACAATTTCAATATTGGAATTAATATTATGACCATTTAATTCATTATTAACTACAGTATACTGTCTTCTACCCTCAAGGTAGGATTCAAACCAATCATGAGATACCCCTCTTATACCATAGGCTTCAAGTTTGGATAACAGAATATTATGGTCAACCAAATCAAATGCCTTAGACAAATCCATAAAAATCCCAATAGTATAATTATTTGCATCAAACCCTTCTAATGTTTGTTTCATAAAGGAGTATAGTGCATTAGAAATTGATTTATTTTTCCTAAATCCATTTTGTTTATCACTGAATACATATTTTTCAAGAAAAGGAGATATCCTGTTGAACATAACAGTTTCCAAGATTTTTGAAAACCCCGATTGAACTGCGATAGGTCTATAATTATCAACATTTTTTGTATCTCCCTTCTTAAATACTGGTACAACTTTTATTAATTTTAAGACATTAGGAAATTTGCCTGTTGATATAGAACAATTACATATATCCATTAATGGTGCTACTATATATTCTTTGCAAGATTTGATTATACACTCTGGTACATCATCAAATCCAGCAGAGAATGTGTTCTTTTTTGAATGTATTATTTTAAGAATCTCCTCAGAAGTTACTGGTTTGAGAAATACACTTTTATCGTTTCTGATTAATTTGATAGGAGTATTTGTTATATTGGGATGAGTCAAAGGTACTCTATCAGCAACACTAATAAAGTGTTTATTAAGGATATTTGATACCTCAGCAGGATTATCTAATTTTGTATTATCAACTATTAAAGTAATTTTGTCTCTAGTTCTGACCATGTTGTTAGTGCTTTCATTTTTTACTATATTCCAGATAGTCTTATTTTTATTCGACGAATTTGAAATGCAAGTATCTATATATTGCTTTTTTGCAGCTTTTATTACCTTATTATATATTTGCTTATACTTCTTATGATATTCTATAAATGCTTCAGTTTTGTTTACTTTACTCAACTGATTTAGATAGCGTTTTCTTTTGCTAGAGATAATAATTCCCTTTGTTATCCATTTCTTCCTTTTACTAGTTTGCTTCTGTTTAACAACTGTATAAGGAAAAGCTGTATTAAAATTATGCAAAAATGTCAGTAAAAACTTTTGCAATTTTTCATCTATTCTTTTTTCATTGTAGACATCAGTCCAGTCTTCAAGGTTTAAGAGCGTATTGAAATATTGAATATTTGTAGTAGAAAATACCCTTTTATAACATGTTTGGGGGGTTATTTTAGCATTATTAGTCCTAAAGTTTGTTAAATTGGATACAATAGCATTATGATCTGAGTAACCAGTGTTAATATTCTCCAGCTTGACAGTAATGATAGATTTGTCTAGAATTATAACATCAATTGCCGTATTTGACTGTAAAGTTAATCTTGTGGGGTTACTAATTACATTTGAGAGATTGAACAATGCTAGTAAGTTTTTTAATTTATGTACTGATGGGTTGTCTTTTAAGAAGTCAACATTAAAGTCTCCACATATAAAGATTTGTCGAGAGTGTTTTTGGAGTGTATTAATCAAACTCTCAAGTTTATCTAGGAAAGTAGCATAACACCCATTTGGAGAGCGATAGATACATACAATAAATAATTTATGAATAAATAAATGAATAAATGAATAAATAAATAAATGAATAAATAAATAAATAAGGGTTGTTAAAATATAAATATGTGTACCAATTTCAAACGATTTAGGTAATCTTATCGATGATCCATCCTATTTTATAATATACTGTACCAAACAGAATGTACAGGGAAACGGAAATGGATATTTATTAAATCTGTACTCTTGTTACGCACAGGTGTAATGAGTACAGTAACAGTTTGAGAATACAATTCATGGAGAATGTGATACAAGGCATTCTTGTATGATTTCGTGACAGAGAGACAGTTATCTTAAGTCTCGTGCTTCACTGCACTCTAGTGGATGAAGTGTAAGTTATGTACCAGAGAAACCTCGGACCACCTTCACCCATAAGAAGCTGTGTATAAGCAGACATCCTAGACCTTAACACAGGCACTTATGAGAGTAGGTGGTGCCATTCTGGAATTGGCACTAAGCCTCGGAAAACAACCAGAACAGAGCGCTTGCATTTAACACACCTATTCACACGAGGGAGCAGATACTCAGAAACAATCTTTTTTGCGCAATTCCTATACACTTCTCTTTCTTTCGTTTTCATACAGATGGTGCCATGGCACAGCGGCACTACCTCAGAAGCCGCCCCTGCTCATTATTATAACAATACTTATCAGTGGGAATCAGTGATGGAGACTTCACTGCAGTCAGAGTACCTACAGCTTCCTTTCACTGAATTATTCATCTGATACTGTTGTATTAGTGTATAAATTAGCACTGCAAGCTAAATCAAAATGAATGATTCTTGTGATTCTGAAAACAACATACAAGTCAAAGAATGTTCAAGAGGGAGAAAATCCTGATTCAGGAAGGGGTTACCTTGACCTGAAGTGCAAATTAAAAGATGTAAAATGGAGCCTGCTAAGTACACTAATGCACTTGAGCTTCCACATTCAAAAACTAAAAGAAAGAAGGAATGCAAAGCTGCTG
The DNA here is from genome assembly GCA_030765055.1 of Mantis religiosa. Classification (NCBI taxonomy): domain Eukaryota; kingdom Metazoa; phylum Arthropoda; class Insecta; order Mantodea; family Mantidae; genus Mantis; species Mantis religiosa. The sequence goes on from CM060951.1 coordinate 192,045,137, forward strand.
AACTCTGCTATGACAATTATAGTATCCAGTTCCACCAACATCTAAAATCATAAAACAAAAGTAAAATTTTTTGAATATTTCCTCATCTCAGCAAGAATAGTGAACACCAAAAGCAAAACAGAAGAAAAAGTGACAAGTGAAGCATAACACTAGAAAAAGGAATGGTGAAATTGTACCCGTTTGTGCTGCCACCTTTGAAGAAGTTTCTAGCATTCAAATAGGCTTCATGAAGGAGGAAAGTTGGCAAAGGAAAGAAGAAGAGGGGACAGAACAGGAAAGGAGCATAAGGCCTTAACTATTGCCATTAGAATGATATAAAGAAATACAAATTCAGAGAGAGACACCATAGCAGCGAGAAGTTCAGGAGAGGTTATTTTCCTTCAGATCTCCCAATGAATAAAATACTCAAGAGATTCTGTGAAGAAAGAAGAAGTTTAGGACTCTAACAATGCTCCTCATCAAAATTCAAACATGCATTTTAAAAACATTTCACTTTATCATCCAGGACTTCTCATATAAATAATCTACCTATAGAAGTAAAAGTGAAAACTTGGCAATAACATTATAACTATAATATAAAGTATTAACCGGGCTTGTGGCAGTGCGATCGAAGTGTCCTGGCGTAAGTCTCAACAGCAACTGAAGATGTCTGCCACAGCCGCAGCTGCAGATGATACGTCTGGGAAGATGAAGAAGGAGCTCAGTAGACCATGGCCCACAAGCCCGGTTAATACTTTATATTATACTGACACCGGCCATGAAAGCATATGAATTTTAACATTATAACTATCACATGCAATACTTATAGTACCATACTTCATGTGGTAGTGATAATTTTGTTTTTAAGTAAAACAATTACATTAAAATGTAAAACTGTTATTATATTATGTTATGGTATTTCTAGTATTGTTTTTGTATTCCTGATATATAAAAGTTATCAGTTAAAACAATGCAATATTACAATACTCGTAAAATATGCGTTGTGCAAAACTGCAGATATGTAATAAAGGCGAAAACAATTAAAAATATTTACTTCCAGGATAACATTACAACACATCATGGAACTAAAAAAAACAAAATAGCTGACACCAGCAATGATTATATTTGCATTAATTGAATGTGAAAGAGTGGAAAAATAAAATCCTTATAGGTATGTTAGAAAAAATTAAATTTTAATGTATTTCATTAAAACACATTATTTACTTCTATAAGTTCTAGAAATTACGCAAAAATCAATCTTTTGAAACATATCTATCTAGATGAAAATAGTTAAACTCATTTTATGAAAAACTGCATGTGTTGCATTTATCGAGCTTTGAAAAATTCTCCTCAATTATACTAATATGTGGGTGAGTCAAATGAAAGTCTTAAATATTTTTAAAATATTATTTATTGTGCGGAAGTGGTATAAAGCTGTATCACTTTTCAACATAATCTCCCCCTTGCTCAATGCAAGTCCTCCTGCGCTTACAAAGTGCATAAGTACCTTTAGAAAAAAATTCTTTTGGTAGTGTGCACAACCACTCATGCACTGCGTGGCGTACCTCTTCATCGGAACGGAACTTCTTTGCTCCAATTGCGTCTTTGAGTGGTCCAAACATATGGAAATCACTTGGGGCAATGTCTAGTGGGTATGTTGGATGAAGAAGACACTTAAAATGCAGGTCTGTGATTGCTGCAACAGTTGTACGGGAAGTGTGGGGCCTTGCATTGTCATGTTGCAAAAGGACAACTGCTGACAGCAATTCACGTTGCTTTGATTTGACTGCAGGCCGCAGATGATTTTTTAGGAGATCTGTGTATGATGCACTGGTGGCAGTGGTCCCTCTAGGCATGTAATGCTCCAAAATGACGCCTTTTGCGTCCCAAAAGAGAGTTAGCATAACCTTCCCTGCTGATGGTTCTGTTCGAACCATCTTTGGTTTTGGAGATGAGGGATGGCACTATTCCTCGCTCGCTCTCTTTGTTTCCGGTTGGTGGAAGTGAACCCAGGTTTCGTCCCCAGTAACGATTCTTGCATGGAAGTCATCACCGTCTTGTTCAAGGTGCTGAAGAAATTCTTCACAAGCATCAACATTTCAGGAGTCAGCTGCCGTGGCACCCATCTTGGAGACATTTTGTGAAACTGGAGCACATCATGCACAGTGTGGTGTGCTGATCCATGACTAATCTGTAAACATGCTGCAATATCATTCAGTGTCATTCGGCAGTTTTCCTTCTATGGCTTCAACTGATGCAATGTTCTGTGGAGTCACAACTCGTTGTGCCTGACCTGGACGTGGAGCATCTTCCACTGAAGTCACACAATTTGCGAACTTCCTACTCCATTTGTAGACTTGCTGCTGTGACAAACATGCATCACCGTACTGAACCTTCATTTGTCGATGAATTTCAATAGATTTCACAACTTCACTACGCAAAAACCAAATAACAGAATGTTGTTCTTCCCTGGTGCAAGTCCCAAGTGGGGCAGCCATCTTTATACTGATATTGTGATAGTACTGCCACCTACAGGCCATTCTGCATGCTGTTTGTAGCACTCTTACCAACTTACAGGATAATGGAACAAAAGTTCGATTTGTTATTACAAATTTAAGGTTTTCATTTGACTCACCCTCGTAATAATTATATGCAATAGTAAGCAGATGAATTAGTAATTTTTTCAATAAACTAAAATAATAGCTAGTAACTAAACACTACTTATCCTTGATATTATACATAATAGCAGGACTAGTTTTGTGAATAACATGTTTGGGAAACTAATAGTCTTTTTACATATAATATATGAATTTTAGTCACTAGCTATTGTTATATTGTACTGAATTGTACTTGGCTCACTATTATCAGCTTTAATTTTTTTATGTTTGGTAAATTTTTATTAAAAGAGGCAACACAACAATTACGCTGGCAGCCAAGTGTTTATTAACTGTTCTAATTAAAAAATCCAATGCTAATGTTATATTTATACCTGAGTTAAATATGATAACCTATAGCAATTATTATCAATAATAATTGTTAATAGGATATCTTATTTTCAAATCAATTGTAAACAATATTATATGCAGTGAACCAAGAAGGCATAAACTTGACAATGAATACAGAAACCCAGGACATCACAAGAATTGATAAATCCACAATGATGGAATCAGTAAAGTCAGATGGCAATAAAATTAACAGAAGAGACTCAGAAAACGGTGAAAGAGAAGCACTTAGAACAGGAGAAGAGGAGAATGCTGATAGAAGACAGAGGAAAAAATAAAGGATGGTGATTGCAGCAACCTAACATGTTGTGAAGGTTAAGTGGGTAGATAACAAATAGTGATAGAGATAGATACACAGACAGATAGTCAACATGAAAAATTCAATGCCATGGCCGGGATTTGAGCCACGGATCTCCTGGTTTCCATTCAATTGCTCTAACCCATTAAGCTACCATTGTCAGTGCGCCATCCTGACATTAAATTCTCCATTCGACTCGTATACTTCCCTGTGTATTCCACTAGGGGCTCTTGCATCCGAAAAATGAAATGTGTAGTGTTTAACACCCGCTTTTACTACATATGGCACAGCAGGCGGTGACACTGATGGTACATGAGATGAAGATGGAGCACCGGTGGAATGAGATGGCAGAGAAAACCCGTCCCAGCGCTGTGTTGTCCACCACAAATCTCACTTTGCAGTCACCTGGGATCGAACCTGGGCCGCATTGGTGAGAGCCAAGCGGTCTAACCACTGAGCCACGGCGCAGCCTCTCACATCCAAGATACACCATTTGTGGCGACTTACTATCATAAGTACTTGAGTCCCAGGCTTCATTTAACTCTTGTTATTTTAGTTAATTGATGGAAATTAATAATTTCTTTACACTAGCCGTATATAGGCTAAGGTCTTTGATAGATAGAGTCAACATGAAAAACTCAATGCCATGGCCGGGATTTGATCTCCTGGCCATGGCATTGAATTTTTCATGTTGACTATCTATCAAAGACCTTAGCCTATATACAGCTAGTGTAAAGAAATAATTAATTTCCATCAATTAACTAAAATAGATACAAAGATCTGATATAAAAAAGTTCTAATGGGTAGATAATACAATAGGGAAGAAATGAGAAAGTAAGAAGTATCAGTTAAGGAGGGATGTAAAAGGGGAATTGACAGAAGAGGAATATGATGCTCAATTTCTTCTCGGGCAGCAAGCCAGGTGAAAAGACAATTTAGAAATTGACGTTTTGGGAGTGTGCATCGCTCCCATCATCAGGATATTTATTAAATGTTATAACCACAAATGAAACATTGGATATAACACTGGATATCACTGGATATATAAGTATATATCCAGTGTTTCATTTGTGGCTATAACATTTAATAAATATCCTGATGATGAGAGAGAAGCACACTCCCGAAATGTCGATTTCTAATTGTCTTTTCACCTAGCTTGCTGCCCAAGAAGAAATTGAGCATATTTGTCGCCAGGAAAGCTTCAGGTCTTATTTTAGGAATATGGTGTTAGATTATATAAGAAACCAAAGAACACTAAGAAATGTGAAGAACTGTGGTATTTGAAGGGCAAAGTAAATGGCGGAAGAAGTTGTGGTGAAAATGGAAAGGAAAGGATGTGGTGATAAGAGATGAAGTGTGCTAATGAATAATATTTTACTTTGTTCAGAAAGGAAAGTGTGAAAAAAGGCAATAAAGTGATAATGGTAAGCTTAAAAATGCAGAGAAACTAAAAGCTAACAGAAGTTAGTAAAAGAGTGAGTTAGAAGTAACAATACAATATCAAGTAAAAAAAAAAAACTTTAGTCATAGAAAGCTAAAAATTTGGTAATTAGAGAAAAACCGATGAAAGATACACAAAGTGAGAAAATTGACATGGAAATGAGGCTAGAATGAAATAATGAAATTGGGTCAGAGAACATTTTGGAAGCGCATAATGAAAATTGAGTAATAAAATATAGCAAGGGAGGTAAGTTGAGAAGGAGGGAAGGTGAATAAAGAAGAAAAACAAATTAAAGATCAAAGAGAAGAGTGGGAGCAGGATGGATGAGAGAAAAGATGGGAAATAAGTGGAAGCTGGAGAGGGGGAAGAGTCACCAAATATAATTAGTACATCATGCCATCTATTGACAAAACGGAGAAAGAGGAAACCACTACAACTTGCACTAGTCGAGTATCAGCTGATGATAGGAGCAAGAGCTCTTGAAACATGTCCTGTGAATAAACAGTGTGAGTGAAGCAATGTGTCAATATCTTCTCGATTCACTTTTGTACTCTATTACAAATATTTTTATTTGTGTAATATTTGTTGCTTCACTGTGACTAGCTTCATTTTGTGTGTGATATGGTTTGAAGATTAGACATTGCTCATATGAGGAGATGGATGGAATATTAATGGAGTGGTGTAACAATGTGTGACTTTCCTGTTTTGTTCCAAACTGAGACTAAAGAGTGTTTTATACTTCGGCAGTTCAGCAATATTATTGTGAACATTCCATTAAATTTTAAGCATAATGCATTAAAAATGTCACAGCTTACCAGAAATTTCCATGGGCATTAATCATCAGTAATGAACAAAACAGACCCATAATAGCCAATATTGAGAGCTATACAACTGAATATTTTATAACCTCATCAAAGTACAATAACAGTTTAATTCTATCAGCCGCTTCAATATTTATGAAATTCCAAGTTGTTAATTTTTGTATACTTACGTGGGATCCCAGTGGCAATAATTGCAAGCTTGTCAACTTTGCCAATTTCTAAAACTTCACGGAATTCCACATCACTTAACAATATGTGCATCTGACCATCATTAATATTATATCTTTGTACCTTCTTGGCCTGAAAATAATGAATTATTATTTTATAATTAAAATGCAAAAGTTGTTCTGCATATTATAAATGAGAATTTCAAAAACAGGTTTTACTTTCACAGTTAGGGTGTTCTTATTTTTCAAAATTATGTTATTCTATGAGGGTGAGTCAAATGAAAAACTTAAATTTGTAATAACAAATCGAAATTTCTCGCCGTTATCCTGTAAGTTGGTAAGCATGCTATAAACAGCGTGCAGAATGGCCTGTAGGTGGCAGCATAGTGCAGATGCACACATACCGTCGCAATATCATTATAAAGATGGCTGCTTCACTTGCGACTTGCACCAGGGAAGAACAGCGTTCTGTTATTTGGTTTTTGCGTAGTGAAGGCATGAAACCTATTGAAATTCATCAACTGAAGGTTCAGTACGGTGATGCATGTCAGTCACAGCAGCAATCTATGAATGGAGTAGGAAGTTCACAAATGGTGTGACTTCAGTGGAACATGCTAAATGTCCAGGTCAGGCACAAAGAGTTGTGACTCCACAGAACATTGCAGCAGTTGAAGCCATAGTGAAGGCAAACCGCCGAGTGACACTGAAGGACATTACAGCATGTTTACAGATTAGTCATGGGTCAGCACACCACACTGTGCATGATGTGCTCCAGTTTCACAAAGTGTCTACAAGATGGGTGCCACGGCAGCTGACTTCTGAAAAGAGAGAACGACGTGTTGATGCTTGTGAAGAACTTCTTCGGTGCTTTGAACGGGAAGGTGATGGTTTCCTTGCAAGAATAGTTACTGGGGATGAAACCTGGGTTAACTTCCAACAACTGCAATGAAGAGAGCAAGCAAGGAGTAGCACCATCCCTCATCATCAAAACCAAAGAAGGTTATGCTGACTTTCTTTTGGGACGCAAAAGGTGTCATTTTGGAGTATTACATGCCTAGAGGGACCATTGTCACCAGTGCATCATACACAGATCTCCTAAAAAATCATCTGCAGCCTGCAATCACATCAAAGCGAAATGGATTGCAGTCAGAAGGTGTCCTTTTGCAACATGACAATGTAAGGCCCCACACTGCCCGTATAACAGTTGCAATAATCACAGACCTGCATTTTGAGTATCCTCCTCATCCACCATACTCACCAGACCTTACCCAAGTGATTTCCATATGTTTGGACCACTCAAAGATGCAACGGGAGGAAAGAAGTTCCGTTCTGATGAAAAGGTTATGCTACGCGGTGCATGAGTGGTTGCATGGACTACCAAAAGAATTTTTTTCTAAAGGCATTTATGCACTTTGTAAGCACTGGAGGACTTGCATTGAGCATGGGGGAGATTATGTTGAAAAGTAATACAGCTTTGTACCACTTCTGCACAGTAAATAATATTTAAAAAAATATTTAAGGTTTTCATTTGACTCACCCTCGTATATAGTACAAAAAAGTCTGCATTAATAAATGGTTCACAATTAATGCATTTGTGACTGGTTATAATTAACTCCTTATCAACAACTTTGAACTTGATAAATTACTTATACTTACTAGTGTGCACAGGCACTATAATTAACAAAATAAAATAATTTACTTCTTAAGAGTATAAAATAGAACTATGCTTTATTATCATCAAGATTAGAAGCCTATAGAGTGTGCATGATAGTTTATAAGTGGTTTGAACCTTATTTAACTGACAGACAAAAGGCTTGCTAAATCATTTATATCGAGTCTGATACAAGTACAAATGTGGAGTTCACCAAGTTCCTGATCTTGGACCATTACTTTTTCATTATACATTAATGATCTGCAATGCAGTATACAACTTGCTAAGACTGTATTATATGTTGATGTTGCATAATTAATTCTCAAGTGTAAAACATGATTGCAAAATCAAGCTGTAATAACCACGGCCATGGCATTGAATTTTTCATGTTGACTCTATCCGTCAAATATTTAGCCTATATACGGCTAGTGTGGAGAAATGATTAATTTCCATCAATTAACTAAAATAATAAGAGTTAAATGATGAAGCCTGGGACTTAAGTACTTACAATAGTAAGTCGCCACAAACGGTGTATCTCGGATGCGAGAGCCCCTAGTGGTCTACCGGGGAAATATATGAGTCAACTGGAGAATTTAATGTCAAGGCGGTGCGTTGGCCATGATAGCTCAAAGGTTAAGAGCGACTGGACGGAAACCAGGAGATCCGTGGTTCAAATCCCGGCCATGGCATTGAATTTTTCATGTTGACTCTATCCGTTTAAATTGATTACTTGTAATTGTGTTGTATTTAAACTTCACCCCAATTGCAGAATAAATAACAACTGATCCAAATTTGTTTTATTTATATACATAAGTTCAGAGAACTTTTATTGGCAGTATGAAGTTTTGCCAAGGAATATTGTAATTTATACATTTATAATGCTTTTGTTTGTCGAAAATATAATAAGGTGTATGTGTTCTGTAAAAGTCTGCATATAGAGAGAGTCTACATATATATACAATAGCTGACACAGCAAACTTCATACTGCCATTAACATTATGTTGTCATAAGTTGCTAACACAGTACTTCTAGAACAATATCATCACATGCAAGCAATAACTAGAATTCTACTCAATAACAATGTAAGACATTAAGTATACAAGTTCTTAAAATTTGGAAGATTTTATATATCATATATTTATTACTTTAATTAGACTCTTTTTTTCCACTTGCCTTTGACTGTAATGGTAATATTGGCAGCCATTCTCCTATTGGAACTTATTGCCTACTGGTGATGGTGTTAACTCATAAATGTTGGGTTGCCCCACATTTGCACTTTTATTCATACTTCCAGACTCAGCAGCTGGAAATTGAACTTGGGACCTCTCGCATAGCAGGCAGGTGCTCTACCGGATGAACTATGGGGCCAGCCAGTGACATTGGAGCGGTTGCGTGTGTTGGGAGGCACCCAGTAGTGAACTGATTTCAATGGGAGAGTTGGGTACAAATGAAATGAAATGTATAGTGTTTAACGCCCGCTTTTACTACATACGGCACTGCAGGCGGTGACACTGATGATACATGAGATGAAGATGGAGCACCGGTGGAATGAGATGGCAGGGGAAACTGGAGGTCCCGGAGAAAACCCGCCCCAGTGCCATGTTGTCCACCACAAATCTCACTATGCGGTCGCCTGGGAGGGTTGGGTACACCGTACATTGAGTCATAGTAATCAGCTCACAGAGTTCACGCAAACAAAATGCCAAAGGAAAATTTACAAACGTCCACAGGTTTACAAAAGTATATATTTGAGTATGGGGAACATGCTTTCAATGTTTTTCATGAAAATCTTTATTGTAAACCTTGCAATAAAACAATTGCTCATAGTAAACCGAGTAATGTGCTACAACATGTCAGTACAGCAACACATAAGCACTGTTGACTGAGGACACAAACGATTTGTTTGCGAAATCGATTTCCATTTGAAAAGAAGTATCAACACCAATTTGTTAAGATAAGTGAAGCCTAAGTGGCAAATATTTTTATTTGTGTAATATTTATTGCTTCACTGTAGTGTGACTTTGTGGGTTCGTGAAATGAAAAGTCCAATTGCACCACTCAAAAATGTTCTTTATTTCCACCGACTTACAGTTAAACACTTGTCAATTACACAGAATTACGTAATGCACACAATTACGATTCACCAGTTCGTCCGTTACAATTCCACTTTGCTCTCGCAATTACGTACAATCCTCCGATGCACGTACAGTCTTCTCGTGCATACCCTAGCACTGCACTCTTACGCTGCTCACCAAGAACTGACTGTCCTCACTCATTACAGCCCTTTTTATAGGAATATCACTGTTTTCTAGAAGTCTCTGGTTTCAGTGAATCACCGGGAAGGTTCCAGAGAGAAGTGGAAGGGGGAGGAGGCCACCAGCGACAAGTGACATTTCCCTAATCAACCCCTCAGTTAGTGACTGAGGTTGATGAGTGGCTGTGGCCCGTATGCCTCTGGTCCCTTCTCAGCTGTCGTTAGTCTGGCGTTCCGGTAATTGGGTGACACTGCTCCCTCCTCAAAGCTGGTTGACCCGAACAGCACCATCATAGCGGGCTAGACGATCCAGGTGTACCACCAACATCTTTCCTCGGGGCACCTTCTGGATGCGGTAGACCACGTCATTTATCCTCTTCACCACCCGGTACGGCCCTTGCCATGGCTGCTGAAGCTTCAGGCAGCGTCCCTTGGTCCGCGTAAGACGGTACAACCAGACCAGGTCACCTTGCTGGAACCCTTGGCTGTTGGCATGCCTGTCATATCTGGTCTTCATGCGGTCGCTCGCCTTCTGGATGTTCTGGCGAGCCATCTCGTGCATGTCGTGGAGGTGGTCCACCAGGTTCTCCACATACTCGGTCACCGGCTGCTTCGCCTCCGGAGGGCTTCCAAAAGCCAGGTCACAAGGGAGGCGTAACTCTCGGCCAAACATTAAGCTGGCTGGCGTCATTCCAGTTGTGTCGTGTGTAGACGAGCGGTAGGCCAGCAAGAACAGTGGCAACTTGACGTCCCAGTCTCGCTGATGGCTGGCCACGACCTTCCTCAGGTGTTCCTCTAAGGTCTTGATGTACCTTTCGACCATGCCATCCTACTGGGGATGTAGAGGCGTAGTGCGAGCCTTGTTCACCCCAAGCCTTTGTAGTGCCTCCTTCATTAGGTTGGACTCAAAGTTGGTACCCTGGTCACTGTGTAGCTCTAACGGCACCCCAAATCGACAGAACACTTGCTCCACGAGGCAGTCTGTGATTCTCTTTGCCTCTTGGTTTGGGATGGCATACACCTTCGGCCACTTGGTGAAGTAGTCCACGACCACCATTAGGTACTTGTTGCCTCGGTCGGAAACTGGGAACGGTCCAGCAATGTCAACGGCGATCCGTTCGAATGGCGCTCCGACGTTGTACTGCTGCATGCGACCCCGGCTCCTAGTCTGGGGGCCACGACTCGCCGCGCACACGTGACACTGACGGCACCATCTCTCAGCATCTGCTCGGAGTCTCAGCCAGTAGTAGCGCTACCGTAGTTTGTCAATCGTTCGGTTCGCTCCCAGGTGTCCTCCCAAAGTAACGGCGTGCACTTCCTCCAAGACTTCCGGGACCTTACTCCGGGGAAGTACCAACTGTTCTCTCTGCGTCTTCCCATCGGGTGACTCCCATACCCGGAACAGCACGCCCTATCTGGTCTTCAGCGAGTCCCATTGGGTCCAGTACGACTTGTAGGTGGCGCTCCTCGGTGCGATGTCCTCCCAGGTTGGTCTCGTCCTTGCCTCCACTTCCCTCAAGAGTGGCCCCAAGTCTGCGACCGCCAACTGCTCCCTCCTCAGGCCTGCGCTATCCCAGCCGTCCGCAGGCACTGCCACAACTACTCGGACTGCTGCGGCACGCTCCTTCTCTTCCACTCTTGTGCACTGGCCGCACTCTTCTGGACAGGGTCTTCGGGACATGGCGTCTGCGTTACCGTGGCTCTTCCCTCTACGATGTTCCGAGGTGAAGTCGTACTCCTGCAGCCTCTGAACCCAACGTGCTGTCTGGCCTTCCAGGTTCTTAAAGCTCAATAGCCAGGTTAGGGCGGAATGGTCAGTCCTCAGGTGGAATGGCTGACCGTACAGGTACTTGTGGAAGTGCTCCAAGGTCTTTACTACCGCCAATAATTCTCGTCGGGTGACGCACTAGTTCTTCTCTGCCTTGGATAGCGTCTTGCTGTAGTACGCTATCACCCGCTCATGGCCGTCCTGGATCTGCGATAGGACACCTCCAATGCAATGGTCGCTAGCGTCGGTGTCCACAATGAAGGCGCCACCCGGTTGAGGGAAACCCAAAATTGGAGCACTGCACAGGGTCTCCTTTAGGTGCTGGAAAGCGTTTTCGGCGTCCTCCGTCCACACATAAGGCCGGTGTTCCTCTGTCAGGCGGGTGAGGGGTTTTGCGATGTTGGAGAACCCCTTTATGAAGCGGCGGTAATAACTGCACAGCCCCAGGAAACTGCGCAACTCTTTCTTATCCTTTGGGCGAGGCCAATCTCTCACAGCCTGTGTCTTCTCCGGGTCTGTGGCCACTCCGGTTGCTGAAACTATGTGGCCTAAGTAGTCCACTTCCTTGCGGAAGAGCTGGCAGTTCTTCGCGTTCAGCTTCAAGTTGGTCGCCTGCAGTCTCTGTAGCACCTTGCTCAGATTCTCGAGGTGATCTTCAAAAGTCTTCCCGACGATGATGATGTCGTCCAGGTATAGCAGGCAGGCATCGTAAGTCAGCCCTCTCATCACTGACTCCATGAGGCGTTGGAAGGTAGCTGGTGCGTTGCAGAGGCCAAAGGGCATAACCGTGAACTGCCAGAGCCCTTGGCCCGTCGAGAATGCGGTCTTCTCCTTGTCTCCCGGGTCTAGAGCTACCTGCCAGTAGCCCGACTTCAGGTCCAGGGTCGAGAACCACTGTGCACCAGCTAGCGTGTCCAGGGTGTCGTCAATCCGGGGTAAGGGAAAACAGTCCTTCCGGGTGACAGCGTTCAGCTTTCTGTAGTCTACGCAGAAGCGCAGCTCGCCGTTCTTCGTCACCAAGACTACAGGGGAACACCAAGGGCTGTCAGACTCTTCAATCACTCCCCTGGATCTCATGTCCTCCAGCATGTCTCGTACCACTCCTTGCTTCGCCAGCGGAACGCGTCTATGTGGTTGCCGAATAGGCCGGGCGTCCCCAGTGTCGATGCGGTGAAGCACTTTGTCCGTGCGGCCGTAGTCACTATCACCTTGACTGAAGACGCGCTGATACCGTCTTAGCAGTTGTCGAACCTTCTCCAGCTGTTCTGCGGTCAGGTGGTCGGCCGCCCTCTCCAGTAAGCCTTCTAGCCGGGGCTCCAGGTGTTGCTTCGGCGCCGGCTCCTGTGTCTCGTCGATTGCTGTTACGCTCACCACGGGCTCGCACGTTCCCAACTCCGTCCCGGCCTGGACGTCGCGATCGACGTCCGTTGGATTTAGCAGTCTCACTGGCACCTCCTCTCGGCATGGCAGGAATGCCCTGGCTACACACAGTACGTGTACAGGCGTCTTCTGGTCCAGCATCATGTTCCTGGTTCTCTGGCCCTCCAGTCGCGCCGTCACCACCACCTCGCTCCTCGCGGGGACAACTACGTCTTCGCTCAAGACGACCCTGCAAATTCCAAGGCGCTCTTCTGGTTGACGGAGTATAACTTCTCCGTTGAGCAGCAAGACCTTGCCGACGTCGACCGTAGCCTCATGGCTCCTGAGGGCATCCAATCCCAGTATCACCTCCTCAGCCACTTTCGCGACGAACACCCACAGACGTACGGTGCTCCTTCCCAAGGTCAGCTTCAGCAGGGCCTCCTTCTCCACAGGCAAGGTGTCGCCCGATGCCGTGACAAGCTGGTATGGTGGGCTCGGCTTCCTTGTCGGCAAACCCTTCGCCACGTCAGGTCTGATGATGGTCACGGCCGCCCCGATGTCCACCAGCACGCGGTACAGCTTTCCTCTTACCCAACCGTCCGCGATGAGGCTGTCATCCATACGCCGGCTGACGGCGCGCAGTGTCACTCGAGGGGATGGTAGTGATGGCGCCGACGTGCCCCTCTCTACGACGGCCCTTACTCGTTTTCCGGCTGCTCTTCCTGGTGTGGGCAGTCTCTCTGCAGGTGTCCGGGCTGTCCGCACCCCCAACACAGGCCACTAGGTGTTCGCCGGCGTCCCTCGGCTGATCTTCTGTCTCCGGTGTAGCGGACACTCCTCGTCCTCGACGTCCGGATAGATGTTACCTTGGCCGCCTCCATCCTTAATGCTGCTGTCAGCGCCTCGTGGATGGTTTTATAATCGCCGAGCATTAGGCGCTGACGAATCTCCGTATCTCGTACCCCGTCCACGAATGTGTAGGCAGCTTCCCGGGATACGAACTCTGGTGGGAGGTCGACTAGGGCCTTGCTTGCTGGTTGTTCAACTGCCAAAGCGAACTCCTGCAGCGTCTCCCCCGGCTGCTGTGACCTGGCCTTTAGCTGACTGCGGTACGCTGCGGCTAAGCGGTGGTTTCCAAAACGATTCTCCAGGGCCTCCCAGATGTCCTTGGACGCCGCCGTTGTCTGCACCGCGTTTAGGACTTGCGCGGCCCGACCCTGGAGGCTGGCTATTAACTGTGTTGCCTCCTGTTCTATTGACCATTTGTTGTGCTTGGCCACTGCGTCGAACTGGCGGCGGAAGACTTCAAACGTTGACGCGCCGTCATACTTGGGAGGTTTGACGCGCGCAGATGTTGTGTCGAGTCCCGGCGCGACAGCCTTCAAATCCTTCAGCTTCCTGCCGACGACGTCCTCCACCATGGCGTTCAGGGACTTGACGCTGCTGTCGGCCTTCCCTTCCAGGTCGTTAACGCGGCTCACCAGGTCCTCGACGCGCTGGTCCACTTGGCCCATCCGCTTGCCCAGCTACGTTACGTCATCCCTCACGCCGGCCAACTGTTCTTCAAATTTGGCGGCGAGAGCCTCATTCGCCACCTTCATTTCCGTGGTCAGTTCGGCCATCTTTGCGGTCATTGTCGTGGCCAAGTTGTTGTTTGCCGTTTCCGTCTTCGCTGTTAATTCGACCTTCATTTCTTCCATTTTCTCGGTGATGTCATTTGCCGTCTTCATTTCCGATGTCAGTTCGGCCTTCATTTCCATCATCTTCTCCAGAATCTTTTCCAATGCCGCGTCCATGGTTGTAATGTTTGGTGATGTTGTCGTCCCGCTTCCTGACACCAGTGTGACTTTGTGGGTTCGTGAAATGAAAAGTCCAATTGCACCACTCAAAAATGTTCTTTATTTCCATCGACTTACAGTTAAACACTTGCCAATTACACAGAATTACGTAATGCACACAATTACGATTCACCAGTTCGTCCGTTACAATTCCACTTTGCTCTCACAATTACGTACAATCCTCCGATGCACGTACACAGTCTTCTCGTCCATACGCTAGCACTGCACTCTTACGCTGCTCGCCAAGAACTGACTGTCCTCACTCATTACAGCCCTTTTTATAGGAATATCACTGTTTTCCAGAAGTCTCTGGTTTCAGTGAATCACCGCAAAGGTTCCAGAGAGAAGTGGAAGGGGGAGGAGGCGGCCAGCGACAAGTGACATTTCCCTAATCAACCCCTCAGTTAGTGACTGAGATTGATGAGTGGGTGTGGCCCGTATGCCTCTGGTCCCTTCTCAGCTGTCGTTAGTCTGGCGTTCCGGTAACTGGGTGACAGTAGTTAGCTTCATTTTCTACGTAAACATAAGCATTGTGTTGCAAAATGTGAGAATTCATCGCGACAAACAAGATACAGTTAATGAAGAGCTATGCGCAGCATTTATTTCTGCCAATATTCCATTACATAAATTACAGGATACAAAGTTGCGTGTGTTTTTAGAAAAGTACACTGACAAACCAATTCCACATCCTATGACTTTATGTAAGTATATGTAAAAAAAAAAAAATGTTATGATAAGTGCATTGATGGTATAAGAATGAACTTAAATAACCGAAACATATGGGTTTCAATGGATGAAACAACGGATGTCATTGGGCGATTTGTGGTAAATGTGGTTGCTAGAGCACTGGACGCAGAAGGCCCCATTGGACCATTATCTTCTAACAAGTAGCGTAGTCAGTGTTGCAAATTATTCTACTATAAGTGCAGTATTTGACAATGCCATGAAAATACTCTGGGCATCAGGTGTGAAACACGATAGAGTATGACTGCAATACCATACCTTGGTACCTGTATAACCATTTGGACACTACCATGCTGCATCAGTGACCTTTAACCCTTACTGCTGTAACCTGACCCTTCCTACTCTATACAATATCCGCACGTTCCCATCCGGATGTCGCAGCCCTACTCATCATTCACTCTAATGCAGCTAACCTTATTTACGCATAAAGTCCCAATGCTACACAGGACATATTTATAATGTTTAACAAAGCGGCAAAAGCCCTTCTGTTTACTGAGCTGCTAGAGTATGAACTTAGCAGAAGATAATATATAAATGGAAACTGGACTGACCACCAAACAAGAAGGGTTCAACATTAAGTCCGAATGCTATTTTAAGTTCATATTTTTGCCATATCTGATTAAGTGATGCAAATATTGAACTATAATATTGTTATTTTTGTGAGAGTTAATGTGATTTTTAAAGACGCTTTGTTGAAATATCTATGTGATTTACCATATTGAAGCTCTCATTGCAGCCTGACCCTCCACTATAGTGTGAGCTAACAGTAACATTACCTAATGACAGAAACTTATAATTAATTTATTACTCACAGTTTTATGTTAGTTATGTATACCAACCTGGAATTTTAAACTGCCAGTTGATTTTACTCCCAAGTTATCAACTACAGATTTGTCAAACTGACGTAACACAAGGTCAGCTAATTCTTGTGTTATTTTCTTCTTCTGAAACATCAAAAACACTTATTCTTTTAATAAATGAAGTATAAAAGACAGTGAGGCAAATGTAATTTACTAAGAACTTTTAAGGAGCCAAGTTATTTATTTTAGCTTGTTTTGCTTATGAGTTATCTTTTCTTCGCTTTTATATTGAAATTTTACTGTATTGGAACACCATAGTGAAGTGAAACATATTAAATTATAGATGAGTCATATTTTTTATACATCAGCTTCACTTACGTATCTATATTGAGGACATGTTTCGCAAACTATTGTTCGCATCATCAGCTCTATTGTGACAAAAGCTTGATTCAGTGGTGTGGGTAGTTCTGGAGTTGCTGCTGCCATCTGTTGATTTTGGGATGAATTTAAATGCGTTCTTGAAGGTTAAGCAATTTCAAAGCATCATCTATCTGTTTGTAGTGTACTATTGCAAATATGTCATCTATGTATCTGTACCATGTTTTAAAAATGTTAGGAAAGGCTTTAGTTATATGTATATCGAAAAAGCTCATGTATAAATTGGCTTAAAATGGTGCTAGCAGGCTTCCCATAACCAGTCCTGAAATCTGAAGTACTTTCCACTGAAGACACAATAATTTTGATGGATAAATATTTCTGCCATTGCCTAGGTTTATAGAGGTTAGCCATTTCTTTAGTTGAATCATGAGTTTGTCTATTGGGATGCTAGGGAAGAGAGAACAGACATCAAGGGATAGTGAAGTGTCTTGAGGTTTAAGTTTAAAATTTTGGTTTTTTCCACCAGGTCTAGTGAGTTTTTTATGCTGAGAGTAATAAATTGTGGAAAGGACTGAAATTTTTTGGATAGCCATTTTGCCAGAAGGTAAGAAGGGGTGTTAACATTATTTACTATGGTCTCATGGATGTTGGGTTTGTGTATTTTAGGTAATCTATAACCCAGCTAGCAAGAATATTGAAAAGAATACCATGAAATCTTAAAAACTGCAATTAAAAATGGATAGAAAAGCCTTGTAGATAAAAAAATAAAATCACTCAAACTTCAAAAAAGATTAAAACAGATCACAGCTTGGATTGATACAGTCGACTTGAAAAATTCAATGCCATGACCGGGATTTGAACCACGGATCTACTGGTTCAAATCCCGGCCGTGGCACTGAATTTTTCATGTCGACTGTATCAATCCAATACCTTAGCCTGTATACGGCTAGTATGAAGAAATTAATAATTTCATTGATTAACTTAAACAGATCACAGCTCTTTCATCAATGGAACAAGAAATTAGATTTGCTAATTTTACATACCACCCCTGGGTCACAAAAAAAGTTCCAAAAATATTCAAGGTATATAACTTTGCACTGGCACCAAAAAACAATTACAACATTAAAAACCTACCTAACAGCAACAATACAGGTAAGATAAAACCAAACGAAAAATCAGGCATTTACAAGATAAAGTGTAAAGACTGTGAAAAAATTTACGTAGGGAGGAAAAAAGAAACATAGACTCTAGGAAGAAAGAACATTTCAGGCACCAAAGATACCTAATATATTGATAAGTCTGCAATAGCAGCTCATTTCTGGTCTGAAAATCATGAGATTGAAGATAGCCCCAAATTACTAAAATATGTACAAAAAATAAGGAGCTCGTCATCTGGGAGAAAATATACATAGAAAAGTGATAAAAACTAACTAATGAACTTTGAAATCCTGACAAAAGACAACCCCACATTTAAATTCATCACAAAATCAGCAGATGGTAGCAGCAACTCCAGAACTACCCACACCACTGGATCAAGCTTTAGTCGCAATAGAGTTGATGATGCGAACATTAATTTGCGAAACATGTCCTAAATATGGGTACGTAAGTGAAGCTGATGTGTAAAAAATACAACTCATCTATAAATGAATATATTTTCTTAGCTTACTTACAACTAATTACAAATTTCTTACAATATACTTAAAATGAAAAATTAGTGATTTGTCTTATTACTTGCTGTTAGCATCCACAAGGAAATTTTCTCAACCACTATACATGTGGACCATCATACCTACAAGTATGTATATAAATTTTACTTATGCATTTTCATTTCAAACTTGTAATTCTTGGTAAACAGATCATCAGCTGACTAGTATTGGTAATTATGTTAAATACTACTTTACTGAGCTACTTTGATGCTTATGCTGTTTAAATTCAGTATTTTCAAGGGATGTGTCATGAAGATTTTCAAGAAAATACACTGTACCACAGTCTACCCTTTTTTTAAAAAATGACTGACAATTTTAATTATAATACTATATGTTCAAAACACTTTCATGATAAATGAAGTCTATATTGTCACCCGGGCTTTGGAACACCCTATGGAAGCAGCTGAGAGCGGAAGACAGAGGAGGTCCGTGTTAGCCACGCCTCCCCCTCGTCCGTCTTATAGTGGTGACAGGGATGGCTGGGGGAAAGAAACATGATTGTGCGGTCTGTTTCTCTTCCACCTGTTCTGGAAATTACGGGATCCTTCATCTACTGGAATCTTCGCCTGGGAACAAGAAAAGCCGAGAAGACGGCGAGATGCCTATAAAAAGGGCTGCAGCTAGTCGGAAGTTCAGTGTGAGTGAGGACAGTTCTTGGTGTAAGAAGGCAGTGTTAGTGCTTGACGTGCTAGTGAAGTAGCGCCGTGCAACGGAAGAATTTGTGTAATTGTGTACGTGCATCGGAACGGTAACGGACGAACTGGTGAATCGTAATTGTGTGCATTACGTAATTTTGTGTAATTGGCAAGTATTAAACTGTAAGTCGGTGGAAATAAAGAACATTGTTGAGTGGTGAAATTGGACTTTTCATTTCACGAACCCACAAAGTCACAATATCTTAAATTTTATGGAAGTCTTTGTTCTGAGTGAATTTGCATCACTGGTAAACTATAAGTTGAAGACAAAATCTTACTACACAAAAAAAAGTATATCTCATTAAAACCCACAATTTAAGTAATATAAGAGGATGGGTCAAAAAGTAATGCCTCTTATTTTCCCCCCCTTAAATAAGTAAGTTATGTGGAAACTTTGAATTTGGTGCAATTCCTCAAACCTTCTTCTCCAATCCCCTGCAGTAGTAACTTCCTAAGTTAACAGGTGGCAGCACTGCATCCTCTTGCAAAATGTGGCTGACATCGACATTCGTATTAGACAGCGTTCTGCGATTGAATTTTTAATTACGGAAGGTGAAACGCCAATTCGCATTTACGAAAGGCTAAAAAATGTGTATGGTGATGCAACAGTGGATGTCAGCACAGTTAGACGATGGGTTTGTCACTGTAACGAAGCTGAAGGGCAAACACCATTGGCAGATGAAAAGCGAAGCGGCAGGCTGGTGACTGCAGTGACTCCATGTAACATTCAGCGAGTCAATGACATCATTCGTGGTGATCGCCAGGTAACAACAGGTGAATTGTGTCACATTATCTCCCTCAGTAAAGGCAGTGTGATGACGATTATTCAACAACTTGGTTACTCAAAAGATTGTTCATGTTGAGTACCAAGAATGTTAACCGCCCAAAACAAAGAAACAAGGAAAACAATAGCCTCCGAACACTTGCAGCGCTTCAATTTGGAGGGAGAGGAGTTTCTGGAAAAAATGGTTACTGGAGATGAAACGTGGGTTCATTTTCTTGAACCTGAATCAAAGAGGCAGGCAATGGAATGGCATCACACGTCACCGAAGAAAAGAAAATTCAAAACTCAGCGGTCGGCAGGGAAAGCTATGGCAACAGTGTTTTGGGGTGCAGAGGGTGTGCTTATGATTGGTGTTTTGGAGCAGGGATGCACAATAAATTCTGTCCAATACGTCAGAACTCTCAAAAAGCTGAAAGCACGTCTTTGCCGAGTTCACCCAACAAAAACTATGGCGGATGTTCTTCTTTTGTATGACAATGCAAGACCACACACCAGCCATTTACACCACTGCAGAAATTGAGAAATTGGGATGGCAAGTCTTACCTCACCCCCCATACAGCCCTGTCCTGGCACCATCAGACTTCCATCTGTTTGGGCCACTAAAGGATGCTCATCGTGGGATTCATTTTGAAGATGAGGAGCCTGTGAAAACGTCCGTGCGTCAGTGGCTAAGGAAACAAGACTGTGTGTTTTACCACACTGGAATACATGCCCTAGTTAAAAGTTGGACCAAAACTGTGGAAAAGGACGGAGATTACATTGAATAGTGACAAATTAATCGTCACTGTTGTAAGTTTTCAAGCTATGTAAATTGGATTCAATTTTCTTGGCAATTAAAACAGAAAAAAAATAAGAGGCATTACTTTTTGACCCACCCTCATACATTTTTGACGGAGTGAACCATTTCTGAGATGTTGTTTATTATTTGTTTGGATTTTCCAATACTTTCAATTTACTCAAATAGGAATATGCTATTAATCAAGGCTTCGTAGGTGATCAGCTGTGTCAGGTTTATAAATGTCAAGCTTTCAGCCATTTTATACTCTATGACCTTCAGGTTCTGGAGAATAATTTCTCCAGATTGCCTTTTGGAACTACTCCAGATCCTGAAGAAGGCCATGGAGAACAGATTGGCTGAAAGCTTGACATTCATAAATCTGACATGGCTGACCACGGCCTTGATCGCCGTCTTCAAGTCTTACATCAGGAATATGCTATTCACTTTTTAATCTCTTGGCCATGCAAAGATAACATAATTTCAAAGGTATCACACAGTGATCAGCTGTTTAAGGATTTGATGATCACTCAAAGCCTACTGTATTCCCATATTACCCTTGTATCTACAAGAAAATTAACAATAAAACAATTTCTACAAATCTACAAATGTTTACCTCAGTTACATGAAGAAGATAGAGGAATAAGCGTTTGCAACAAAAGTTTGTACAAGAGTAGAAAAAGTCATGTGAGTGTACACTTCAGATTTTTTGGGTTCTGTGTTACATATGTATATAGAACAGAAATGCTCAATATGCAATTTACTATAAATAGTCTTCTTTGTCACTTAAGAATTTCATAACATGTAATTACTCTAAAATTTCTATAAAAAGAAATATTTTAGTGTAACAAGTTTCATACATCCCAACCAATATAAATAATCCCTAAACTTTGCAGAAAATCAAATATCTCTTATCACAAATACTGATTTTTTTATGCATAATGTCTCGATTTTTATTTGAAAATAAAATTCTATGGCTGAATTCCTAACTCCCCAAACCATCCTAACAGTAAATATTGTGTGGTGATTTTTGTCTGTCTAATCATGCAAAAAAATTACTGCTAATAAGTTTACAATATGAAATATCTTTTTCTTTTAAATGTCAAAAGATTTCTATAGCCTTTTAATAGAATACTTACAGTAGTACAAATAATAGGACTTGCAAATCATTTGAAAGATGTTAGGTTGCTTTTCAATAGAGCAAGATAATTATAGATGCATATTAAAACACAGTCATTTAAAACAATAAACAATGGTCACACATAATGGAAAAAAATTAAAGAAATAGGTCATTGAGTTATTTTCTTTTTAGTCTTTTATTGTATGTCCCTGAGGATGCAGAGAATTTTTCTGTAGCAGTGGGTTTGGCATACTCTGATACAGCCCATCCTGACGACTGAGCCATTCTTTTGGAAAGTTAAGGTAATGTTGCTAACCATGGAGTGGCTGTCATCAATCTGTCATATCTGTTCTGGCTTCTGGGATATCTGTACAGAATGAGGCTGAGGCAACAAACTCATTGGGCTATGGGTATGTCACCCCTTCAAAACTTATAAAATCATATTTTATCTACCTTTTATGTGTAAAGAGCACAACCTGCAGTTACTCTGGATTCACTACCACTTTCTAGTAAGAATACAGTTTTCATGTGCTGATTTGCAGCTGTCTTTACAAAAGATATATGAGGTATGTCCAGAAAGTAAGTTCTGTTTGGTAATAAAATTAAATTGTGTAAAGATACAGAAAAAATATTTATTGCACAAAATTCTACAACTCTTAAACTACTTTTCCATATAACTGCCGAAATTTTGCAGGCATTAGTCATAGCGAGGCACAAGCTTGTGTATACCTTCTTCATAGAAGTTTGCCACCTGTGTCTTCAACCAGTTGGAAACATCTTCTTTCAGCTCTTCGTCATTGTTGAACTGTTGACCGCCAAGGAAAGATTTGAGATGCAAAAACAGATGAAAGTCGCTAGGAGCAAGTTTAGGGCTGTATGGGGGGTGGTCAAACACGTCCCAGCCAAATCTCTGTAGGGTCAAAAATTGAAGTGCACTGACTACCCATCCGTTTTGTTTTGAGTTGCTCAGTAAGAATCTTTGGCACCCAACGTGAGCAAAGTTTACGAAATTTCAGTTTTTCGGTAACAATTTCATGAACTAGTGATCGTGATATTTGGGGAAATTCCATAGCAAGAGCACTAATTGTTAACTTGTGGTGTTCCTGGATTTTGTCATCAATCGCGTGAACCAGTTCTTCTATAACCAAAGATGGATGTCCACTTCGTTCTTCATCGTGCACTTCATTACGTCCTTCACTGTACTGTCGGACCCATCTTCTCATCGCTGTATCACTCATTGCATTTTGTCCGTAAACATTGCAAATCTGCCAATAAATTTCAATTGGTTTCACTTTCCTAGTATTCAGAAAATGAATCACAGATCTTATTTCACAAGTGGCGGGATTTTCAATCAACACCGACATTGTAAACAAGCACAACAAAGCATACATGGCTGACAACGATCTCACAATAGCCCACGTTTCTTCTCCTTGATACAGAGCGTCTACCGCGCATGTGCGGAACTACGATCGCAGCGCTGCAATGGAGATAAATTGAAACAGAACTTACTTTCTGGACGCCCCTTGTATGCTATATTAGATGTGATTGGAAAGATTGTTTTTATTTGTAAAGGAAGCTGTAAAGGCAAAATGTATGGTAAAATAGTATATTACATTAAACAAATACAATTTACGGCGACATTATTCCACATGGGATGAATATGACCATTACACTCTAAGAGAGTGTGCCACATTTATACAAATCTGAAAGATGATGGTAATGATAATCATATTATAAGTGAAATAGTTGTACACTTTACTTTCACAGTTTTCTGCTCATTAGAAAGTAGTTAAGGCCCTTTAAAGGTGACAAATTTGCTAATGAGTATATGAATATATTAGAACTATTGGATATTTGTAGCACTTTTGCATGCTATTCTTTGGTAAGAGACAAAAGCACTAACATTAACGATAAAGCCTACTTAGTAATGTTTGTTGGAGGTGCAGATAAGAGCATTGGAATTAAGAAACAGATTAAATTATAGATGGGTCATACTTTTACGCATAAGCTTCACTTACGTACCTATATTAAGGACATGTTTCGCGAACAACCCCACGTTAAAATTCATCACAAAATCAACAGATGGCAGCAGTAACTCCAGAACTACCCACAAAACTGGATCAAGCTTTAGTTGCAACAGAGCTGATGATGCAAACAATAGTTTGAGAAACATATCCTCAATATAGGTACATAAGTGAAGCTTATGTGTAAAAAATATGACTCATCTATAATTTAATTATTTTTCACTTAACTGTGTTGTTCCAGTAAAGTAAAATTTAGATATAAGAAACAGATGTTGGATGTTACTGCAATGAAGACACTGCTACAGGTAATAGAGATATTTGCATGTGCTGAGTTGACCATAAAGAGAGATCGACTTTGCTGGAATATGTTAGCATCATTGACAGCAGAGGGTACAACAGGTACGTTTGGCCATAGTACTGGGTTAAAGGAATATATTATAAATAAAATGAAAACTATTATGAATACAAATTAATTGGAAAAACTTAAAAAAAATTTATTAAAATTGAGGGACTAGTTTCAGGAGCCTTGTTTCCATTTTCAACCTCGAAGGTCCGACTATTGTCTATTGCTGTTGTTGTCTGCTGTCTTTTCTCTAGTGGTGGAACTATGAGCTTCTTTATCAAAATTGGGCTGCGCCGTGGTCAGTGGTTAGACCACTTGGCTCTCACCAAGGCAGCCCAGGTTCGATCCCAGGCGACCGCAAAGTGAGATTTGTGGCGGACAACACGGCACTTCGGCGGATTTTCTCCGGGACCTCTGGTTTCCCCCGCCATCTCATTCCACCGGTGCTCCATCTTCATCTCATGTATCATCAGTGTCACCGCCTGCGGTGGCATATGTAGTAAAAGCGGGCGTTAAACATTGCACATTCTTTATCAAATTATCTACTGGTGGGATTTCAAAGTTCATTACTTGGTCCTTATTTTTCCATATGAATATGTTCTCCCATGTTGTCAATTTGTTAATTGTTTATACCATAACTTTTAATAATTTTCAATTTGGGTTAAGGTTATGGTTTTCATTCCAAAAGTGAAATGCTACTGCTGACTTATCTTCCTGTTTCAATTTGATGTTTCTAAAGTGCTCTTTGATTCTGGTCTTTAGGTTTCTTTTAGTTTGCCCTATGTAGCATTTTTCACAAACTTTATAACTTATTTGGTATATTCTGGATTTATTGATTGGTAGGATTTCATCTTTCATTTTTGAATTTAACAATTTAAATACTGAGTATCTACTTGTAGGTGCCAATATGATATTTTGCTCTTTAAATATCTTTATAAATTTATTAAATGTTTTTTGGGGTTATGTGAAAGCACTGAATATGCTGTTGCTTTTTTTTTCTTTAGTGAATGTACTTACTTTCTTAATGGTTTTCTTTATCTTAGCTTTTTTAATTTTCTTAAATGCCAGACTTATGCTGTATCCATTTTCTTCTGCTATGTGAAGTATGTCTTTTTGTTCCTTGTAGTACTCTACTTTATCTATGGGTATGCTAACCAGTCAGTGTGTAAGATTGTTTATTATTGTATGTTTATTATTGTCATCCCTGATTATACACTCCGGGACAAAAAAACTGGACACTTACATATTTTATTGTATTTTGTTCGTCTTTCCCATATTTTATTCTTCATTGTTGTAAAATTAAAGAATATCTATTTAAACAAGCAATTTTCTTATTAAGCACATAAATGGCATTAAACTACAACAACAAACCTTACAAGCATGTAAAACAATGAAAATTACATAAAACAATGACAAGTTTGTTTTATCTGTAAGGACATTTTTAGGTGTTTTAAATATCAAAAACACACTTTAATAAGGGGTGTTATCTCCTCTGGCTCGAATAACTGTAAGCACAAGTCTTGGCATGCTTTTGAAGAGGTTAGCAATGGTTTCTTCAGGAATATGCTTCCATTCTTTAAGAAGTGCTTACCTCAACTCCTGTAAAGCTTCTCGTCGCTGAAATCTTGTCTTAACCTGCCATTCTAGCATGTCCCACACATGTTCAATAGAATTCACGTTGGCACACCTAGATGGCCATGGTAAAACATGAATTCCCACTTCTTGGAGATAATTTCTTACCACGTGAACAATATGTGGGCATGTATTGTCGTGCATTATAAGAAAATTATCGCCTATAAATGGGCCAAATTGTGTAACTTGAGTAACCAAACATTCCTGTGGCTGTTAGACTTCCAAAACTAACTCAGTACGAGCATCCATAGCAACTCCTGTCCAAACCATTATTTCAGGTAACTTTTTAGAAATTCAGAATTGTGCAAATCATTTTCTCCTCTCTCTCCACTCTCTCATGTCCATCAGGTGAATGCAGATTGAAACGGGACTCATCTATGAATAGAACACAGCTCCACTTTTCATTTCTCCAACCTCTATGATTATTTGCAAAATGCAATCTTTTAACTCAGTGCCTCCTGAGGCACTTCAGAATGTTTGCAGGTCTACTGGATATCAGTTCATTTGTTTTCAGCCTTCTATTTTGATTGAAGTCGGGTATCTATGCATGTTAAATTATTGAGCTACGGTCGTAGCCAGCAGATTGCATTTACGAAGAACTGTCAAGTATTTCAGGTATTCATGCTAAGCCATGTACAATTGTGTATAACTGGTGTTCAGCCCTGGCTCTGTACCAGACATACTCATTTTTTACAGTTGATCATTATTTCTAATCAATTAATTACACTATATTGTTATTAGTTCTGTTCACTGTCCATAACCACTTTTTTTTTTACTTTGTCCAAGAATTGCTTAATCTTCTTGCTATCTTTAACAAACATTTCAGCTATAGCTATATTCCTAACTAACTTAAACCATTTCTTATTAATAAACTCTTTTCTTCAAATTTCTGACTCTTTACACTAAAAAAATATATATGTTCTAAGTTCTCATTTACACCACATATGGGACAGTAATTTTGTGGAATACTCTTTCTTAAACCTTTTAGTCGCCATACTCCTGCTCTCACCCATGCAATACCTTCTCTCCTCTTTATTCATCACATCTATGTATTTTTCCCTTCCCCAAGCCCCCTTCACTGGCATATAGAAAACTAGAGACCTCTTCTCAGTTATTTCACTAAATGTTTTCAGCACTTCTATATCTTTGAATCTCTTTCCTTGTAGATTTCCAGAAATTTTTCACATTACTTTCTCTTTTTCTCCACATTTGCCCTAACCCACTGCTCTCCAAGTTATTTCTAAAACAGTATACCCATCCCTTATTCTTTAAACTTTTCTTGATATATTAAAAATTGTTTTATCAAATTCCTTTCTTCCAAATCTAATATTCTATCACAGAGTTTCAATGCCCTTTCTATAATCTTCCTTTTACTGGCAGCTCTACCCATCTCTATTTGTGCCACCCGCCTAACAGTTGCATTTGGTAACCCAAGCATTTCTTTACAGCATCTCCTATGCACCTCATCTATAACTTCCCATCCTCCTTCTATCCCATATAGCATTTTCGCCTCTACCACCATACTTATAAACCTTCTCTACCCATTTGATATTTATATCTGGTACATTGTACTTGCACATTCTGAAGGCTGATAAGGCTCCTTTTCATTTTGCCAAGGCAAATTTCTTTTGGTTTTCACAATTCCCTCTGCTGTGTATTTTAACTCCTAAATCAATGCAATCTCTGACTACCCTATACTCTAATTTATTTTCATTCATCCATTTTTCATGTTTACTCAATGAAGCACAAAATTAATATAATTTTGAGTCGAACTAATACTCAATGTTCCATTTATTGCTACTATTTATCTAGAACACGTTTCGTTAGGATCTTCCTAGCATCATCAGCTGTTGTCGACTAATGGACGTTGGTTTGGTGAACTCATTGGAGACGATAGGTGCGTCCCTGTCGGTATCTTGATGAACTTGAAGTTTGGGTTTTCATCAATTAATTTCGACACTACCAGGCCCTTATCTAGCTTGACTCCCAAGTATTTTATTGAATTCTCCCAGCGAATTCCTTGAATGTGGGGAAGGTGGCGGGAAAACGGCGTTTGGTGAACAGGATCGCTTGGCTTTTCTCCGTGTTGGTGAATCGCCAAAGCGTGCACCATTCTTGGAGGTTTTTTTTTTTTTAATTCACGTCCTCCAACGTTAAAGTCATATCGGACGGTGAATGTATGGGGTGAAATGATGCTCAAATAAGTCCAGGGTCCACGGAGCTTAGAGTTACCTGACATTCGTCTTGAAGGATAATGGAAAACCCCGGAAAAACCCTATTCAGGTAACTCACCCTGACCGAGATTCGAACTCGGGACCTCTTGAACGTGAGGCAGACACGCTACCATCTACGCTACCGAGGCGGGCTCCATTCTTGGAGGAGGTTGAGGTGTCGTTTTATGGGGTTGAAGGTTCTGCGTGGATTTCTGTCTGTAGTATACAAAAGCACGTAGTCAGCATACTGTGCTATATTGACGCGCTGTTCAGTTTGAAGGTTAGCCACATAGACGCTGTAAAGCGTCGGGGATAACACAGAACCTTCGGGGACTCCACCGCGGATAGACCTTCGTGTAGATGTTTCTCCCGCCACTGAGACTGTGAAGAACCTGTGTTTCAGAAATGAGTGAAGAAGATGTGTTATGTGAGTGGGTAGCTCCGAATGGATGAGCTTGTAAAGGAGACGTGAATTACAATGCATGTTTGCATCTTTCCAACCTTTTGGAAGGAGAAGAGATTGGCCTCCATTTTGAAGCCCGGCGAGGTTCCCGTCTTCCCATCAAACATCAAGCTCTAACAGCTTACTCCCGATCATTTCAACATTTTATTACCTTTCTTGAAATCGCTAAGTACCTTTCTGAAAAATTTAGTACAGTTAGTCATACTGAATTTGGCAAAACCTAATTCACCTATTACTTCGACAACAATGCCAAAGCCCGCCTCGGTAGCGTAGATGGTAGCGTGTCTGCCTCACGTTCAAGAGGTCCCGAGTTCGAATCTCGGTTAGGGTTAGTTATCTGGACAAGGTTTTTTCCGGGGATTTCCCTTATCCTGATAGACGAATGTCAGATAACTCTAAGCTTCATGTACCCCGGACTCATTTGAGCGTCATTTCGTCCATTTCATTCATCGTCCGATATGATTTAACGTTGGAGGACGTAAATTAAAACAAACAAAAACAAACAATACCGAAAAATAAACCGTTGTAATGTGCTGATGTGTTGTTAATCAAACATAATCCTACCTTAATCCGTTAAAACATGTAAAGCATTTTCCAAAGCAGAATTTCGATATAACTGATAGGACTTTACACGCCTTTATAATATTTTCAGTTGCGGACAAATTGCAATTGCAAAATCCTGAGCAATTTGACGTTTTTAAATGTGCTGCCAAGTGTAAAATATGTCCATGAAAGAATCAATATATACGAGGGCTGTTCAATAAAGAAAGATCATAATATTTTACGGTCATAATTTTCGCACTAAAATTCAACCTTATTATATTCTATTAGCTTAATGTGAAACAAACACGCCGTAGTAGTTTCATTGTTGGCACTCCAGTTTCCCCGCTGTGAGAACCAGGCAAATTCAGACATGTTCAGTATCGCCTACCGCTGCAATGGAGGTAACATGCAGTTAGAGTTGATGTTAGAGGAAGTTTCGGAGTTTCCTTCAAACGTAATCACTGCTGATGAAACTTGAGTACATCATTTTGAACCAGAGAGCAAACAGCAAAGCTCAGTGTGGAAATCTCCTTCATCACCAACTTCCAAAAAGCAAAAGTGGCTACTTCTGCTGGGAAAGTTATGGTCATCCCATTCTTTGATATTCATGGAATGGTTTATCAGCACGTTGTACCTACACACACATCAGTAACCGGACAATACTACAGGGATGTCCTGTAAACATTGCAAGTCCATATCAGGCGCAAAAGACCACATTTCCGTGAATCAGGCTGGATGCTGCACCACGATACGCATATTACCAATGTTGTTGCTGAATATCTTGCAAAAATCAACGTGAAGTGCATCCCTCACCCTCCATATAGCCCGGATTTAGCCCCATGTGACTTTTTTCTATTCCCTAACTTGAAGAAACGCCTTCATGGAGGTATTATCCATCATCAGAAGCAGTGGTGAAGACTGCGGAGGTGATTTTGAAGGATCACTCAAAAAATGGTTTCCAGCATGTCTTTGAAGACTGGCAGAAACGCTGGGACAAGTGCATCCCTTTCAGGAGAGATTATTTTGAGAAGAACCATCAAAATTATAGGGATGAGTAAAGGTACGTTGTCGAAAAAAACTGTGATAATTCTTTATTGAACAGCCCTCGTATATGCAGTATATCATTGATATTCCAAAATTTACAATTGAATAGTTACTCCGAAAAGAGAACTAACCAACAGAAAATTGAAAGCTGAGCTTACAGTGGAATAGTAATCTATTCAGTGGATGTCAGGTCTGGTGGATGTGAAAACAGTAGGCATGTATATAGATTTACCTTTTAGATCTGATTTCTTATTCTCCATTGTTGGAGTTACATATTTAGTTAGTTAGATTTCTTTTCGGGCTAACTATTCAGTTGTAGATGGTTACTAATTTTTCACAGCGATGTTCCTTATCTAAGTTCTGTGTGTCTCAGATCATATTCCCATTTCGTTCACTGTCCTATAAGCTCTGCCTGAGGAGTGTTAACCCTAAACATCTGCAATTTAGTTCAAATCCGCTGAGATATTGTTTTACGTTGAAGGAAAACATTCATATTCATTAATTTTTAGATGAGTCGTATTTATTACACATCTGCTTCACTTCCGTACTTAGGTACTTAGGTACGAAAGTGAAGCAGATGTGTAATAATTACGACTCATCTAAAAATTAATAATTATTTCGCTTCACTGTGGTGTTCCAATACAGTTAAATCTCGATTCATATTCATATTTATTGCAACTTAATACAATGTTTGAACACAATTAAGGCATGCCATTTGTAATACTCTCTTAAAAGTAAAGGATTAGAAATAACAAAATAATGGAGAGATCAAATTAAATATACAGGCTAGTCATAAATTGCTTAATGGTATAGAATTTAAAAATAAATATAATATGCTAAAATTAAATATACTATGCTGAAATCAGTAATAAAGCCTAGTTATTTTTACAGTGATACATAAATTCTTCGATGGTATAAAATTCATTATCTATTAGAAAGGCCGTTAAATGTGTTTTAAATGGATTTAAATTATTACAGGTTCTAATTGAAGCGGGAAGTACATTATAGAATTTTATTCATGTATAACTAGGCATCTTTTCATAGAAGTGCATTCTGTGTCCTGGAATAGCGAGATTATTTTTGCCCCTTGTATCATAGTTATGGATATCTGAGTTTGTTTTCATTGGAAACTTATGATTAACCAAGTGAAGAATAAATCTATAAATAAATAAGCTGGGGATTGTGAGTATCTTTGTTTGCCGAAAAGCATTTTTGCAAAAATCTGTATGTTTTAAATTCCCTATATGTCTAATACCACGTTTTTGGAGTATGAATATCCTACTGAGGTTTGTTTTACTGGTGTTACCCCAAATTTCTATCCCATAGGATAAGGCCGAGTGGATAAGGGCAAAATATATAATTTTAGCTGTTTTATGTAGAATGTAATTTTTAAGAGTTCTCAAAACAAATAAGTTTTTGCTAATTTGTAGTGCCAGTTTGTCGATATGGCTATTATAAGTTAATGTCCTGTCTATATTTAATCCTAGTAAGTTTACATAATCTACATTTTTGATAATATGATAGATTACACATACATATTTAACTTTAGCATTCAAATATTCGTTAACTTTATCTCCAAATCCCAATATGTGATATATGTAAATGGATGTAAATGTAGGATTCACATTACGTTCTGTACCCTGCTTCTTCTTCTTCTTCTTCTTCTTCTTCTTCTTCTTCTTCTTCTTCTTCTTCTTCTTCTTCTTCTTCTTCTTCTTCTTTAAGGACGCCCCCGAAGTGTGCTTACTTCTTTGACGTCCGTCCCTGAATAATTTATGTTCTGTACCCTCTTTTCTACAAAGCACAGCCACAAATTTTTATTCTTTTGTTTCTGACTCTTGCTAATTTAGAAGTTTTCTTTTTTCTATTTTTAACATAACATCCTTTAAATGAGTAAGACATATCGATTAGTGGATAAGCCTTTAATACACATTTCGTAGTAGGTGTAAGGATACAACAAAAGTTTAGTCGATTTTCTTAAAGCCAATTTCTTTGTGGTGGCTTTCAAACTGCATGCCTACTCTTTCATGACCTAAGAAAGATCAAATAGCACTTATCACCTGAAAAAAATCACTCGTCTGTTATTAAAAATAAGCCTTCGGATGCATTTTGCACTAAGGGCCCTCAATATCCCAGCTATACTATGCGTCTTAGGCTCTCCGTATATTTATAGCTATGCCTGTCGCTGGTATGTTCCGTTAGTACCTTAACCACAATGATGGCCAACCACTGCTTATTCACTCAATATTAACATGCATCTACCTTAAGATTGGTAATGTAAGTCTTTCTCTAGCGTTAGTGCCCTTAATCACACACAATTAAAAGAACCTACAACTAGCTACTTCAAGAACAATTCTTAAAATTAAACTGTTATAATACGCTGTAACATAACATAACCTTACCTCAACCATTTCGTCAAGACTCTTCGTTAATGCACGTCCCAAAGTCGATAACCGATATACTTCATTCGGCATTTTTGTTCAGAAGTATTTGTTGAGAACTCTTAAGCAATTGCGAAATATTCAAACTTCGCCTCCTATGATAGAAATAAACCCACGCAATTCTGTACTTTCACTCCTCAGCACAGCTCCTCAGTAATTGAAGCGCCAATGTTTTAACATAACTAACCACTCGTGGCGCTGTATTACTTTTTGATCGAGAGGAATATAACCATTGGTTGAACCGGGCAGGCCATTCCCGCCTTCCCGCGCAAAACACTGTCACTGCTGACTAAGGGGCGTGACGTCACTGAGAAGAAAATGCAAGAGCGCTTACACGTGAATGTGCGTAATGCAATATTATGATTGCACATTCTAAGATAAGATAAGGCGCTGATGCATGCAAATTCCACAATCCTTCTGATGAAATAAACGAGATGCATTTGCTTATGAGCTATTGTAGTTATTGGCTGTATCTTTTGTCGTAACATTATGTGTAAAAGCAGAAATTGCGCTGTTGCTGAATGCAAAAATTCGTTGCTACGCATGTGATTTTCCATTGTTTGCCTAAAGATCGAGAAGTACAGCGCAAATGGGTTTTACGCTGTAAAAGGGATGATCCGGTTAATGTGAATAATGCAAGGATTTATTCCGATCACTTCCTGCCCGAAGACTATGAACAGGATTTAAAAAACGAGCTGCTAGGGTTTGCGCTGAAAAGAAAATTAAAGGACGACGCTGTACCGTCACAGAAAATTCCTAATTGGCATGGGGATGCATTTGAGGCGGTAGTAGCTAGTACCAGCAAGACCAATTTATCAGATACACATTCTATTTATGTATTTGTTTCTATGTGTACACTGAGTTTAATCGCTCTTTTTTGTATAAGAAAAGTTTGATAGGTGGAATAATAATAATAATAATAATAATAATAATAATAATAATAATAATAATAATAATAATAATAATAATAATAATAATAATAATAATATTAATAATAATAATAATAATAATAATAATAATAATAATAATAATAATAATAATAATAATAATAATAATAATAATAATAATAATAATAATAATAATAATAATAATAATAATAATAATAATAATAATAATAATAATAATAATAATAATAATAATAATAATAATAATAATAATAATAATAATAATAATAATAATAATAATAATAATAATAATAATAATAATAATAATAATAATAATAATAATAATAATAATAATAATAATAATAATAATAATAATAATAATAATAATAAACTGTTTTCATTAATAGGCAATATCGGGAAGAGATCGCCGGTGCGAAGTTAGGACCGTGCGAAAGAGAGCGCTGTCTACTATAGCATCTTTATCTCGCAAAAAAACAAAATTTGACCAGTCGACCTACACAGAGGTAGCTCCTGACCACTCTGTTGCTGCTGAAGAGGAAATAATTAGACTAAAGACTCAGATGCAAGCCCTGAAGAAAGAAAACAGTGTTTTGAAACAGCAGAACAAGGTTTATAAGTTCCAAGTTTCCCGAAATTCATCACAAAGTGATCTCTCTTTATGTGAGGACAAGAACCTTCATTAGAATTAGGCACTTAAACAAAAGAGCGAAGGCAGAAATGATCAGGAAACTTGCAGCAAAGAAAAATCTTCAATGGGTTGCTTCGTCATCTTCTTGAACTACAGTGAGTAAGGACATATGAATAATAACATGTTTTAAACTTTTAATACTAACTGCTAGAAGGAACCTTCATTATAATACACAAGTGGGTGTTTATTTCTTCCGATTTTACACGTAGCAGAGCTTAAATAACACATACTCAGGGGCTAGTGTTTAACTCTCGCGGTTGAACTGTATTCTCAAAGACGTCATGCGCGTTAGCCAATGGCAGCGCGACTCTCCGGAATGGCCTACCTGAGTACTCTAGTTGCCTTGGGTTGAACCGCGGAGGTCATTAGGTGCTGCCAAGTACATCCATGAAAGAATGAATAATATATGTACTATATATCCAACGCATCACTATAATTTTCTAGGAATATTAAATCTGCAATTTCTCATGATTATAGACTGTTTACAATGATTTGCATTATCTTCATAAGGCAAGTAGTGGCTATCTCTAAGCTTGTGTGATTCGGACTCATAGTCCCATTTCGTTCACGCTGTGATATATGCCCGCATTAGTGAAAGATTTTTAAACCTAAATATATCCAGCAGCTTTATTCATACTCCGTTGGTATATTGTTCTACGTTGAAAGAAAACATTAACCTATTATGCCTTAAAGAATAAATATTTAACACATTCAAATATTCGTCAATTGGTTTCATTTCCAGCCCTGAATACGTCATTTTTTAAATTCTTATACGTGGCATTTACATTACTTTCTTTGCCCTCTTTTCTAAAAACATACTTAAAAATGCTTATTATTCTGCCTGATTCCTGCTAAGAAGTTTCGTTTCTTCTTTTTCTGTTGTTTCACATCCTTTAATTAAAAGTCTCTGTTTTCTCTACTGTTACGGTAATATTTATGCTAAATTGTTATACTATTATTTTGGATATAACCTATACATACGGTGCTACGGGATGGATTAAAACCACATTTAAGAAAGAACCTTCTATTTTGTTATGACGAAGCACGTATTTTTTTCACTAATCAACAAAGCAAAAGAAAGTACTGTATTAAAAAGTGAAGCTAGCTACTGTGAAGCAATACATATTACACAAATACAACAATTTGTAACAAAAACTTCACTTATCTTAATAAAAAGATGCAAACGTTTCGTATTAATTTATGAAATAATGTCGCGAGGCGCTTATTATGTGGCGAGAAAGAGAGAGAGAGAGAGAGAGAGAGAGAGAGAGAGAGAGAGAGAGAGAGAGAGAAGCAAGGATAATCGTCTGATCTTTTATAACCCAAAGAGTACAGTCAGTCTCACGAATCAGCCGTACATCGTAGGAAACTATGATGACACCTCCCTTATAATCATTAATGACATCCGCTAGTGCATCTATAGATTCTATATCCAGGTTGTTGGTAGGTTCATCCAAAATAACTACATCTGGAGAATTCAGACACAGTTCTACTTGAGCTACTCCTGCTTTCTGACCCCCATATAGATCTTTAGAATGGTATGAGCGTGACTAACCGGACCAAAAGTTCCTAGTTGTTTCCTTGCCTTTTCGTAAGGAAGATCAAACAATCTTCATGAGATATTCTGACGGCGTTTCTTGTGCTGTGAGATTTTCTCCGGAGTGTTGGTCAAATCGTCCTATTCGCAGTCTATAGTTTATCCTAACATCTCCATGTTAGGGTTGCAAGTCAACACAGAACATCATTTTCATAAGCGAAGTTTTTGTTGCAAATAGTTGTATTTGTGTAATAAGTACTATACCTTTCAGAATGTGTTACCAACTGTTCTAAAGAGTTACTAGTCTAGTGATTTGCATTTGTCAATATCGTCCCACCTTGCAATTTATAACTTTTGAATTGCAAAACAACTTTAAATACATGACTAAAATTAATGAGCATTACAATTCTAAACTTTCACAACACAATTTTTTTTTCATTATAGATCCAAACGTTCAGGAACTTTCACCTTTCTACCCAGTCAGCTTATTTTCACATCCTTGACACTGCCCGCCTCGGTTGCGTGGTGGTAGCGTGTCTGCCTCGCGTTCAAGAGGTCCCGAGTTCGAATCTCGGTCAGGGTGAGTTACCTGGATAAGGCTCTTTCCGGGGGTTTCCCTTATCCTGAAAGCTCTATGGACCCTGGGCTCATTTGAGCATAATTTCACCCATTCCATTCATCATTCGTATGACTTAACGTTGGAGGACGTAAATTACAATAAATAAATAAATACATAAATAAGTAAATAAATAAATCATTGCCACTCACTAAGTCTGGTACTGTTGTTGGCATGGCGTCGCACTTACTCATTCCTTTGTTTCTCTATAGGAAATCTCCAAAGGATACAACCTTTGAAGGGGTCGGACTCGTTCTCCGCTGCATATCTTCACTCGAGCCACTCTTGATACTCCATCCGTCCCTGGGTATAGATCCAAAATAATTCCTAGAGGCTAGTTGACACATTTCGTAGAGTCATCTCCAATCAACACATCCTCTTTGCTGACAGCATGTTCTTTCCGTTGGCCTCTGTGGATCAGTAGAACTAGGTATTCACTTTTGAATCTATTTCTTAAATCTTCCCTAAATTTCTGGGTATATCTCCACAGCTGAGCTATCAATAGTAGCTAGGTCTGGGGTTTCACCACCGGGAATTTCCTGACGGAAAACTGCTGGAGTGAGTGAAATCAGCTCATGTAAATTTTCCAATACATAGGTAAGTGGTCGAGAGTTTATATTGACTTCACAATCACATAAAACTGTATAATTGCTCATACTGCATACAGGCTTGACCGATTTCGACACAGGAGCTCCTTTATCATTCTGACCATTCTCTCCCACCGTCCGCCCCACCATGCAGCAGTAGGTGGACTGAACTTCTATGAGATTTTCTTGAGTTTTCTGCACAATCCATCATCTGGAATGAGATTCTCTCATCTTGAGTTTTCTGCACAGTCCATCATCTGGAATGAGATTCTCTCATCTTGAGTTTTCTGCACAGTCCATCATCTGGAGTGAGATTCTTCCATCTTGAGTTTTCTGCACAGTCCATCATCTGGAGTAAGATTCTGTCATCTTGAGTTTTCTGCACAGTCCATCATCTGGAGTGAAATTCTGCCATCTTGAGTTTTCTGAGCTGTCAATCTTCTGGAGTGAGATTCTCCCATCTTGAGCTTTCTGCGCAGTCCATCATCTGGAGTAAGATTTTGTCATCTTGAGTTTTCTGAGCTGTCAATTATCTGGATTGGGGTTCTTCCATCTTGAGTTTTCTGCGCAGTCCATTAACTGTATTGAGATTCTCCCATCTTGAGTTTCTTCCTCCTCCACCTCCTCCTCCTCACCCTCCCCCTCCTCCTCCTCACCCTCCCCCTCTCCTTCCTCTTCCTCCTCCTCTTCCTCCTCCTCCTTGCACCTCCGCGGTGCCACTACTGTGGCGCTCCTAATCCCACAGCAGTATGTCAGGCACACAACCTCAGGCGCCGACGCCGATACTGTGCCACCTGTAATGGACTAGGCCATTTTACTGGTCAGGCGCAGTGCCCACTTTACCCACGCCGGAACACCAGTGGACCAGCACCTCGGAACACAACCACCAGTGAGCCCGCCGATTGGCAGCAAGCTCTTGGTAGTCTATGAGAGGAGCTTCACCGAACCAGCATCAAGCTATGCAGACTCGAGGAGCTCCTGACGACCACTGTCACCACAGTCGACAACCGTCCCCCAGCGGTGGAAGTTCAGGATCTTCACTCTGAGGTCCTAAACATAAACCAACGCCTGGGCAACATAGAGGAATCCCTAGCAGCTGCTGCCGCCCAACGCGGCACAACCAACGCCGCCCTCCAGGACATGCAAGACAGGCTGACCACGCTCTCCAGCCAACTCATGGACGGACTTACACCGCAGAAACAGATAGAGTCAATCAACACCCATCTCCAGGACAGCGCAGCCCAATATGAAGAAGGGATTGCCGCTCTTCTGTCCAAAATTGACCGCATCACCAGCGCCTTCTGCGACGACCCACCCAACGACACACTAAGCTACTGCAAGGGCAAGCTTGAAAAGATTGTTGGATACATCAACGATACAGCACCCAACAAGAAGCTACACGAAGCCCTTCGCGAACACCAGTACCACATCACCCAGAGCATCTACGACCTGAAGATGTGTCTGGCTCCAGAACATGGGGTCCCTCCGCCGCAATTTCTGCCACATCGAGACACCCGCACACGCAGGACGCCGCCGCCATCAGACCTGCAACGCCGCCTTCCTCCCCGGCCATGAGCTGTTGACGGCCATGGCCCTTCTCCATCACCGCAATCCAGTTCCAACGAGGACTCAACGACACCATCCAGTCACGCATATAACCATCAACACTGTACACAGGTCGTAGTCAGGGTCTCCTGGATCATGACTGCTACCTGATCACCACAAGCGGGTTCCCGCATAGCTAGTTTCTACCCACGAACAGCTGGGTTGCTTAGGCGGTACCGGCCACCAAATTTGCCTCATCAGTCCCAACTAAATTAGCACCACAGGCCTCAATAAATAGAATCACCTCAGAACAACATCCCTCCCATGCCCCATCCTTCTTCCTACCCAAATACCCAATCTACCCTGTTGTTGGGAAAAAGAAAAAAAAAATCTGTGTAAAACATTTCACTTGACAAATTATTAGTGTGATAGTGTTAACATGAATTGCAATGAAGCGTAAGAGCATGGAGATGAGCGAGCGTTGCATCATGCTACATAACACGTATGGTTATCGTAGCTTGCATAAACATGTTGATAGTTTGACACCCATCGCTTAATATATGAAGCTTGATGTAAATAAATAGATAACATGAGCTAGCATTCATATGAGAGATTCTTCAATCCGATATCACTAAGAATAGTTGCCTAATCTTATGCCATTGGCTTTTAGGATACGTAGTTCTTTTTATTAAAAAATTGACAAATGTTGCTACATTTTCCCCCTTTTTCTGTATTTCTTGGCTGTTTCCCGAAAGCTTAAATGTCGCTACACGTAGCGGAATTCTGGTACGGTTGGCATCTATGGCATGTCGCCTCACATTCAAGAGGTACCGAGTTCGATTCTCGGCCACGATGCGTTATCTGGATAAGGTTTTCCGGGGTTTTCCCTTATCCTGAAATATGAATGTCGGTTAACTATAAGCTCTATGGACCCTGGGCTCATTTCACCAATTTCATTCACTGTTCGATATGACTTAGCATTGGACGACTTAATGACAGACGACATAAACCTCCCTCCACCACCCAAAAAACTCATGTGCCTTAAATCTTCAAAATATGACGTTTGTAGTCACTTTATATTTACAAATGTGTAGAACATTGTCTATTTTTCAGTCGCAATATACACGTGATTGAAATACAGACTATCTGTTCTATCCCTTACAACTCTTCTTGAATTGTTTTACCAAAATTACTTGTAAATTTTTAAATATATAATTGTGACTGAGGTATTAAAGCCTAGACGCCATTTATGTGTGTGTGTGTGTGTGTGTGTGTGTGTGTGTGTGTGTGTGTGTGTGTGTGTGTGTGTGTGTGTGTGTGTGTGTGTGTGTGTGTGTGTGTGTGTGTGTGTGTGTGTGTGTGTGTGTGTGTGTGTGTGCATGTGTGTGCGTGTGCGTGTGCGTGTGTGTATGCAACAATAACCTCTCCTTACGTGTAACATTTTAGAATTTGCAACCTTTGCTGTCAATATCAGTTCAAGTGAACTGAAAAAGTTGCAACACTTTTACAATAGAACTGAATTATACCAACATTTTACAGACAAATGGAAATGATCCATGCTCTTGATATTTAACATTAAAGAGGCAAA
This sequence comes from Mantis religiosa, assembly GCA_030765055.1. NCBI lineage: Eukaryota > Metazoa > Arthropoda > Insecta > Mantodea > Mantidae > Mantis > Mantis religiosa. The sequence continues at coordinate 192,084,889 of CM060951.1, forward strand.
TACAGGTTAGAATTCCTACTTGAAGAAGAAACCCAGGACTGAGCCAAGTGGTCAGGCTGCCACTGTAACATTGTCAGAGAAAATAAATGTTCTTACCAAGAATATCTGTCCATATCTGTATCGTAATTTAGGACGTCTGTCATGCTTTTCCAATAATTTAGCAACTCATACGCTCATACAAGATGAAAACAGTCTTCTGAAATTCGGTATCCTGTAAGTTTTATGCTTCCCAAAATGAAATGAGTATTTCAAAATTAATTTAAACATTGTTTCCAAATTGTAAATTGTGTAATACAATATTTGTAAACTTATACCTCATACTTTCCCATATTGTATGAAAAATGATAAATTATTATACACTTAAGAGAATACAATTAATATCCCTGCTCTCTCAAACATTTTCAAATTATTAGAGGAAGTATTAGGTACTCTCTTACAGAGAAAAATTGGATATGATATAAGTTAAACTTACTATATTTGCTTACATTATGCTGTACTGAATACCTGCACAAGGAACCTGAAGCACTATATGCTATTAACGTTTGGAAATAAGTGATACAAGTTTTCTGAAACAATGTAACTTTAATGGTTGCATGGAACATTCCATAATTTATGTTATTGGTGTGGGTGTGTAAAAGAGTTAATAGCATTATGTTCAAAAGGGTATTTACAACACGTTGCTTGAATTCGTGACAACATCCTGTTTTGGACGAAAGAAATAAGGATTTAATGGCATTTTTATTGGGATACTAGAGGAAGAATGGCATAGAAATTATGATTTCCCATTCACTGGAGAAGAATAGGTTATTGCCATTTCAAAACAGAATATAGTAAGTAGGTATTTCAATGTAGAAATCTTTATAAGGGAATAGAACACCGGCTGCATAAGAAATGTATGGTATGATGTATCATTTTGTGAGTAGTTAGCAAACATGTTCAGGTGTAAATCTTTTTAAGGCCTTCTGTACATATATGAACACTATTTCCAATGGGCAATATTTTCCAAAGTGGGGACAAGAGATAGTTATGTGCCTCTTATAGTCTCTGCTATCCAAAACCATTCTCTTCCTGCTTGTGGTGCATTCTGCTTTAGCAGATGAGGCTCTGGGGACCAAGTTACAATGGTATAACCTTCATCAAAAATGGAGGAAATGCCATATACACATTTACTGCTGACTTGTCTTGGCAGTAGGAATCTCCTTCATCTGGCAAATAAAGGAAAGGCTAAGGAAAGGCTAGTTATATTGCAAAGCCTGATCCGATGGACAGGCATGTTCCTTTCAAAATATGAGGGTTAAGAAGGAACGATTTAACTGCCTACTTATAAAAAAGAAGTGTCCAGAAGAAACAGCTGAAACCCCCTGAAAAATAATATTTAGGTCTCCTTATAGTACAAAACAATCCAGAGTAATAGCCCTCCTCCCTCTGGCTCTCTGGGTGGGGAATGTATTTGGGGATTTGAACATACCGCAGTGAAATGCAACAGGAATAAGTCAAGATAACTTAAAAAATAAAAGAAATTCATATATAATTAAATATCACCAAAATATAAATAAATGTATAGTGCTCCAATGGACTCCAAACATTTCTGGGAATAAGCAAGCAGATATGTTGGCCAAAAAGGGTTCTAAAATTGCTTAAACAACGAAACAAAATAACTCCCATGAAACAGTTAAAATATTAATTAAAAATTTTCACAACTAATTATAACAAATATCTTACTGCCTCTGAAAAAGCTTAATTGGAAGGATCTCCAAATTAAACTTGAAATAATTCCAGATCTACCCAGAAAATCAACTGCTGCAATGTTCAGATTAATCACAGACTGTGTTGTCTGAGTGGACATTTGTTTGACATTGGATTAGTGAATTCCCAGTGCTTTTTATGTCAGACCATCAAGACAGAAAATGGAAGCAATAGCTTTCAAAATTAGTCCTTCAATAATATAAAAATATAAATGACGGAGTGTTCAAAACCAACTACAAATAGTTTACAAATGTCGACACTAGCTGAGGATGTTAGGAAGGTCCTAACAAAATGCTTTCTAAGTAAATACTAGCAATAAATGCATTTAGTAGTAGATAGATAGAGGCAACATGAAAAATTCAATCCCATGGCCGGGATTTGAACCACAAATCTCCTGGTTTCTGTCCAGTCGCTCTAACCCATTGAGCTACCATGGCCAATTTGCCGTCATGACACTAAATTCTCAATCTGACTCGCATATTTCCCTGGTAGAGCACCAGGGGTTCTCGCATTCGAGATACACCGTTTGTGGTGATCTACTATCGTAAGTACTTGAGTCCCAGGCTTCATCATTTAACTCTTATTATTTTAGTTAATTAATGGAAATTAATAATTTCTTCACACTAGCCATATATAGGCTAAGGTCTTTGATAGATATAGTCAACATGAAAAATTATGAAAGTCACCACAAATGGTGTATCTCGAATGCGAGAGCCCCTAGTGGTCTACCGGGGAAATATATGGGTCAAATGGAGAATTTAGTGTCATGACAGCAAGTTGGCCATGGTAGCTCAATGGGTTAGAGCGACTGGACGGAAACCAGGAGATCCGTGGTTCAAATCCCAGAAATGGCATTGAATTTTTCATGTCGACTCTATCAAAGACCTTAGCCTATATACGGCTAGTGTGAAGAAATTATTAATTTCCATCAATTAACTAAAATAGCATTGAGTACTAGTTAGACTCAAAATTATATTATAAATAGTTTTTATTTTCAATTAAAGTACCTATAGTTAAAGAAATCAATAACAGGGTTATGGTCACACCAATTATTTTGATTTGGAGCATGAAAAGCACAGACAAAAGAATAAAGGTCAGAGACGAAAGAAATCATGGATGGAGGAATGGCCCTATGATTAATATCTAATAATGAGGCAAAGGTTCAAAAAGAGTTACAAAGATTGAAGGAACTTGTGAAGGGGAAGAAAAGAAAAACTCATTTATAATGAGATGAAATTACACATGGTTATTGGAAACAAAGAAGTTAGAATGGGAGAATGTCTTTCAAGAAACCAGCTGTAATTCAAAGTACTCCCTTGAATTTTTAAAACCTGATATAGATACAAAGATGACGTTTTTGCTGTTGTTCCCATGAACACATAAATGATGCTTTAAAATGGCTAAATTTACAAGATAAAGCTATAAAATTCATGAGAAACTGAAAATAATAGTTGTATTGCTTCTATAGATCTAAAGATAATAAGATATAGCAATAAGCTAAACTTCAGCATTTATAGGAAATCAACTCATATTGATAATTACATAAAAAATAAAATTTTTAACCCTTTTTCATATAAATTTGCTGTTTCTCATAGTTAAATTTATAGGTTAATAAATATACCCTTAAATAAAGAAGAATTTCATAGAGAATATAAACACATTATTAATACTGCTTTAATTAATGATTTTAATAAATATTTTATAGATAAAAACACTGAAAAATTTAAATAAAGAAATGTAAATGACGTTTCTACCCTTAAAAAAATAAAATATGATTATAATTTAAAAAAAATTACTTGTGATCCTTGGTTTAATAAAAAGGTTCAAATTTTTTTTAAAGAATTTGGTATAATTTTGTTTCCTCAAAATAGAAGTACATATACCTAATATAAAAAATTTACTTATTTTTCTAAAAAAGATAACATTTCTGATGGTAAAAAATCTGGCATTTAGCAAATGAATTATTTGGATTGCGACTAGGCTCACACTGGAAGAACCAAACATAATTTAGAACCAAAATGAAGAAACATTTTAGAAATATTAAGTATAAACAAACTGTTGTATCAGTCCTGGGAGATCATTTTTGGCCAGTTAACCATGAAATAAATCCAGAAATTAAATTATTAATGCAATTAAATGGACTGATAGATGTAATGATTTGAGAGAAAATATTTATTTGAACCAGTAGAAATCATATAATGAATTTTGAAATACTGCCAAGCGATTTTGTCTTTAAGTTTGTTTTATTTCTAGAGTTTGGTAGTAAAAATTATCTGTCATCTAGCGGCTGCAACAATAACAACAGGAATAAACAGAGTGACAGAAAATGCTAAATATTTTCAGAAATAGTCTCTTTGAATTCTGTGGAGAGTTCATCAATGTTCTTAAACAGATAAGTGAAGTTTGTGGCAAATATATTTAATTAGAATTGTTCATTGCATATATTATTTATTACTTGCTTAACTGTTTTTTGTATATTTATTTTATTGTATTTATATATTACCCTTACTGGATTCAATTGTGTATGACACTATGTTGAACTGCGATAAAATTGGATTACATTTTTAAATTTTCCATAGGTATTAGCAAATCTTGAGAGGTTTTTTATAAATGCTATTTAAACTCAAAGTCTAACTCCCCTCCTATAGTAATCTGTGAGCTGTTTCATGTTCTCAGATAACAGACAGAACTGTTCTGCAATAGTGAATGGACTCAAAGTTAAATTCTCAGAATTAAATTCTGATTATATATACTATGAGGGCTGTTCAATAAAGAATGTCACAATTTTTTTTTGACAACATACCTTTACTCATCCTCATAATTTTGATGGTCCTTTTCAAAATAGTCTCCCCAGAATGCGATGCACTTGTCCCAGTGTTTCTGCCAGTCTTCAAAGACATGCTGGAAACCATTTTTTTTTAGAGATCCTTCAAAATCGCCTCCGCAGCCTTCACCACTGCTTCTGATGATGGATAATGCCTCCCACGAAGGCGTTTCTTCAAGTTAGGGAATAGAAAAAAGTCACATGGGGCTAAATCCGTACTATAGGGAGGTGAGGGATGCACTTCACGTTGATTTTTGCAAGATCTTCAGCAACAACATTGGCAATATGCGGCTGTGCATTATCATGGTGCAGCATCCAGCCTGCTTCACGGAAATGTGGTCTTTTGCGCCTGATATGGACTTCCAATATTTTCAGGATATCCCTGTAGTATTATCCAGTTACTGATGTGTGTGCAGGTACAACATGCTGATAAACCATTCCATGAATATCAAAGAATGAGATGACCATAACTTTCCCAGTAGAAGCAACCACTTTTGCTTTTTAGGGGATTGGTGATGAAGGAGATTTCCACCCTGAGCTTTGCTGTTTGCTCTCAGGATCAAAATGATGTAGCCAAGTTTCATCAGCAATGATTACTTTTGAAAGATACTCCGGATCTTCCTCTAACATCAACTTTAACTGCATGCAGACCTGCATGCAAATGTCCTTTTGTTTGGGAATCAAGAGTCTTGCAAGCCATCGCGCACAAACACGTCTCATGTGTAATGTTTCTGTCACAAACGTGTGGTGGCACCCAAATGAAATGTTCAGTATTTCAGAAAGTGATCTTAAGGTAATTCGTCGATCCCTCTCACAATGGCAGCAGCAGTGTTGATGTTTTCTTCCGTAAGAGCAGTAACTGGAGCACTGGGTCAACCTTCCTTTGAAATTGTCTCCCCTCTTTAAACATTTTAAATCACCTTCAAGATGTGCTATAGGGAAGAACAGACTCTCCATAGGCCTCAACTGTAGATTTGTTGAGACGAAAGAAGAATTTCAAAGCCGCATATTGTTCTTCGCTTGGTACCTTCATTGCAGTGGGAGGCAATACTGAACATGTCTGAACTTGCCTGGTTCTCACAGGCGGGAACCAGGAGTCCAACAATGAAACTACTACGGCGCATTTGTTTCACATTAAGCTAACAGAATATAATAAGATTGAATTTTAGTGCGAAAAATTATGACAGTAAAAAAATTATGATCATTCTTTATTGAACAGCCCTTGTATAATGTATCAAAATGTAACACTTTTTCCTTTTTAAGAGGAAATGCACCTCTTTCTTGATAGTTTCATAATAAATTACTAAGGAATAATTAATTGTACTTCCACACATGCTGTGTGTAGGCTAAAGTTGGAAAAATAGAATTAAACTGAAAAATCCAATGCCATTACCAGGATTTGAACAAAGAATGCTTTCCTAGCCATTGCTCTAACCAACTGAGTTACCATGGCAACATGTAGGTACAAAAGAAATTATTATCACTGATTGAGCTAATTGTGGCAACTCTGAAGTATGCAACTTAAAGTACTTATGAAATTTTAATCGCCATTGGGTTACACTATCTGAAAATTAACTTTGGAATACATTAAAATGTGAGTCAATTGGGGAATTTACTTTTGTCCTGGCATATTAATATGGTAACTCAATTGAGAGGGCAACAATGTAGAAAGCTAAACATCTGTAGTTCAAATTCCAACTAAGGCATTGAATTTTTCATCTGATTTTACCTTTCCAAATTACTGACTGGTTGATCTAACATGTTATATACATTATTTACTACAACTAAATCAACCTAGTGTTTTATTATTTTTGTGGAAAGTATTAAATTTCAATGATTTTAGACTGAGAATGCTCAACAATATTTTATTATACAAATATATCTTTACACAAAGTATTTTGTAAAAATAATTGCAAAGCTAACTTCAATGAAGTTTTAATTCACAAATTTATGCAGCAATCCCTTACTACAATTTAAATATTCAACAAATTTAACAAAAATATATATTTTTAACAATAAAAAGCAAACAAACATACATCTGTGGAATACATCACTTATATGTCACATTTCCTTAACAAATTCTGTACAGATACAATTCTGTAAGTAACATACTTTGTACATGTCTAAAGTTCTACTTCACAAAGTGTTTCAATTTGAGCCAGTAGGATGAATTTGTAGAATTTTATGAAGTATGGAAATACAATAAATTGCATTACTGAAATAAAAATAAGTAGGGTAACAATTTTTTCATATAGATGAATATTCTGAAATGGAAAAATGTGTCTCTCAAATATTTAAGCATTTGTTTTATTTATTTAAACCCTCATAGAACTAGTACAGAATTTATTTATAAATGTTTAATAAAAAATTCACTTTATAAATGTTCAAGCAAAAAATGAATGTATGCAAATGCTGAAATCAAATTGCACTCTTCTTATAGCAAACTACGTTCTACTATGTGTAATATTTTCTCGGAATAAAAAGCCTTAAACTCTAAGGATGCTATGCTTTCTAATACTGGCCCCAGGGAGTGTCAATTGTAACATACCTAGTTAACAAAAGTTCACATTTATGAAAACATAACAGTTTTTGCATAGTAAAAGTTTTATCTTCAAAATAATTTGATTATTTGTTTAGCCATTAGGAGAAATGTAATAATTTGTAATCATGATCTGTGTTAAGTTTGGTTCCTTAATTTCTTTTTGGCATTTTGTAAATTTTTCTCAATTTAAGTCTGAGCTTAATTCAAATATTTTGTTTGATTGTTTAAAGATAATATAAACATGTCTGTCTGATAATGATAGGAGAAAACTATGACCAGGAAAAATACAGGCAAAGAGCAATTATGGCTTATGAAGTATATGAAGCATCTCTGAAGAAAATCACTTATGATAAAGGTGAAGATGAAAAAGAAGAAACAGCTGAAGGAGAAGGAAAAGAAAAAGACACTTCTATTTTATTCCAGAATAGAAGACCTGATTACAATTGGAATATTTTTTTTTCTTTTTTTGTAATTTTATGGCCTCCAACGTTGTCATATCGGACAGTGAATGAAGTGGGTGAAATGATGCTCAGATATGTCCAGGGTCCATGGAGTTTACAGCTACTCAACATTCGTCTTTAAGGATATGGGAAAACCTCGGAAAGAAAACCTTATCCAGGTAACTCACCCTGACCAAGATTCGAACTCGGGATCTCTTGAACCTAAGGCAGACATGCTACCATCTATGCTCCCGAGGCAAGTGTTTGGAATCATTGGATTACATATTCTCTCTGTATTATAGTAATTCTTATGGATGGTGTTTTTTTGTACAAGAGAATATTTTATAATGCATCTCACTTAAATTGATAAAATAACAAAACATTATTTTTTTAAATAAATATTCATCTCTTTAATAAAAATACCACCTGTCAATTATTAGAATTAAAAAATCTTGCAAAAAATAAATTTTAAGCTCATATATAAATAAATAATCAGAGCTGGAGCGTTCTTTATCAAGCAAGGACTTTTAGCAAGAAAAATAAAATCAAACTTCTTGATAACTGCTCAAAGAATCAGGTAGAACTAGTAGCAATCCAAAGAGCACTAGGAACTGTAAAAGAACATGATACCCCACCACGAGGGAAAAAAATTGCCTTATACACAGATATCCAAATAACATTAGCACTCTTAAAGAACAGCTCTAAACACAGTTACTGATAGAGGAAATTCACGTCCAAACGGGAAACTAAAGCAACACCACTGGAACATATATTTTGCATGGGTTAAAGCACATGTTGGATTCATAGGAAATAAACTAGCAAATAAAGCAGCCAAGGAAGCAGCTCTTGAAAATTCTGCACCCTTGCATATGATAAACAGCCTAAAAGCTCCATTAATGATCTTGTCAAGGAACTTAGAAAATTCAACTGAAATTTCTAATATCAGATAGTTCTCCTTTGCACTTATCTTCAAAAAGACGTATCTCCCTTTTGCTAATCAGACCTATTTGGGTATGTAGCTATTCAATTTGGGGTTCAGCATCCAAAACACAAATCAACCGAATGCAGACTACACAAAATTGGATTCTGCGCCTAGTAGTGAATGCACCTTGGTACATTCACAATTCAACATTATACAAAGATCTGCTTACTCCAACAATAGAAGACATGTTCAACAACAGAAGACACAATCCTGCTACACATGCCTCTTCACTTCCTTTAGTGAACATGAAATTGCAATTGTGAGACAGTTCCCTTATCATATGCCACAAGAATCAGCACGGAGATAACTAAAGTGAAAACACATAGATCTACTAATTCGAAATGATCTCAAAACAGTTTAAATGAGGAGAGTCACTGGACTGCAACCTCAATACATGTTTACTATTCTCTTGAATAATTGTATCTTTATCTAAACTAACAATATTTTGTATAGGTATAGAAAATTTTCATTTTTTTTTTTAAAAAAAGCTCCATTATCAGCAAAGTTAAGGAGGAAAGGACTAAAGGAATACTTCGATGGCAATGAGAGTGGAACCAACAAAACAAAAGAATCTATATGCCAACAGCTTATTCCATCAGTAATCCAGAAAATAAAGCCAAATATCCTGACATCATTAATCAGTGGACAAACCATATATCCACAAGATATGCATAATAGAAGATTCCACATGTTACTGACTAATGGAAGAACAGACGGTGTAACACCTGATATATAGATGGCTCAAACTTCAGAAAGAAAGAGACAAACTCATACAAGCAATTGAACTGTAAAAAAGCAAACCAAGAAACTTATCAACAACTACCTTAAAGACCTAAATACTTTTGTTAAAAAAATAAACTTTGATACATTGGACTAAATAACAAATTCAATGACAAACACAATGTAAATGTGTAAATATCAGAAAAAATGCATGAGTAGGTTATGTAAATATAGGCAAACTACAACTGTAAACAAGCAACAAATTAAACAAAGGTGTTAGAGAAAAACAGTATGTAGTATTTCCTCATGTAAGGGAGCATACTTAATAAAACTTAAAAAAAAAAAGACATAATGCATCCAAAATGTTGAGAATTCAAGTAAAATATTTCCTTTTATAAAGTTAACTTATTTAATAAATCTTTCATTTACTACAGGAAAATTTCCAGACTGCTTAAAAATTTCAAAAATAAAACCATTATTTAAAAAAGAATCACGAAAAGAAATAGAAAATTACAGACCAATTTCTCTACTATCAACTTTTTCTAAAATTATCAAAAAAATAATATTTAGAAGGTCTTTCTTTAATAAACACAGCAACATGGCTTTCGGAAAGGTAGATCAACTGATACTGCCATTATGTTAGAAGAAGTTTATCTATTACCCATTATCTAGAGGAAGTGTACTACAATATGGATATTAAAAGTAAACTTTGTATTGGGCTATGTTTAGATTTGTCTAAGGCCTTTGTCCTGGTCAACCATGATATATTATTATCCAAATTAAATTCATATGGCATCAGAGGGACCGTAAACAACTGGTTTGCCTCATATTTAAAAGAAACAGTGGAATTACAATTTTTAGATGCAAAGACTAATTCACTTTATGATGAACATTTTGAAATGAAAATTATAAAATGTGGGGTTCCTCAGGATTCCATCTTGGGCCCTCTTCTATTTCTGGTTTATAAATAAATAATATAACCCATAATGTAAAATTTTTGCAGATGACACAAACATACTCATCACTGGTAATGATAAAGGTCATTTACTTCAAAATTTAAATGAAATTAATGAAACAATTTTAATTTTAAACAAAGACAAAACAGTAGCAATAGGTTTTCGGCATAAAGTAAATAGAAGTATTACCTCTCCTTACCTTAATTTGGATGGCATCAACAATTCATATGTGAAAGATACAAAAATTTTAGGTTTGTGAGTAAATCAAACCTTGGATTGGACTGTACATATAGATGATTTGATTAGAAAGTTAAGTAAGCAGTGCTATGCTATAAAAACATTAAACATGATAGCAGACATAAAGACAGTCCGAATGGCATATTTTGCATATTTTCATTCCCTTATGAATTATGGTATTATCTTCTGGGGTAATTCAGATATGTCGGAAAAGGTTTTTCAAATGAAAAAAAAAAAAAAAAAAAAAGCCATAAGAATAATAGTGAACCAACCTGCACGTGTGAGCTGTAGAGTGTATTTTAAGGAACTGAAAATTATAACCCTGCCATGGTTATACAAAGTTATTTTACATGTAAAAGCTAGTTTAAATTATTTTTAAAACATATGCAGCGACACACCAGCATGATACAAGAAACAGTTTAAACCTACTAGCAATTAGACATAATATCACGTTATACAAACACTTCTTCACTTATAGCGGTACCCAACTGTACAATAAGTTACCTCTTTATTTACAACAGTCTGACAACCAAAATATTTTTAAATTGAAACTACATAAATTTTTAAGTGAAGCATGTTTTTATTCTATTCAAGAGTATTTGGAAAGTTAGTTATATTATTATATTTTGACATTTACTCTTATACATTTTTGTAATTTCTGTATTTAAATTTTGTACTTAAATTTTGTATATAGTTTTGTTTTGACGTGTTCGCAATCTTGTATGGAGATTTAAAGAATGCATGAATTGAATTGAATATGACTACATATTTCAGAATATTCACCTATATATATATGTTTAATATAATGTATTTAGAGCATCTAGCTCAAGATTTATTACAAGCATATCTTGCGAATATAGCAGATATAAGAATTCTATGGAGGTAATTAATAAGTTTAAAAACATTGAGAAAATGAAATTACCACACAAATTGTATTTGAAAAGTGACTTAACTTTTTGATGGCAACTGTATTCAGAAATCAAGCTCCTGCAGTATCAGTCTTGAGCATTCCAAGGCACAGTTTGACTTCTGAGTTTGATATAGTTTGTTATTAACAGATCACTATTAACATCAATCAAGAACCATCAAGCTTATGAGAGTTTATCAGGACTGCAACATACATCTAATTCGACTTACAATTTTCACATTTATTCTTACTTCTGTAGAGATTATGCCTATCTAGTCTAGGTTTTCCTGGAAATGTCTTCTTTTCAGAGTCAAATTATATATATGAGTATATTTTTAAAACCGTCCAGGATTTTGGCTTCTTTCTACGCATTCCTTATGAATATATTATTTCATTTTCCCTGCAAATTTCAGTCTGTCATTATCCAAGAAGGTCTGTCAGATTTTGGTAAATGGATGCTATGTTTCAAATGATTCTGTAGAGTATCTCAACAAGTGGGTGCAACCCATGGAAGAATTTTCTTTTCCTTATTGATCTTTCTCAGTTCAATAATTAAATGGGATGACATTGAGTCAAGTTTCTATCAAAAAGGAATGTCAGAATGTTAAATGCTTTAACAGGCTTGCAATCTAAGCAAACTTGTGGAGGTAATGTAATGAAATGGAAACTGAAATTTACAGGCATAACAGACATGGACAAAATATTTTGCCAAATTAAGCATTACAGTTGTTTTGCAGAATGGCATAATATTTCTTGCAGTACCCTACCATAATGCAAACATAATGCTTAGCTGTGCACTTTTTGTCCAATATAATTTCAGATAAGTTTTCTGCCAAGATTTTTGTTCTTACAAGAAAAAATCAGCACTCAAAGAAAGTATGATCCATAATGAAGTATGTGTGAGCAAGGATAGAGTAGAGAGTGAAACAAAACATGACTATCAGCTGAAGATAGACGTTTTCACAAGCTCCTAATAAATTCAAAGTATAAAAATTTAAAGAACCATAGAGACAGTGAAGCACAAGTTAAAATAAAAATGAAACGAGAAGATATTGACACATTGCTTTACTCACACTGTATCTCACAGGACATGTTTTAAGAGCTGCTGCTCCCAGCTTGACAAATACATCATGCCATCTATCGACGATATGGAGAAAGAGGAAACCACTACAATTTGCACTAGTCAAGACTCAGCTGAAGACAGGAGCAACAGCTCTTGAAACATGTCCTGCGAAAAACTGTGTGAGTGAAGCAATGTGTCAATATCTTCTCAATTCGCTTTTATTTATCCTAATAAATTGTAAAAATTGTTCTTTTCTTTTGTTAATGTCGTAAAATCATAGATATGTCAAAGAAACCTTGCACAATTTTATTTTTATATCAACGTAATCAAAAATAACATTTATGATTAAAGCAGCATTTATACCATGAGTGCATTAAATAGCGGATATTAGAAAGCTTACTATTGCACAATTCACTAATCGCTGTTGAAGTTATCTGTAATAGCACAAAGTTTTGGGAAAGCAGAATAAGAATGAAAAATTCAATGCCTTAGATGTGAACCATAAATCTGCCTAGAGTGTCAATTCTCTAACTAGGCTACTCAGGCAACTTGCTACCATTACATTAAATTCCGTAAATTACATTTTTCCTGATAAACTGAGTTTTCAAATTCACTTTAAGATAATATACAGTGAGATGATATCATAATTGCTTTAACTTTTGGTCTTCATATATTAGATACCACTTTTAAATTTAATCCTCCAACTTTAAGCCATATCGGATGATGAATGAAATGGATGAAATGGTGCTCAAATAAGTCCAGGGTCCATAGAACTTAGAGTTACCACACATTTGTCCTTTAGGATAAGGGAAAACCCCTGAAAAACATTATTCAGGTAACTCACTCTGACCATGATTCAAACTCGGGACCTCAGGAACGTGAGACACACATGCTACCATCTACACTACTGAGACTGGCAAGTCAATTAATGATAATTAACTGTTCCTTTACAAATCTTATATGTAAGCTAAAGTTAGAAAGATGCAGTCAGACTGAAAAACAGAGCAACAGCAAGAAGCCAAAGATCTGGGTCAAATCCCACCAATGATACTGTCGCGAACAAATTGTTGAGGAGAGGCGGAGCGAGGGATGAGTTCAAAGAGATGGGCAGTGCAGTGCGGAGATAAAAGCTTGCCGAAATGGTGGGGGGAAGGAGACAGATTTCTGGAAAGTTCATCTTTCTTCTAGTGCCGTCTCGATTGTTTGAGAATATTCCGGATAGTGAGTAAGCTATAAAAAGGGAGCCACCGCCCGCCACTAGAGACAGTCAGTAATTGGACGCACGTGCATGAACAGCTGTAAAAGTGAACTCTTTTGTGGTCGATGACTTTGCAAGTTGTATGTGTATGTGATGTAATTGTGTTTCTACAGAAATAAAGAGCAATTTTTAGTGTTTGTAACCTGGACTTTTAATTTCATGAACCCACAAAGTCAGTATGATTCTAGCTTTCCAACTTTAGCTTATACATGGCATGCGTGATATCTAAAAGTAAAGAAACTAAATGTGATTGATATGCTCAAATATACTATATAGTTGATTATAAAGATTCTATAATGGAATCTTTACAGCTTGTGGAAGACATAAAGACAGTAATAGTATTTAGAAAAAGGATTTGAGTGGGGAGTGTTAAGGAATAAGTAACATGTACATCAGTAGTTCGACCCAATTTCATGTGCATGCACACAAAATTAAACTAAATTTTCAACACTACAAAGTATATTATTAATTTAGGGCATACTTCATACAGTACATATGCTACACAGTTGGCTGGCATCTTATCTCCTGATCACACATGCTGGATGTTCAAATCAAGTCTCAAATCACATTACTAATATTATCATCAGAATAAACATAAAACATACCTTAACACAAGAGATGTTACATATTCTCCATTTGCATCAATACATCTATGGTATCTGTTGGGGAAATTTCCATTCACATGCATCAATTCAGCCCCCAAACTAGCATTAATTTTTGTCCTGATATTTTGTTTTAATTCTTCTATGTGTGGAGATTAGTCTGCTATTCTTTAATTTTCAAGTTGCAACATAAATAAAAATTGCATGCCATAAGATCAGGGGATCTAGTGGGCCATAAACCCTTACTAATGTTTCTATCTTAAAAAATTACTGCAATAAACTATAATACTTATCACCTGTATGCATGGTGGAAGAGTCCGGTTGGAAATTTCCAGACTGATAATCAGTATCTATCAGCTGTTTGAAACATGGACCATATTATTTCTGTTTGTTTATTTATTTATTCAATGCAGAGCTTTTGATATCTATCATTAGCCACAATATGTCAATAATTAAAATATAATTAAAATACAATTAAGAAATTAAAAATTAAAGAAAGTCAAATATACAATGGAATATTTCACTGTGGGATTATAGGCCATCATCTTATCTCTCGCCTCCCAGTATTGTATTATTCCTGTATCTTTCTGCATTTATGGTACACTTAAAAATTCTGTATCCATTTATTGCAAACAATACCCTGATCTTTTTATCATAAAAAGGAGTTTCATGAATGAAATTGGGTTTGTCTCTAGCATAATATCGTTTGTGTTATGATGACACATGATGGTGTAAGTGAAACATGCTTCATCACTGAGCAATATATATATAGTTTTTTACTTGCTCCATTTATACACACCCCTCTAACTGCACTGGTCATATCGGCGGCCGTTCTCCTTTGGAACATATCGAAGATGTTAACTTGTATTCGTTTGGTTTTTAATCATTGGATCACGCACACATTCGCACTCTCATTCATACTTCCAGACTCTGGGGTTAATATTGTGGATTGATTGCTCCATCATTAACATTCCCCAAAATCTAAAATCCACTTATGGAATTTACCCAACTATGGTGATCACATAGTAACAAATTCCTGGATAAAGTAACCTTGCATTAATTAAAAATTATACAATGAGTTGTATGAGACAATCTGTACTTCACATACCTCAATTTTCATTCAACGCATTTTGCCTCCACTTGAAGGCATTATCAAGAAGTCAGAAGGCTCCAGCTGCTGATGGTTCTCCAGAAACAAGATATCTGGCTTGATTTTTTAAAGTAACCTTGCATTGCTTGAGTTTTTAAAGTTTTGTTGCTTTCCATATGAAAGCTTTCAAAATATCCAAGAGATTTTTGAGGTTATAGCCTTTCTCTGATTTCATTAATTTCTGCTTTGTAAACATATGCCTTCTAAGCTTTCTTTTCTAACCACGAATTGACCTCATCTCCCGTCATTTGATCACAAGCAAACAAATAGTCTAAGACTGACACATTTTGAAAACACTACAAGCAAAACTGAACACTTCTAAACATTCCTAATGTTACTCAATATGAACCAGACTCAAACGTAAGTTAAATTTATGCATCTGTGATGACTAGAACATATGCAAGACATGTGGAAAGGGAAGTACAGTGACGATCATACGATCTGTGTGCCTGCTGGCCAAGTTTTGTAGCATACGTATTATATAATTACCATTATTAATACTCTTTAATTTACCATAACATCATCTACATAAAGCAATTATATTATTGATTTATTTCAAGGGTGAGGCTACAAATGAGCTAAATATCAATTTTATTTTACTCTTTTCCATTTCTCTTTTATACAATTACAGCAGCCCTAATACTCAAATTTGGAGGTGCCTTAAACGATACTATGAAACATGAATGACTGAACTTCTACAAACCATCTCCTCACTTCTGCTCTACTGCTATTATAAATGCAAAAATAATACATTTATATTTCGCCTTCAATGATGTATGGAAAAATGTTGGCACTGATAATCTCAACAGTTTTGTGCCAAAATGCTATTACTAAACTGAACTTTAATATTAATGTTAAATATAACATTTTTACATGTAAATTCACGGACCTTTATCAAATGGAAACTCTATAGTATATGCACCATAAATATTTTAAGCAAAAAATGAACATTTTTTCAAGTTTTGAAGATATTTTTAAAGTTATTCTTTATTTTTATATGTTGCCATGCTGTTTTTATGTGTTCACCAGCCACTGTATAATGGAAAACATTCAAGAAGGGATTGAAACTAGTTAATACTTATTTCTTAATATTCACTTTTTGGTTTATGATAAGTCAGTTAAAAGACAACAAGCTATAGAAAAGTAGATTGCAAACAAAATGCGGTTGGTTTGCGCATGCGCGAGCAGAGTCTTCCCCACCTCCTAACCATCCAAACATCACGTAACTCCCACCCCTCCCTTCCTGCATGCAACAGAGCGCAAACCTCTGTGTGTATTTTAATGTTGTTTTGATTTTCAAAGCATATTAAAAACGTTCATAAAAATGAATTGTCAATCTTCAAAGTCTTCTTGCATTTCCGGGAGGCCACTCAGAGGTCAGGCTCATGAAATACATAGTGCATAATGTTGCCTAGTATTTCAAGAACATGAGAGAAAGGTTTAATATACAAAATGTTAATTTACTGTTAATAACGAATGAAGCAACTGATGTTTCAGCAAGAACTGTAAGTATAACATTTTAAAAGAGGGAAGAATGTCCATTGAAAAGGGTACACTAAATTTCTCCACTCCAGATGGAAAATTAGAGCTAAAGAAACCTAGAATTGAAGTGAATTAATTTACTGATTTCGCTATTCGTCAGAAAATCTCTGCATTTTCTACTATGCACAAAGAGGTGCCAACAATAAAAAAACTTTTAGCCAGTCTAAAAGAAGATAGAATCCTTGATTGTGGAAGGGAGTTCTTGCGAAGGAAGCTTAAACAACTGGGGTTCAAATGGAGTCATTGCCAGTCCAAATGCAAGATTTTGGCAGAACGGCCGGATATAGCTGTTTGGCGAACACAGTATTTAAATGACATCAGGAAGTACAGGGCAGAGGGACAGAATGTTGTATATATTGATGAAATATACGTCCAATAATCGCATTCAGTAAGCAAGTGCTGGCAATCAGAGGAAGAACTTGGAGTTACAGTCAACATTGGAATGGGGCAGAAATTATTATTCATGGTGGAGGTGAGGACGGGTTTGTTGAGGGTGCACTGTTAATTTTTAGAGGCGGACAAACTTCAGAAGACTATCACAAATCCATGAATTTTGAAAACTTCCGAAAATGGTTGGAAACGCAGCTTCTTCCAGCTCTTTCCAGCCCTAGAGTTATTGTAATGGATAATGCTAAGTACCACAACAGTGAGAGGGACAAGAAGCCAAACATGGCAACTTTAAAATTTGAAGTGACACACTGGATGGAGGACCACAGTATCAATTTTGATCCTGCAATGTCAAAAGCAAAATTGTTGGAAATTATCAACAGTAAGCCTTGTGAGAAGCAATTCGCCACTGACATTATTTATGAACATGGTGACATTCCATTGCACCTTCCACCCTAACACCCTGACTTAAACCCCATTGAAATGGTATGGGGTGATATTAAGGGAAAAGTTGCAAGCCAACATATTGGCGAGAGCTTGAAGGAAAAAGAAGAATTGTGCCGACAATTCTTTTTGTAGTACTCCGTTGAACAATGGGTTAAGTGTTGTGACATTGTAAATTTAACAGAAAATAATTACCTAGGACATGATCTCACAATCGATCAAGAAATAGATAGAATCATAGTTTCTTTAAACCCTGAGGAACATAGCAGTGATTCAGAAGAAAATGCAGAGAGTGGCTCAAACAGTGAATGCGAAAAAGTGTGAAACAGATGACCATGCAGCCCTTGCGATGGGGGAGAGGCAACCGAAAATGACGGTGGAGGGGGAAAGCTAGAGGAGTCCAGTGTTGGTAAGCCATGCCTCCAACTGCATTTTGTTCATGATTTAGTTATAGATGTGTATTGATTAAAGGAAATCACAAAGGAATAATGTATGCCATCTCTTTTTATTCAGAAATTACATGAAAGCAACTATGAAATTTACAAATAGAGTGGAAGTGAAAATTAAAATTATAAAATCATTTTTTTTTTATTTCATCCATATGATCCAAATACATAGGATACGTCAACAGGTTTAACAAATACAATCTGTACATAACAATATTAAAATAATAAAATATAATAAAATATGCAGAGGGTACCTTTACTATTTACATACATACAGCATACATACAGCAAGTGTGAAAACTTGAACTGAAGTGTGCTGAAAAAATCGTGAATTGTGCTAGTTTGACTTTAAAGTAAAATAAATTTGTGAAAAAACTGGTGGCAAGATATTTGAATGTAAAACTTAAAGAGAATTTGGAAATTGTTATTATTTCTATTATTTAGGTTTACTGTTTCTGTTATCACTTTTCTCTCTGAAAGGATGAAAGTCTTAAAATTATAGTTTGTATTTATTGATTTCTATATCTTTTTAGAGCCCTCTGTGCATTATTACTCTGTAGTGTCGCAAACCCATTATTTACGATATCGCACTGCAGAGAGATAAGGGATAGATGGTGTCGGGTGCAGATAAAGAGCTTGCCTAAGCAGATAAACATAGTGCGGAGATAACAGGCATGCCAAACAAATAAAGAGATAAATGGAACATTCTAGTGACATCTTGATTGTCTTACAGAATATTCAATTTCTTGCTTGTTACAGAATATTTGAGAAATGTCTAGTATTATGAGTCATGGTATATATAAGCAAGCTGTGACTCGCCAAGGACAGTTGTAAAAACAGTAGTTGTAAACAGAGATGGAACGAGAGTTGTAATTGAAACTGGTGTGTTTGGGAAGTGAACTCTTTGCTGTGGTCAACGACCTTGGTAGATTGTAATTGTGTATGTGAGGTAATGGTGCTACTCTAAGTGTATTTCTACGCAAATAAAGAAAGTTTTGAATTTCTGCAACTCGGACTCTTAATTCTACAAACATTATTATTGCTTCACAGTATTATTGCTTGCTTTATGGATCTTGTAACATTTTGAAAGTTTTTGGTAATACTGTTATAAATTCTCACTTCTGCTGTGTATGAGTCACTAGAAAATATTTCAGACAGAAGAGAGTCAGGCAACTAAGCACTTCATTTTACCATATACCAGTTTCTAATGGACTGCTTTGGAATATTTGTTTGCCAAAAGGTGGAGTAATGAATCAATGTTGATTATATCAATTACAACAGTAGTAAAAGTACATCAATATAATTACTATTGGTTCATTATGTTTTATGTATCATATAAATATATGTAATATGTTTTACAATTTTATGTGAAATATTTCATTAGCACTGGCATGCCCCAGGGGTCTATTTTGGGACCTTTATTGTTTATTCTGTATATTAACGACATAAAAACTGTGGTACAGCTTTAAGTTTGTATGTAGACAATGCCACACTGGGTTTCAGCAACATTAGCTTACTAAATCTAGAAATTGATGCAAATTTGACCTCCAATATCGTGGCACAGTATTTTAATGATACCAGGCTGTGTACTAATGCACAAAAAAGTGAATTAATTCTATTTGACTTTAAGAGACATCCTTTTGAACCTCAGCTTAATATAGGCAATAGTCTAGTCCAGTGTGGCTTAATGCTTGATGACAAGTTAACTTGGAACAACCACATTGAAAAACTAGAAAGTAAATTAAGCTCAGGACTTTCTGTATTGCAATATTTAGCCAATTTTCTCTCAGTAGATACTAGTAAGTTAGTATATTTTCCATTAATATATTCACACATTTCTTATGGCATCGAGCTGTGGGGACACACTTCCAAATTAAACTTTAACAGAATTTTTCCCCTACAGAAAAGAGCTATCAGATACCTGGCAAAAATAACATGTACAAATTCATGCAGGCCATATTTTAAAAAATTAAACATACTTACTCTTCCCTGCATATTTATTCTGCGAAAAGTACTTTTTGTACATAACAAGAATATAACCTCCACAAATTCCGATGTCCACACATATGAA
>CM060951.1:192106205-192126205 GCA_030765055.1 Mantis religiosa
GGCGTGTTTATTTTATATAACGTGATGTAAACTAAAACTATTCATCATTATTTTTATATATATTTTTTCATTCAGATTCATCATTACTAAACTAACATGAGATCGTGTTTCATTAGTAATTAATTGCAATAATAGTATCTAAAATTATATACACAATTTTGTATAGCTTAAAAGATCCATTTAAATCATGTGGTTTATCATATGGCCATGGCCTATTTGTACAGATTGAACACACTTCAGAAAAGTAGTTGTATTGCCATATAATTCCTATAATTACAGAAATTATTTAACAATAAAAAGCCATCCGTTAATGGCAGAGTTTCTTTTTTAAAGAAAAGAAAGAAAGCAAGAAAAATCTAGAAGACTAACATAATTGATAATTATTGGGAAAAGGGATGCATTACTGAAACAAGAAGCTTGTGGTTGATGATTTGTATATAATAGCGACAATGACAGTGAGATATCTTTCAGTGATAGAATATTGCTGATGATATATTTGACATCACATATGTTGCCAGTTGAATAAATCACCTTCTTAGAAATTATTTAGCCTGTACAAATTGATCACGCTACAAACTTAGTTATATTACTGTGCACTTTCTATAGTTACAATAGTCGTCTAATTACAAGTGTAGTAACTAATCTAGTTGTGTTTATCTTCTTTTTTCTATTATGGAAATTGCATAAGATAGGGCTATAGCCTCATTTTCATTCTTTGAAAATATCACAATAATAATAATAATAATAATAATAATAATAATAATAATAATAATAATAATAATAATAATAATAATAATAATAATAATAATAATAATAATAATAAATAATAATAATAATAATAATAATAATAATAATAATAATAATAATAATTTATTATTTTTTTTACGTCCTCCAACGTTAAGTCATATCGGACGGTGAATGAATTGGTTGAAATGATGCTCAAATGAGTCAGGGTCCATTGATCTTACAGTTACCTGACATTCGTCTTGAAGGATATGGAAAACCCCCAGAAAAACCCTTATCCAGGTAACTCACCCTGACCGAGATTCAAACTCGGGGACCTCTTGAATGTGAGGCAGACATGCTGCCAACTATGCTACAGAGGCGGGCAATAAATATTTATGTGGATACATATTAATATATTCATAAACATTAAGGTTATTTTTATTATTATGCACCCATGTTGCATGTAATAATTGACTAACCTTTCATATCAGACACACAGCTCTCAAGTGCTCTATTTGTATTTCACCCCTTATTGTAGACCAAGTTAGTAATATTTCACTCTTCTAACAAACAAGATAAGAAAAGAACGCAGTGCTTGTCAATGAAGGTCAATATGCTTGAATCTCTGCTGTGTAGCAAATAAGACTTATAGCTGAAGTGCATTAACATTTATTGTTATTTACTAACGAATGAAAATTGTAATTGTTTGGAGAATTTAGTAACAGTGACGTCAAAATTAATCATAAAAACTATTTGTAGTTGGTTTATTGACACTCGTCACTTACTTTTTTATATATTGAGGGACTATTTTCAAAGGCTTGCCTCCATTTTCAACCTCTCTCCATCTAACATCTGTTGTTGTCTGCTCTCCTCTCTCTGGTGGTGGAACTATGAACTTCTTTGTCAAATTATCTACTGGTGGAATTTCAAAGTTCATTACGCAGTCCTTATTTTTCCATATGAATATGTTCTCCCATGGTGTTAGTTTATTTTGGTTTATCACTCCTTTTAATAATTTTGGATTTGGATCAATGTCATGATTTTCATTCCAAAAATGAAATGCTACTGCTGACTTTTCTTCTTGTTTCAATCTGATGTTTCTAAAGTGCTCTTTGACTCTGGTTTTTAGATTTCTTTTAGTTTGACCTATGTAGCATTTATCACAATTTTTACAACTTATTTTGTATATTCCAGATCTGTTAACTGATGGGATTTCATCTTTTGTTTTTGAATTTAGCAATTTTAAAACTGAATGTCCATTAGTAGGTGCCAAAGTTATAGTTTTTTCCTTAAAGATCTTTTTAAATTTATTAAATGTTTATGGGTGATATGTGAATGAACTGAATATGCTGTTGCTTTCTTTTTCTTTTGTAAATGTGGTTGCTTCCTTAATGATTTTCTTTAGTTTAGCTTTTCTAATTTTCTTAAACACCAGACTTTTGTTGTATCCATTTTCTTCTGCTATGTGAAGTATGGCTTTTTGTTCTTTGACAATTCTTTATCCATGGGTATGTTGATTAATCTGTGTGTAAGGCTGTTTATTATTGCATGCTTATGTATAATTGGGTTGTAGCTATTATTTTTTTATGTAATTTTCTGAATGTGTTGGTTCCCTGTAAATTCCAAATTTTATTTTTGTGTTATTCCTGATGATAGATCCAAGAAAGAGAGTTGTCCATTGATTTCCTTTTCTACCGTGAATTTGATAGTCCTTTCTTGCAGACTGAGTAATTTTAATGCATCATCTAAATGTTTATTTGGTACTATTGCAAAGATGTCAACATTGTGTTTCAAATGTACTCATAAATAAATTTGCCAAAAAAGCTGAAAGTGGGTTGCCCATTGATAACCCTGATTTCTGCTTGTAGTGTTTTCCTTTTAAACTAGTCCCTCAATATATAAAAAGGTAAGTGTAGAGTGTCAATAAATCAACTGCAAATAGTT
Source organism: Mantis religiosa (assembly GCA_030765055.1). NCBI lineage: Eukaryota > Metazoa > Arthropoda > Insecta > Mantodea > Mantidae > Mantis > Mantis religiosa. Next base: position 192,108,876 of record CM060951.1, read on the forward strand.
TTCACAATGAATGAAAATTAATTTTCTGTATATGTAAATGTTGTATAATGACAGAATCTGCAGGTACATTAAAGGTCCAACCTCATAAGGGGAAATGTTGTTTTTAATGTCCTTTCAGACAAAAGTCCAATTCTAACACTATGACAAATTAATGAACTTATCTGAATGGATAAGTCAAGTATATGGACATTTCAAAAAGGAAAATAAAGCAGTTGAAAAGCAAACTGGACAGTTATTTTTGACAGTGAACCTGACATCATGGAATCAAGAGTCTAACAGGGTGGAATTGAACCATCAGAAAGTAGTTCACATGTGTAAGCTAAATAATATACATATTTAATATTTTATAATTGCCTACTTCTAACATTTCATTTGTATGAGTGCATGTTGTTTACAATTCAATAGCAGTTATGCAGTCCTTGGTCCCACAATGATGGGAAACACATACTTTATGGTGTAAACAACTTTAGCCAATCTTAAGTAAAATGCATCTTACATGCACTAGTCATAGATATTGTCTCATTTGTTCTGTCTTTAACAAACATGTGCTAATAACCCAGTGATTAGTTCACAAATGTTAACCCACTGTTAAAAAATTCATCAATGCTATTGTACCTGATACTATTCTTAAGTCATTGCCATCATCAAAGTTCACCATGACTAAAAAATTAAAATAAATGTTAATGAAGAATTGGATACCTCCTTCTATTGGATTAAAGTACATTATAAAGAATTAATAATACTGGATGAATATAACAGCCAATTATTCACTCTCAATTTACGATAATAAAACATTTATTCATGAAAGTGCTTCAAACAAAAATATATTTTCAAAAGTGTCTCTAACATACTTCTTAATTCAAGCTACTTCATCTGTTGCTATCACTGTAATTACAACTCGAAGGCTTAGTGTCAAACAAACATATCTACAAAAATATGTTTTCTGGGGTAGTTGTTTTTTTAAACCACTCAAATGATTGCATGTCTATATTTTATTATTTCAAAGGTAATATGGGCTGTATTTACCCAATTATAATATAATTAGTATCAAATAAATGTATTCAAAGGTATGAAACTAATATTCTGCTAGAAAGGAAGCTGTTCTACAATAGTATTTTCTATATTAACTTTAATATCTCATTCCATGTACCATGGAATGACAAATATTGCATTGTGATCAATCTGACAATGAAGAAAAACAGAACATCTAAAAAATAAGTTAACACTGAGGCAATTATGTTTCATGGCAGGTATAATGTGGCTTCAGCAAGAAAAATGACTTTAATCATTATTAAATTATAGATGAGTCATATTTATTACACATCAGCTTCACTTACATATCTATATTGAGGACATGTTTCATGAACCATCGTTTGCATCATCGGCTTTAATGCGGCTAAAGCTCGGGATTAAGCTTTAGTTGCACTACAGCCGATGATGCGAACGATGGTTCATGAAACATGTCCTCAATATAGGTACGTAAGTGAAGCTGATGTGTAATAAATACGACTCATCTATAATTTAATAATTATTTTGCTTCACTGTGGTGTTCCAATAGTTAAATTTCGATATTTGACTATAATCATGTTTTTTTTTTTAATATAATCAATCAACTTAAGAAGTTTTCATTCATTTCAGATCATCAAAAGAACGAGAAGACACTCTTCTACTCATATTCCGATCTTATCCTTAATCAAGCATACAACCCGCCACTGAAATTATCCAACCATAAAGAACGATCTCTTGGACCTATTCAAAATAACAAATAATGGTAGCATTATTTCTGTAATCCTTTGGTTTCAACAGAAAAGTAAGAACAAAGTAATATAAATGAATTAATATTAGAAGTTGTTTACTTTTCTGAATACTCAAAGTTCGCAATAAATATTTATTGAAAAACATTTTCATATGACAATCATTTAGAGTTACAATTATGTGTATAAAGACTAAAATTGAGTCATACCTTTTAAAACTTGTAGCTTTACTCACGTCCTTTTACAAAATCAGGAACGTTTTCGGAACTGTTGCAGTTTTATCCTCAGCTGATTAGCGACTCATCACAGTTGGTTGTTGTCTGGATCTCTTATAATTGGCTCCCTCTCTTGGAAGATTCTTTACATAAGTTCACTAGCTCACTGACGGCACATCAAAATTCAGAATATGTGCAATGTTTTTAATAATAAAAATTTTTTCCCATGTTGTAAGTTCAAGTTTTGTTGACAATGGTTTTAGTAGTTTGATCTCCTTTCCGATGTGGTGGTTATCATTCCAGAAATGAAAAGCAACTGCCGATTTTTCTGTTTGTTTATAGTTTATGTTCCTACGGTGTTCTATTAATCTAGTTTTCAAGTTTCTCTTTGTCAAACCAATATAGAATTTGTCACAGTCTTCACAATCTATCCTATATGTGCCTGATTTTTGTTCTGGTGGGATCGTGTTTTTTAAGGGATTATTTAACAATTGCTTGAGTGAGAATCTGTTTTATGGTGCTAGTTTGATACCATAATCTTTAATATCCACAAATTCTAAATTTTGATGTGCCGTCAGTGAGTGGTCTACTGAATTTATGTAAACAATCTCCCGAGAGAGGGAGCCAATTACAACAGATCCAGACAACAACCAACTGTGATGAGATGCTAATCAGCTGAGCATGAAACTGCAACAGTTTCAAAAACGTTCCTGATTTTGTAAAAGGACGTGAGTGAAGTTACAAGTTTTAAAAAGTATGACTCAATTTTAGTCTTTATACATGAAATTAGCTTCACTGTTAACAATGCTTTTATTTATAACTATTAAAATTACAATAATGTTATTAAAATATTTTATGTTTTGTTAAAATGTAGATTTAAAATCATGTAGAAATCATGTTATGGTAACGTTAATTCATGTATTCAATGTTGAAGTTTGTACTCTGTTACTTTGAATATACCAATAAAATAATTAAGCATTTAATTATTTAAAATATAAAAACATCTCTCATACATGACAACGTGCTATTAGAAGAAATGTATGTGTCACTAGCATTTATTTTATTGCTTAAAAATATTATTAATCTATTTATTTAAAGCCTAATATACACATTACTAAGAAGATGGAATTATAAAAACTAATATCAAAACAAAGTATCAAAGCAGATAAAAGTTTTCTTTTTGAATCCCGAAAAGCGAGCATTTTGTAAATATGTTTGTTTATCGCTAAGCCGTCAAACTATTTTACATTTTAACAAAGTTTATACTTTACAGTAGTGGAAAAACTTCACACCAGAATAACTTGTAGTGTATATCAAAACCACGGAAGACTTGTTAAATCCTCATAAGAGACTACACATCTGTTTCAGTAACATTCTTTTACAAAAACATGTTTTCTCATGCTATCATTGTCTTAGTCATTTTGATAAGTATGACAAGTATGTAATTTACTGTGATGAAATTACTTTATAACAGCACATTTTTAGAGCACCATGGAAGGAACAGTTAACAGCAGTACATCTGTATAACTAAGAAAATTACTGGTGCAGTTGATTTGTTGCAGCAGACACTGGAGAATCCTTCCTTAGGCTGGTCCATTTGCCTGTTTCTGCCTGCGGGAACTTGCTATTAAAACTCAGGAACTATATAATTTCGTTGTTAATGATGTTTATTACTATCTCACAGCATATGTAAGAAGAAGCTGAACTATTATGCTTCACTGTTAGTTGTATATAAATGCATTTATTACCATGATGTAATATTGCTCCAGAAATTAAACCACTTGTGCAAATATCTAGTGAGTAGGGGTAGAATATGGGAGCAAAAATATGACAAAAATAATGCAAAAGGTAATATAAATTTATACTTATTCGAGATCATTTTTAAAAAATGTTATTAGATTGCCTTTACATTTTTTAGGTTATTATGTACTTAATAAGTAGCTTTTTATGAATTACTTTCAAGAATACTTCAACATATTAAGCTAAGATTACACAAGCAAACATTTTTGCACCCAATTATAAACAACCTTTAAATGTTTAAACAAATGCATGTTTTCATTAGATAAAATAATATATTTTAATGTACAAATACATTTAAAACAGAAATGCTTTTATTCTGTAACAAAAACAGTTTGAAAACAAGTAATTACAGAAACATGCATACATTGAAAATGTTTATTTTATAAAATTTATAATATATTTAACTATTTTATCAAACCTGCAGTATCTATATCAATTGTCAATTTTAATACCTTTATTCCTCTTTTAATTGTCAGTGACCAAAAATAACATGTTCAATAGATTTGCAATTAGGTTATGTTCATTTTCTAAAATAGTATTTATTATACATTGCATTATGTATTCTACTGGTTATAACATGCTAAAAGAGAAACCATACTGAGTAAAACCAGTGAAATAAACTAATTAAGTGATGCAAGACAACCTGTCCTGGATTATTTAAAATATCTTCAGAGTTCAAAGTCTTCCTTAATCAGATTTACAATCTCATTAATGAAAAATAATAATAACGATAATAATAATAATTTATTCACTACTTAAATGTACTATTTCTACTAAATATTAACCTGATTTTGCAATTTCTTTCTATTTAATTTAATTAAAGTTATAAAGTTCAGTAAGACAATAGAATCCAGCATATAAGAATGTAGTTCATCTGAGATCACTTGCATATATAGTTCTATAAACTTTGTCTTTATAAACAAAATGAATATTCCTTCTTATAAAACATCTAATTCTATAACTTTACATATGTACCTGAAGTAATATTAACTCCCAAGTATTTCATTATGTATCATGTATTTACAAGATCCATCAAATGCTCTCTATATAACAGATTTATATTCTGGAGCTCAAAATTCAGATTGTGGAATAACTTTTTTTTTTAGCATTTCAGTGATTACTGTCCTGCAGTATGTTCTGGATATAAAAGCACTTGCTAGTAGCTATCTACATGAACAGCTTTATTTTGTTCACTTTATTTATTACTATCTCTTGCTACTCGTCCTAAATCTATGAAGATTGCTCCTGCGTGAGTACAAATGCTCAATCACTGTTTTCAAAAGTTGAATAATAGCATTTATGATGATTAAAACACAATTCATTCTATTGTCTTTAAAAGTGTATTTAAAAAAATAATAATGTGATGTTATGGAAATGAAAAAGCTCAGACTGTACACTATGCCTTTTTTAATCATGAACAAAAATGTTACATTGTCCATATGCATAAAATGAATAAAAGATATGTTTAACTTCTTTGCTAATGTATGCATGTTTTGTAACAGAACAAATAATCTACATGTGCTAATGACAGTGTTCTGAAACATTCACTGTGAAGGCTTTCTTCCATCCAAACAGAAAATAACCAAATCCTGAACCCACTATAAGTGCCGCACAAAGCCATGAATTGAATGTCATGAAAACCAACATCAGCATATAGCTCACAGTAATCTGAACCATGTGCAATACAACTTGAAACAAGTGCATCGCACTGAACATCGTCAACCTGTAAAGAAAGAAAAAAACAGATAATATATTACACCAATTACTAGTATGTTAGACAATTTTTTTTCCCCAAAACTTCAAGCTTGAAATTTACAATTTAAAAAGAGAAATTAGTTGCTATGAGAGAGTGTAGGCTTTCAGGGTCGGAGTCTATATAACTAGAAGTTATTCTGATGCTACATAAACTTCTGTGAGAAGACTATGACCATGCCACTGAAGATGTCTGCCACAGTTGTGGACGAAACATCTAGAAATTTTAACTCCAGCAGACCTTGGCATAACAGCCCGGAAATAACTTCTAGTTATAAATTAGTTGTTGATATTCAACTACAATGAAACCTCAATTATCTGTCACTCGGTTAATTATAAGGCACAGTAACTGTCATCATCCCACCCTACCTTTTTTTTTTTTTACTGCTTGGGGATGAAAATTTCCTATACACAGCAAAAATAAATTCGTTTTGGAAATGGTTTCGTCTATCAATAGATGGTTTCAGTATTCCAAAAGGTCTCCAGCAAGTTACCCTTTAAAACAGGCAGCCTCAGCTTAATGCACTGTGACACCTTTTGCCAGTGCCAGAGCTTTTTTTTTTTTTGTAGTTTATGTCCTCCAACGTTAAGTCATATCAAACAATGAATGAAATCGGTGAAATGATGCTCAAATGCATCCGGGGTCCATGGAGCTTAGAGTTACCCGACATTGTCTTTCAGGACAAGGGAAAACCCCGGAAAAAACCTTATCCAGGTAACTCGCCCTGACTGAGACAATACCCGAGCATGTGGAAGCAGGTAGAAATGAAGATCAGCAAAGATAAAAAGACAGACAATGGTGAAATAATTAAAATTTGCAATATGAGAACCTTAAAACATTGCCATTTCTATACTTCATAAGCCACTACTGCACACTAGTTAGGATAAAGGAAGGTATTTTCGTGACAGCGGCAATTTCGTGATACTTTTTCGAAGGGATGTCACAGAAAAACCAGTAGGTGTTAATGCACCTGCCGATAGCTCCTGAGCTCTAGGAACAAATATGTCATAAACCAACAGTGAAAAGACGAGTTAACACAAACTGGTTTCTCTGAGACATCCCTTAGAAAAAGTATCACAAAATTGCCTACGTCACAAAAATACCCCCCTTTACCCTACATGCATCCGCTGCTGCACTCAAATAACACCATTCTGTATGGATTTTTTTTGTTTGTTAAATGAATGAGTGTTTCTGAATCACACTTTCACACTAATTGCAAAACTGAAATCTGTTTTAGCATATGTCAGAATTGTTTGCAGTTCACAAATTTTCATAATGTACGTAGTTTAGAAACATTACCATATGCTTATCATTTGTTAAAAAGGCTCAATAGCTTATTATTTTAACCTTATTTTAAAATATGAAATAATATAACTATTATTGTGTTATATTTATATATTTATTAAAATCTACTAACTATATCCGCCCTAGGGGATGTACAAAAATTTATTTCCCTTATAATTAATTGACGACAAGACATCTAATATTTATTCTAGGAGATGTTTATCTACAGCACCTGCACACATCTTATCAATACAGAGGAAGAGGAAGTTGGAATTTTTACTGTGTCAGTGTTTAGTGTGCAAGGCCATAAACATTGATATAAAGAAATATTTACTCTTAGAGATTGTTATTAAAACAAACAATGCATTAGAGTACTGACAGAGGGCCCCTGTATGTAACAAAGTGCAGTTCAACTGGATAGCAGAACTTGGTCAGAGTACTGGAAAAGGGAACAGTGGCCTCATAGGACTAATTTAACACCTCTTATTGATCCCTCAAAAGTATTGCTACCACCTTTCCATGTAAAATTAAGTTTAATGAAAACAAATACTTAGATAAAGACAGTGAGTGCTTTAAATAACTTTGTATTACATTATCCTATGAAAATATTAAAGCTGGTGTATTTGTTGGTCCACAAATTCTAAAGCCAGTTCGAGAATACTATGAGTTGAGAAGTGAAGGATGCGTGGAATGCTTTCAGCAATGTTGTGTTTTTTTCTTGGAAATAAAAAAGAACCGGCCCGCCTTGGTAGCGTAGATGGTAGCTTGTCTGCCTCACATTCAAGAGGTCCCAAGTTCGAATCTCGGTTGAGATGAGTTACCTGGATAAGGTTTTTTCCAGGGTTTTCACTTGTCCTTAAAGAAGAATGTCGGGTAACTCTAAGCTCTATGGACACCGGGCTCATTTCAGCATAATTTCACCCATTTCATTCATCGTCCAGTATGACTTGACGTTGGAGGACATAAATTAAAAAAAAAATACATGTTAACATGTGAAAGTGATGTTACAATGCTTCAAATAGACTGGTTGCAATATGAATGTCAAAGTGCATTTTCTTCATTCCCATTTAAATTGCTTTCCTGATAATTTAGGAGATTTTAGTGAACTGTATACAGAATGAACATGTTTTCTAGTAAGAGGTTATTGGGATGCATTCAACTGTAAATTATTCTAAACTAAACATCACAATGTTGTCACACAATCACACACAATAACTGTGATCATAATGTACTGTCACTTAATAATGAACAAAAAGACAAACATGAAAAAGTAAGCATGCATAGTTGTACTATTATGTGTTTCAAATGGAAAGAGTTCTTGCCTGTAGCAAATCAGATGCGTTAGAGCCGTCAGCATTGCCACCTCATTATCCCCACTCTTTTAATATTCCTTTCTCTCTCACACACTTGCGAGTGTTCTTGGTGCTAACGCAAACAGAATTTTCCAAAGTTTTATAATAATGCAGTTGTTGAAATCACAATTAATTAATTATAGATTATGAATTACTTATTTTTCTAATCCAATGAAAATACCAGCAGTGCATCTGTATAGCTGTGAATGTTACTTACATTAAGAGATAATTCATCATTGTCATTGTCTTCTTCGTCTGAGTACTGCAAATTTATGATGATAGTTTCCAAAATTTTATTACGTGCTATTTCTTTCCAAAAGTCGTCTTCTTGTACTTTATCTGATGTCTTATGCAGTTTTCCCAGTCTTGCTGTGTTCCTTCTTAATTTCTTTGTGAATAAATCGTTCAGCGTCAGTCAGTTTAAAAATATTATTTCTATTTGCAACACAATTTGAGCCCACATTAACTCAATTGGATTGTTCTGGCAGTAGTAAGGGGGAAGGTGGATTCTATCTCATTGATCCAGCTGATACATTTTTTCATGGAAGAGTAACTGAATAGTACTGCTTTGAACTCTCTAGAGTAAATAGAGATTACGAACCATTCATAAACAAAGATATAATGTGATCAGACACATTCTGCCAGACCAGCAGGAAGTGTATTGTTTCCTCTCATCGAATTTAACAAACACCTTGGCTTATTTAAATGTACTTATTTCTTTTATCACGTCATGTCAAATGTTTACATTTCAGTTCTGAGTAATTTCAAAAATAAGTTCACGCATACATGCCAACCAATAATGGAGTTCATTACAGTGCTTACATCGCAATGCATTGTTATAATATAATGGTATCTACTTTATTTGTATTAGGGAAACTATTTGAGCTACAAATATGGGATCTTCATGGTTATGTTAGATACATTACTCTCTCCCTCCACATGGATCAATTTTGGCAAAATCTGAATTTTTGTCTTAGCATGAATAGTATTTGAGATTGATTAGTTTGCGCTCATCACACACCACATAGGAGGAATGCAATACGACAACACTGCAATACTCCGATTGGTTGCTCACCTAGTAGTGCTCAAGGACAAACACCATCCCATTTGAAACACATAATAGTTTTAGGGAATGAAAGTCTCTACATCTTACTGCACAGCAATAACTTCAGCTCTGCTGCCAATTTTTTTTTAAATATGTAAGAGATGTAAGATAGGAGTCATGTGTTTAGTGAGTTTTTTGTATAATTGCTTACTAAACCTCTGTTTACATTGGGTAAAATGGATTACCCAACATCTTTTGTTGTCCACCCCACCCCCTGTATTACAATGGTTAATTGAGGTTCCACTGTACGGTAACACAGGATGTAAACAAATTGGTTTCAAACATTTCATGGACATACACATCACAACAAAACACTGAAAAATTAATTCCTGATGATATTTAGGTCCAAGAAGAATACATCTCATTAACAAACCTATGCAGTGAACAGAATTTCTTCAGCTTTAATGGTAAATACTACGGGCAGAAATCAGGGTTATCTATGGGAAATCCACTTCCACTATTTTTAGTGAATTTATTTATGAGTTCATTTGAAACACACAATATTAATGGATTTCCCATGGAACTTCAAGGTCTGGTACCAATATGTTGATAACATCTTTGCAATAATTCCAAATAGACATTTAAATGATGCATTAAGATCTACTCAATCTGCACGAAAAAGCTATCAAATTCACAATAGAAAGGATAATCATGGACAACTCCCTTTCTTGGACCTAAATATCTTCAGGAATGACACAAAAATAAAATTTGGAATTTACAGGAAGCCAACACAGTCGAAAATTACATAAAAGATCATACCTGTAACCCGATTGCATATAAACATGCAATAAACGACAGTCTTACACACAGACTAGTCAACATATCCATGGATAAAGCAGAATACTACAAGGAACAAACAGTCATACTTCACATAGCAGAAGAAAATGAATACAACAAAATGTAAGACTTGAAGCTTCCATGGCGAGTGTTATCAAGCAAGGTTTCACAGGTGATCAGCCATGTAAGGTTTATGAATGTTGAGTGAGCTTTTGGCCAAGGAGTATACAATGGCCGAAAGCTCGACATTCATAAACATGACATGGCTGATCACCCGCAAAGCCTTAATTAATACAACAAAAGTTTGGTATTTAAGAAAATTAAAAAAAAAAATAAGCTTATGAAAACCATTAAGGAAGCATGTACATTCACTAAAGAAAGAAAGCAACAACATATTCAGTGAAGTCAGTATCACCCAAAAACATTTAATAAATTCAAAAAGATCTTTAAAGAACAAAATATCATCTTGCCACTATAAAGAGATACTCAGCAGTAAGGTTGTTAAACTCAAAAACAAAAGGTAAATCCCACCAATCAGAAGATCTGGAATATACCAAACAAGTTGTAAAAAAGAAAGAAAAAAAAGTCAAAGAGCATTATAGAAACAAATTGAAACAAGAAGATAAGTCAGCAGTAGCATTTCATTTTTGGAACAAAAACCATGACATTGACCAAAATCAAAATTACTAAAAGGGGTGATAAACCAAAACTGACAAAAGTGGGAGAACATTTAATCTGGAAAAACAAGGACCAAGTAATGAACTTTGAAATCCCACCAGTCAATAATTTGATAAAGAAGTTCATAGTTCCACCACCAGAGAGAAGACCACAGGCAACAACAGACAGTTGGGCCTTCGAGGTTGAAAATGGAAGAAACAGCTCCAGAAACTAGTCCCTCAAAAAATAGAAATGTAAGTGGCATAGTGAGAAAAATCTACTACAAATAGTTTTATCAATTATCTATTTATTACAATGTTTATATTTCTTATATACTTATTTATTCTATCTGCTTCTATTTATTATATATGTATATTTATCTATTCTCCTTAATAGATATAGATTTAATCTCTTTAATATTTGTAGGTTTCAGTAACAACAATAATAGCTCATTTGATAAATTGATATATCTTGCATAATGCAAGGCAAAGGTTAACCAACTTAAGAATTAGAAAAACTATTTGATCACTCTGTGTGTTGACAAATGAAATACAAAACTTCCAGAGTATGCAGTGTGTTACTGTTTTTTAATTTTTCTGTAACATTATGCATGCATATAAGCAGAAAATGCAAATCTGCAAAATCTGTTACATATCCAAAGTTTTGCTAGACCAATCAACAACATATGAACCAACAGTACTAAGTTTAATTCGCAAAGTTAAACAAAAATAACAAGTTTGGAAGAGATTGAAAATGGAGGCCAGGGCCTTTGAAACTAGTCTCTCATAAATATATGAAAAAGTAAGTGACGAGTGTCAATAAACCAACCACAAATAATTTTTATAAAAATAACAAAATTAGTTTTCTACTTTTATATGAGACTCGTTTGAATGAAACACAACTATATATGTAGTTTGGAAACTACATTTAAAAAAAAAACCTTTATATTCTTAATTTTCAATCATTTTGCCCTTAGAGCTGGACATCATAAAAAAATGAGTTAGTGGCGACAGAGGAACCCATGTTTGTGTAAGCTTCCGCAGCAATGTTAAGATTACTATATGCACAAGATTTCTTGAGCGTTTGGTCCCAAGTGCTCATTCGGTAGGTTTCGCCTATTTCCGTAAACACAGATGACAACTTTGAAACAGGAAATGTGCTACACACTGTGACATCTAGTGACTAATATGCTAAGCTTTCACACGTAAGCCGTTTCATTTTGAGCAATTTTGAGGTTAATTATTAGCTAACCAGTTTACAAGAAATCTAAAAGCAATACGTATGTTGTCAATGTTATGGCTCTCAAAAGGGGACACACTATTATTTGTCTACCTCTGTATAACTGTAATCTGAATGCAATTGAGCTGGCGTGGGCAAAAATAAAGAATGTTTTCAAAGTATGCAATGTTAACAAGAGCCACAAATGTGCAGAAACTTGCTATAGAAGCGACGGATTGGGAAGAATACTGCAAGAAGGTCCAGGAGCTGGAAATGCAATATTGGAGAAATGAGGGTGTAATAGAAAATGCAATTTATGAAATTATTAACACATCAGAGGATACCAGCGATGAAAGTGATGCAGTAGACTTGGAAATAGAAGAATCACAAAGCAAATGAGTGTTTATAGGTGTCATAATATTTGTTTTCTACTTTTATGTGTCATAACAGTAAATATATAAGCATACAGCATATCAGATGGAGTCCAATTGATTGTTGACACATCTCATACCTTCGGCACATAGCTTATCTTACTGCAATTTGGCTGAATTGTGTTTTTCTTGGTTGACCACACTGCAGAAACAAGAGCATGTTATCTCTTTCTTCTTACCCTCTGCCCGTACCACAATGTAAATCCAGTGCTCAAGAAATCGTGCACATATAATATCTTGGTCTAACACTTCCGGTGTAGTATATACTAATGTCTCCACTGTTTAACATTGTTTTTCAATTGCAAAAGAATTATGTTTGGAGGAATTTAGTAACAGTGACATCCAAATTAATTTAAAAAGCTATTTGTAATTGGTTTTTAACACTCTGTTGCTTACATTTGTATTTTTGAGGGACTGGTTTTGGAAGCTTAGCTTCTATTTTCAAACTGGAAGGTCCGACTATTATCTGTTGTGTGCTGTCTTCTCTGTGGTGGTGGAACTATGAACTTCTTCATCAAATTAACGACCAGTGGGATTTCAAAGATGACAACAGCAAAAGCAACTGACAATAGTCAGACCTTCAAGGTTGAAAATGGAAGCAACAGCTTTTGAAACTAGTCACAATATAAGCAAGAGAGTTAAAAATAAACTACAAATAGTTTTTTCAATTGAAAATAATTATCACAATCATGTTGGATTTAGACATTTCTGGTCTTGGGAAAAATCCTAGTCAACCTCTCAGTGAAAAACTGAATTACTTTTGCAAAATCTTAAGTGATATGTTACATTTCATGACTCAGAATAGGCTTATCTCCAAACTGTTCATGTACTTCCTGATTCTCAGAATATGTTCCATAGTTTGAAAGTGAAATCAAAATCATATGATAAACTAAAGGTATTGGGATAAACTATATCTAAAATGACAGCAAATGATATAAGTACTTACCGCGGCTGGTTCTGTATCACTCCTTCTATAATGCTGTAAACACAAAGAAACAACAAAATATTAGTATCATACCATATTTATGTACAATGAAGATGGGTATTCTACTAAAGGACTTATTTGACATCCTTAGGCTAGGCCTTGGATGGCAATAATGAATTGTCCAAAGACATCACAGTGTCCTTTGTAGGGCTGTTCAATAAAGAATGATCATAATTATTTTATGGTCATAATTTTTCGCACTAAAATTCAATCTTATTTTATTCTGTTAGCTTAATGTGAAACAAACACGCCATAGTAGTTTCATTGTTGGTACTCCTGGTTCCCGCCTGTGAGTGCCAGGCAAGTTCAGACATGTTCAGTATTGCCTACTGCTGCAATGGAGGTAACATACAGTTAAAGTTGATGTTAGAGGAAGATCCAAAGTTTCTTTCAAACTTAATCACTGCTGATGAAACTTGGCTACATCATTTTGATCCTGAGAGCAAACAGCAAAGCTCAATGTGGAAATCTCCTTCATTACCAACCCCCCAAAAAGCAAAAGTGGTTGCTTCCGCTGGGGAAGTTATGATCATCACATTCTTTGATATTCATGGAATGGTTTATGAGCATGTTGTACCTGCACACACATCAGTAACTGGACAATATTACAGGGATGTCCTGAAAACATTGCAAGTCCATATCAGGTGCAAAAGACCACATTTCCATGAAGCAGGCTGGATGCTGTACCACGATAATGCACGGCTGCATATTGCCAATGTTGTTGCTGAATATCTTGCAAAAATCAATGTGAAGTGCATCCCTCACCCTCCGTATAGTCTGGATTTAGCACCATGTGACTTTTCTCTATTTCCTAACTTGAAGAAACGCCTTCGTGGGAGGCATTATCCATCAACAGAAGCAGTGGTGAAGGCTGCGGAGGCGATTTTGAAGGATCTCTCAAAAAATGGTTTCCAGCATGTCTTTGAAGACTGGCAGAAATGCAGGGACAAGTGCATCACATTCAGCGGAGACTATTTTGAGAAGGAATATCAAAATTATGAGGATGAGTAAAGGTACTTTGTCAAAAAAAAAAAAATTGTGATCGTTCTTTATTGAACAGCCCTCGTATAAGAAGGAAGTCACATTGTAATCCCCAGAACAAAAATATCTCAATCCAATATGACCTAACTGGTTCAAGATAATTAATTTTAAAAATAATCTGTGTGACTGAAAATTTCTGGCCAGAAATTGAATTCCAATTCTTCTGTGGCTAGAGTACATCACTGACCACCAAAACTCTAGAAAATATTTACTTCAATGATACAAAAATTGTTGAATTTACCAATTGAAAGGGTTAGTACATGCTTTTTTCAAGGGGAAAATCCTTTGCAAAAAATTTATAATATTTTACTGTACAACAGTGCTGCACAAAGTTATGAATTGAAAGCTTACAAAAATATATATTTTGTTTATATTATTAAAGCAGAAATAATTAAGAAAAGTTTACTATGTGCTCATAAGTTTACATTTTACTTATTTGTATTAGGTATGGAGAACATAGAACAAAAATTTAATAAATCAATTACAGTTTCTACAAACAAGTGCAATAAGAATATACTATGGGAGATTATATGAAACCCTGAATGGAGAATTATTTTCAGTTAGAAAATAGTGATTAAATGTTGGATTAACACTAACAATTTTTATTTTATCCGCTACTTAGTAGAGAAGATATTGCACCTGCATGAGGGACGGGTGTAGTTTCATAATTATTCACGCCAGATAATCACCACAATATGGATAGGTGTGGAGTCCACTCTTTGGTCCCTTAGGGTAGAGTTGGTGCCACGAAAGCTTGTCAATCTATCTTGTGCGCAGAAAACTATTTTCACACCATACCTTACACATCCATAAATTATGCCTGTTGCAGGGCCATTATCCCTCCAGTGTCCAAAGGTTTCAAAGTGTGCAAATCACAGTGAATGAGTATACTGTGTTGAGCAGATCTATTGTTCTCTGGTATGTTTTGTGGTTTGATAGGTGAAGTTTTATTTGGCACAAAAGTGAATTGAGAAGATATTGACACATTGCTTCACTCACACTGTTTTTTCACAGGACATGTTTCAAGAGCTTTTGCTCTCATCCTCAGCTGGAACTCGACTAGTGCAAATTGTAATGGTTTCCTCTCTCTCTGTATTGTCGATAGATGGCATGATATACTTGTCAAAGATGTCCGGTGTACATCATGCCATCTATCGACGATAAGGAGAAAGAGGAAACCACTACAATTTGCACTGGTCGAGTTCTAGCTGATAAGAGCAAAAGCTCTTGAAACATGTCCTGTGAAAAAACAGTGTGAGTGAAGCAGTGTGTCAATATCTTCTCAATTCACTTTTGTGCTAAGTTGTGTTTCACTGTCTCTACGCTTCTTTCAATTTTATACTTTAAAATTTTATTTATTGATGTACTGTATAACTATCATACCTCATTTAAAATCAAAATTAAGGAGTGCCAAACCAGAGAAGTTATTTACAACGTACTTCAGTATGTGAAAAACAAAGCACGGGGCTCTAAATGTCTAAAGGATATTCAAAAGATGGTTGCTGCAGAAACATTTTTATTTTACTATTTTATTCTGAGGTATTTTTCTCTATGTTAACAGTGTTTGTTTTTTCATGTAGATAACTAAATTGTTACTTTCTGTTGATATCGTTCCTCTTTCTTAAATTAACTAAATTAATTGAATTCCATTATCTTAGTTTTGCATGTCTAGACAGCAGGAGGGGCAGGTAGAAAGAATGGAGAAGTGGCATGTGGCCTTCAAGAGAGTTAAGCAACTTGATTGTATCCGAGTAGTGTCAAAGTTCTGTGCATCTTTCGCTGACAAGCTTTCATTATGTTACCTCTACAATTAATAAATAAAAAGGGTAAAAAAAAAATTTACTGGATTCCACTCAAAAATTTGATGGTGAGATTTCATTGAAAATATGCTTTTTAAGGCTTCCTGAATCAAAAAATGCATTATGCCTAATTGAAGGAATTTAGTAACAATAACATCAAAATTAGTTTTCAAAAACTATTTACAGTCGGTTTTAACACCTCATCACTTACATTTTTATACTACTGAGGGACTAGTTTTGGGAGCCGTTGTGTCCATTTTCAACCTCGGTCAAACTATGTCTGTTGTCTGCTCTCTTCTCCCTGGTGGTGGAACTATGAACTTCTTTATCAAATTATTGTCTGGTGGGATTTCAAAAGTTCATTACTCTGTTCTTGCTTCACATTCATATGGAGCAGAGAGCACATGACAACAGACGATAGTTGGGCCGAGGTTGAAAATGGACATAACATCTTCTGAAACTAATCCCTCAGTAATATAAAACTGTAAGTGACAAGAGTTAAAAACAGACTACAAATACTTTTTAAAAAAAATGCATATTTAGAAAAATGTGTGTGATGAGAGAGAGAGAGAGAAAACAGTATATCTCAAAAACAAAAAGTTCAATACCAAGTTGGGTATTGAATGATGCAACATGAATATATTCAAATACAAACTACCTTTTATATGGGATAATAGCTTTATTTTGAGTTTCTCAAAAAAATGTTTAATGACATTGTTTACAATATCAGCATGACAAAGTGTGTAACAGTAATTTTCTGATAATAGCCTAAAGTCCTCTAGACTATTGTACAGCCTGCCTCGGTAGCGTAGATGGTAGCGTGTCTGCCTCACGTTCAAGAGGTCCCGAGTTCGAATCTCGGTCAGGGTGAGTCACCTGGATAGGGTTTTTTCCGGATTTTCCCTTATCCTTAAAGGCAAATGACAGGTAGTTCTAAGCTCCATGGACCCTGGACACATTTGAGCATCATTTCACCCATTTCACTCACTGTCCAATATCACTTAACGTTGGAGGGTGTAAAATTACAAAAATAAATAAATAAATAAACTGTAAGAAAGCAACCTAATCTTAGTATACAAAAAATTTGCATCTCATTAAGCCAAAAATCTTTATAAGCAAAGTTTTAGTCAGTTAAAGTATAACTTTTGTGCTTTTAGTC
>CM060951.1:193558705-193642404 GCA_030765055.1 Mantis religiosa
AACAGTCAGAACTACGTATACGAATTTGCCTGAAAACATGTCTTCGCTAATTACTATACTTAATGCCATCTTTCTCCGATCGAACATGTACTCAGTGTATTGCTAAACCTACGAGGTACGTTCAGGTTACAATTTTTGTTTCAGGGCTGAGACAATATAGGAACTGTTGTTTTAAAATACACGTGGACGTTTTGTGAATGCGTGACAGAGTTGGCAGCACTGTACAGTGCATAGAACTGTAATGGCAATGACGAAACTTAGGAATGTCTTTGATACTTAAAATAGCGACGTTTTCGTTGCAAGAACAGCGTGTAATCATTCGTTTTCTCCATTTTCATGGTGAGACACCTATTGAAATTCATCGCCAGTTGAGTGAGGCATGTGGTGATGGTACCATGGATGTGTCTAATGTGCGTTCCTGGGTGCGACAGTTCAATGAAGGCAGAACATCCTGTGATGACAAAAAACCAGGATGGTTGCAGACATCCAAAATTGGCATTTACGTGGGATCTGTGCACACAATCCTGCATGAAGATCTGAAAATACTCAATCGGCGATCCTCCAAAACAACGTTCTCCACTCATTAGTGCAAGGCCGTGACTGTCTTGGTTTGTTGTCACACGATGTTCTGCCTTCATTGAACTATCGCACCCAGGAACGCACATTATACACATCCATGGTACCATCACCACATGCCTCACTCATCTGGCGATGAATTTCAATAGGTGTCACACCACAAAAATGGAGGAAACGAATGATTGCATGCTGTTGTTGTAATAAAAACGTTGCCATTTTAAGAATAAAAAACAGCCCTAAGTCTCGTCGCTGACACTGGATTTCTATAAACTGTACAGTGCTGCCATCTCTGTCACACATTCACAAAAGGTCCATGTGTATTGAAGAAAAAACAGAAGTTCCCATTTGGTCCCATTCCTGGCAAAAAAGGTGTTATAACTTGAATGCACCTGGTATAACCCTTTAATATTTAACACAGTTACACAAAATATTGCTGCATCAAGGGTTGTACGGGTGGAGCAGAAGGGGACTTTCCTTGCATCCTTTAATAACAGTGGGGAGCGTAGCTATAGATGGTAGGGAATATAAGGAGTGGTAGAGCGGCATGGAAAGTGCTAGGAATAATAATCAAAGCCAACCCAGATTAATGACTATTTTTCAATTCAATTCATGTCAGAGGATCTACTTCCATTAGTCCTGGACCCGTAGGATCACACCACCCGGGATCACACCACCACCTCCTTCTACCCGGGAGTTACCGAGCTGTCCCAAAAGGGCGTCCGGCGCCTCCGAGGCTCTTTCCTGGGGCAAGACCTAGAGACTAACATGCCCCCCCCCCATCTGGTCCTGTGGACTCAAGACGGGATGGAAGTGGATACGCCACTTACGCGCGCCAACAACAAAATGGGAAGGCTACCGATATGACCTCGGTGGGGCCGTCTGGTGATCTAGCACACCTTCTACTAGTTATGCTGGCTAGTATGCGGGAATATTGATGGCTTCCCTCGACCCCGTCCGGAGACGTATCCGATCTCCCGCGGGTATCGGGAACCACTGCCCCCTCGAGTCCAACCCAATGCGAAGAACTCCCTATCAGGGAGGGGCTCGAATTTTCGGCCCGAGGTTCCTCTAGTAACGTCAGAGGTACCACGAGGGCTAGGGGTCCGCAGCTGAAGGGGACGGATCACCTACCCTACGGGAAGCTTAATGACTATATTCCAAGACTAAAATTAAGGGTACGATGCCCTTCTAAGATCTTGACGAGATCTGGGGGCATTAAAATGAATCAGTACATAACTTGTGACACCATACCTTGGGGATGTGTTCACGGATACCTTAGCGAATGGTGAGGTCCTGAACAATCTTCCGGCTTGGAGTCCTCCAGCAAAGCCCCAAGGGCTCACTCACACACTAAGCCCCCGCGCATGCTACCTTTAATAATGTAAATAACCGGCATGCCAAAAATGGCAGCTACTTGTTTACTCAGCAGTCCCCACGTCAGCTGGTCCACCCTACCTTACTCATGCCGATTTGACTTCTTACGAAATTGTCTTAACTCGCGGATTCCTGAATCAGACCACCCGTGATCATCCAAATTTTGCAGCCTAAAGTATATATCCTGTCCGAAATATACCAGTCATTCAACACGTGTAAGAAATGGAATGTTATATCCCAATAATTCAAAATAATTCTTAAATATCGCTCGGCCTGTAGTATACCTAACAATATACATACTTAATTTTATTATAGGTTATAATTTATTCAATTGACCCATAATTTCTGTGTCAAGCCAATTAAAGCTCAGAAATAAATATTTTTAAAGCATTTATCATCCTCTAGATATTCTTTGTTGTCGATTTGAATGTTGGCACATTTTGTTTAAGTGGAAAGTCGCTGTTCGTTCTCTCTCTTGGGCAGTTTCAAAGTTATGCCATAATGTGTATGTCTATATTGAAATATAAATTGTATAATGAAAATTTATCTTGTTTAGTAAAGAAATAGAAGAATAACTTTAATAAGCAAAGCAATTACACCGTTATGCATGATTCTGGGGTTTCCTCCAAAATAGATCTACTTTACTAAATTTAATGTGCTGATTCCAAAACTGTAATCAGTTTTTTTCTATCACGTACCAGTTTTGCACAAATGTTTTAATGTAGTTATGTGCATTAATATATTGTATGGAACTGACAAGAAAACAGTAAACGAAGAAACAATACTGTTTTCATTGTTGAAATTAAAGTGCTTCACAACAATATAACAATGTAACAGTGTAACAGACAACAATACATGCCTCATTTTAAGGGGGGACGTATGCAAATATCCAGGGTCTTACATAAATAGCCATAACATCCAAAGTTTTAAAGTTAGAGAAGTGAAACTTAGTATACTCGTTTAAGATAATACAGTTAATATGCACAAAGTTTTCATAATTTTCCATTGTTTATAACTAATGCTACATATTTTTTCTATATGCAGAGATATTTACAAATTTCATCCTTTTTTTTTTTTCAAAATTCACATATGCTATCTTTCTGAAATTTGATATGTTATTTTAAAAAACACTAAAAATGAATTTGTTGGATTTAAATTTCTTATTGAAGCTGTATAGAATTTAAAAAAAATGTTAATCATATGTATCCTTTAAAAATTAAAATAATTTCATATATTTTGTAACATCACATTCCATCTGGAGCTTAATCTTAAATTCTAGAACCAACAAAATGTTCATTGTGGCATAAGAAAGCTGTGTGCTAAATGTCATCACTGTAGATGAAGTAGTTTGAGAGAAAAATGGGTTGAAGTTGTAGAAAATACAAGTTACGGGGAAAGGCAATTAAAATACAATCAGTATTATTCAGTTTTCCTTTTAATTTTAAGTCAGAACTTCCCATATCCATAGTCTGTATCCTCATTCTGGTCTTCTTCAGCCTTTCTTTTTAAATTCCTCCTCTGTCTTGCTTCTTTCTGCATTAATTTCATAGCTCTTTCTGCACCAGCGATGCGAATTTTGTCGATACTCTGCAAAATTGTTTCCATGAACACACCAGGTTGATACCCTAACTGATGCATAACTTTCTTTCTGCCAATATTCCCATCATTAAACACTATTGCAGCATCAAATGTAGCAATTTTCACCACTATGGAAGACACAAATGATGTTTTAGGACACCTTTTCTCTATCAAACTCTTGAGGCTTTTATTTGGGTTTTGTGTCTCTCCATAGAGACATTTTTTTAGCAAGTCTGGGTGTGCTAAGAATTGGTAGGTGGGCTTTATAGATTCCAAGACAGCTGATGGAAGACTATGTGTTGCTACTATGCAACACTAGGGCATTTAATTTTGTAAAGGTACATACAGACCACGTACAGTCATAATATTTTGGTGTTCGATAGTTAACACTATATACTATTTTACAAAACAATAAAAAAGTTATATTTTTTTTTAACATTTTCTCGTACGTCCCCCCTTAAATACAATCCCCACAAATAACTGTTTATATAACTGTTTAGGTCTATACCTGTTTTTCAAATAGTGAGGATCTGTTTTTGTGATATGTCATACGTATTTTGAGAATGGGAAGCAATTGTCTTCCATGTAAAAATAACCCTGATATATTTTGCCATATCGGTGGAAATTTTGTTGTTCGAGCACTGGATAATAAAATTTTGGAAGCAGAGAGAATGTCTCGTCCCAGGAAAGAAAAATGTAACTCATAAGTGTCTTGTGGACCCCAAAACTGTTCTTTTACCACCCCTGCACAAAGATTTAGACTTAATGAAGCAATATGTGAAGGTTTTGAATAAGGATGGCAACTGCTACAAATATATCTGCAAGAAGTTCCCTGGAATATCTGATGCTAAAATTATAGAGGGAGTATTCGTTGCTCCACAAATTAATAAGTTGATTTATTATTTGAAGAAACAATGACAGATACTGAAAAACAGGCATGGATTGGTTTTAAGAGTGTCATCAAAAACTTTCTGGGAAATTACAGGAATTCAAATTACAAAAATATTGTAGAAAGTATCGTTGAGAACTTTCGAAAGCTGGGCTGCAATATAAGTGGGAAAGTACATTTCCTGCACTCTCGTTCAGAATTTTTTTCATAAATCTTGGCGGTGTCAGTGAGGAGCAGGGTAAAGATTTCACCAGGACATAAACGAAATGGAAAGACACTACCAGGGAAAGTGGGATGCGTATATATGATAGCTGATTATTGTGGTCAATGATGATGATGATGATGATGATGATGATGATGATGGTATATATAAGGGCGCTCAACTACGGCGGTCATCAGCGCCCTTTAAAAAACTAGTCATGGCAAAAGTCAGATATAAAACTTTCTAAAAACTATACAAGTGTAACAAAACCTATTAAAAATACACGTACATAAAAAACATCAATCAAAACCTACTAAAAATTTCGTTCAATAAATCTTAAACTCGACACTAGACAAGAATCTAAAAACCTTCTCCACGGATCTCCACGCACGGCCTACACGTGGGTGGGCCTGTTGACCGTCTCCCTCAACCACGAAGAGGAGCCCACACGAGGGAGACTGTTGGCTCGGGACCCCGGGTGCGCCAAACCCGTACCTACGGAAGTAGGCCCCTGGGGGGTATTGTGGTCAATGAAAAGAGATGTATCACATTGTTTCCATAGTAGGAACTCTACAAATCGCTCATTTCATTTCAAGACAGTATGTAAAAACTGGTTAAATGTTCAGATTTAAGTGATTATGTTGAACATTAGTTAATTCTAAAGAGTGTTGTGTTCACAGTTATGGATTTATTAACTTATATTTAATAATATATCATAAATTGGACAGAGGCTAGTATAAAATGCATATTTTACTATTTCCTATATCGTGAAAAACTGGTGTGTGATGGGGAAAAAGTAAGTTCATATTCTGATTCAGTACACTCAAATTAGGGAAATGACATATTAAAATAAATATCCCAGACAAAAAGTCAACTGTTGCATATGAGTGTTATGAATGCTAGACATAACATTCTTTTTGAGGCATTATGGCGACATTTTGCTTCCATTTTGAGTTTAATATTTGGTGGATGCAGAAGCGAAGCCGTCACACACAATGCATGTTCGTACACCTACAGCAAGCACTAGATGCCTTGTTGTGAGCACCTCGTACGGTGCGGGTGCTTGCATTGTATGAAGATTATGGCTGGGATTCCCATCTGCTAAATATAAACGATTTCCAACTAAGCGTTTTGTTTGCTTTTGTTTGTTAATGTCAAATTTCTAGATGTGGCGTCTTTTGTTCTGGAAGGAAAACAAAAGCAGGGGTAGAAAAAGGAGGAGACGGAAAGAGAACTAATTAAACATGACGTCGCGGCTGCCGGTTTTAATAATTCCTGCCAAGTGGAACTTCTGTTCATTGCTAGCAACAGTCTGTGAGGAATAATAATTGAATTCTGCATCGGTTTGCTACATAAGTGGACAATAGCAGATTCACTCAGGTACCTTATTGTTCAGATAAACAACATCATTTTCTATTTCTCTGCAACTTACTTCTGATCAACTTCACTTTTGATTAATGTTTGCGATTTACAATCTCCAACTCCATTAAAAGTCTCAAGTTGGTCGTTTTTGTTAAGAAGTTACTTTAGTGAATGGCTTCGCAATTTCAAGCAACATTTATTATGAATTTTGTGAATCAAACTTTCAGAGTTCTAAGTCGTCATTTATTGAACTAGCTTTAAGAAGCCAACAATACATATTTTGCTCCTCAACACGCAAGCAGGAAAAAGTTGCATTCTAATAAAATTGATGTTCTGTATGTAATAGTGAAAGCGATTCTATTATTTTCTTCTAGGACGGCAAATGTTTACACGAATAAATATTTACATTTTTACTTTCTATATAATTGTTAAAATCACAATATTTATCACTTGCTCCACCCAAGGGTGGGGACTTCGGACACCTTTGTACCTGTACCCACAAAGGGGCACCCCAGGGCGAGGGAAGCGCCGATTCAGGACTCCCGATAAAGAAGAAGACAGGATATAGTTTCACACTGAGGCTCCAGGTAACGTCAGTTAAACCGGCACCCTCTCCCACTAGAGCTGGGTACACCCACCAGGAAGCTTTGGAAGAAGGAGACTGCACCGCCAGAGAACGAAAGTTCCATTTTCCCTGTCGTGTGGCACCAAACACTCGTCGACGAGGGTGAAGCTTGATAAATCAAGGTTGGAGCGAAATGCTGGGCGGGAAATCTCGAGAGAATGTAACAATCCTTTTCCAGCTTACACCTAGACTACCTGTGGAAACCCCCACAAATCCATGGGTCAAGAAAGTCGATTGTACTAACGACCTCCAACTTCAGTATCACCCTGCTAGCTACGTTCGAGTATTACATGGCAAAACGAGAAAGCGTATCGACAAAAATTCGCAACACAGAGATGTTTACCTCAGCTTATCGTACATACACGGTGAGTCCAGTGTATGTATAGTCTGTTCAGATGTAATCATGTCTTCTGGACAGCAATGTGTCATACATCGGCAGGCGCGAGAAAACATAGCATATAGACACACGCAGCTTTCAATCGCTCTATTTGTGTTTTATAACTTACTGTACATAAACTTACTAATATTTGTTTCATATAACCTTGCCCCGCTGACATGTATCACTCCGCGTGCAAATACCTTCCTCCTCACCCTAATTGGCTAATGCTTTCGCGCCATAGGCCATAGGCGGTGCCTTCCCGCCAAATTTAAAACTGTAGTAAACGTCATAATAATTGCCAGCAAGATAGACAAAATCATGCAAATAAGACTATGAAGACATGCAAAAATACAAGTTTATAATGAAACTGAGAAAGTTGAAACTGAATAAATGAGGAATGAAACTGAAACAAGTATATAATGAATGGACTTCGGCCTTTTCCACTGGGATTTTTTTTAAAAAAGCACACATACCTTACAAAAATACTTGTCTTTCAGTCTTGAAAGTCGTGTCACGCCATACTTGTCATGTGTCCTTCATTCACCCAAGTCTCGTCAAGGTAGTAAATTTTGCGATTTGTATCCCGGTACAGTCTGACTGTCCTTAAATAACGTCTTCGCCACACAGCAATATCGCCCCTGGAGTGTTAAGTTTTCCTGTTGTCTCAATTTCATGTCGCGATGTTCCTACCCATCTAAACACACCTGTAAGTTCAGAGCACAGCTGTTCGATTCTCTCACTGGCAAAGACGGATTATTTTCAGTGAGTACATTAAACACATGCACCACAATTATTTTTTCACCGCTTTGTGAAGGTTCTTCCTTGCGATGCTTCAGCGAAAAACTGGCGGTAGACTCTGCCATTATACATATAATAAATACACGCGCAGTAAACGATCAATAAAATAATTAACTATCGCACTCGGCATAGCACACCGTCGAATGGCGATATATGACTAATCCAGTTCAAAACAAGGTCAGTGATATAATTCATATAAACAAATATGTCATCACTACCGCTAAATCACGTGCTATCGTGCCATGTGCTTGAGAGCAAAGGAACCTCCTCTTTACTTCGTTTAAGAATTAACATGCATTTCAGATAAATCAACTCTGTTGAGTCATATATTTAATTAAAACAGTTACGAAAACATAAATTTGACAATTTTCTTCCAACATATAAAGATATACCACCATGTTAAATAACGAACTAATTTTTACCGCACAACAGTCTGCACAACAACAGCAGCCAATGAGAGGTAATAAGATCACGTGACCGTTAAGAGATATGGGACAAGCTTATGTGAAACAAGGATTAATATTTCACGCTTCTAATCGGCCAGATAAGACCCGATAAGAGACGATCACAGCGCTGGTCACCTAAGCTTAATACGTCTCAGCGCTCAGTCGAGTAATAGGTAGTGAAAGTATTGCATTCGGCCGAAAACTCGATAACAAGATGTCCTCATAAATACACGTTTTGAAGTACTCGCGATTTATGTATTAATGAAAACTTGCTTAAATAACAAACTGGGTTTTCGTTTTTCACTTTAAGCTTATGACACCAAGATTTTTAAAACCAATCTGGCCATCTCAAACTTCAAACTTCCTTTTACATGGAACTTTGTTGTTCTGAAAATGGCTCTGAGGTTTTTGATTAAAATGCTATAAGTTTAACAGAATAAATATCTCGAATTTTCTGAGAAAAGTCTCTGAGTTCATTCAGTGTAACCGATAAATCATAAGAGATAGACAAAATAGTACTAAACAGACGTAGGTTTCGATTTGTCAGGTCATGTCATGTGGTGCTGGCTGGCTGTATATAGCCAGAAAGGTTTTGCTACGCTCCCACCAGTTAAGGGTTTTACCGCAGGTAAGGTATTCGAAACGGGATTTTGTAGGATGTATATGGTGTAGGTTTTGAGGTTGATGAATTTTGTGAGGTTACAATTACTGTACCTTCGGGATGAAAGGACAGGATGCAATATCCAGCACCCTGGTGTTTTTATTTTAGTTTAGGTTGGGGAGAATTTGTTGCCAAACAACTTAGGAGATTATGTGGAGCTCAGATTTAGCTGCTGTTAGGATTAGCTCCTGGGTTATCTTTGGTGCCCGCATTCCATGTTGTCTAGAACGGCGTGTAGTGGGGTCATAATCTCCCTGTGATCTAACAAGGGCAGGTCTCGAATTAAATTATCCAACTGACTCAACTGATGTTGGCACGTTGGCCATAGTAGCTCAATGGTTTAAAGCGGCTGGGCGGAGACCAGAAGATCGGTGGTTCAAATCCCACCTATGGCATTGCATTTTGCAGTCTGGCTCTATTCTTTCATAGTGCGTCCTACACACGGCTAGTGTGAAAGAACAACTAATTTCCATGACTAGCTTTTATTTACGAGTGCTGTCATCTTCATGTTGAGGACGGAAACTTTTCAGACCACTATACCATCTTGATGGTTTGCATTTTAAAATATTTATGCTTTTCTGATATCAAAAGGCATTCATTATTATTATTATTATTATTATTATTATTATTATTATTATTATTATTATTATTATTATTATTATTATTATTATTATTATTATTATTATTATTATTATTATTATTATTATTATTATTATTATTATTATTATTATTATTATTATTATTATTATTATTATTATTATTATTATTATTATTATTATTATTATTATTATTATTATTATTATTATTATTATTATTATTATTATTATTATTATTATTATTATTATTATTATTATTATTATTATTATTATTATTATTATTATTATTATTATTATTATTATTATTATTATTATTATTATTATTATTATTATTATTATTATTATTATTATTATTATTATTATTATTATTATTATTATTATTATTATTATTATTATTATTATTATTATTATTATTATTATTATTATTATTATTATTATTATTATTATTATTATTATTATTATTATTATTATTATTATTATTATTATTATTATTATTATTATTATTATTATTATTATTATTATTATTATTATTATTATTATTATTATTATTATTACTATTATTATTATTATGCACGAGTCTACCTCAAAGAGTAAAATTGAGTGGTTTGAGAGAGTCTTGATGCATGCACCTGCTATCACAAATAGAACGAATGGAAAAGTAAGGCATTACAAGCAGTGTGGTGCTTTCATTCAGAAGAAATCGAACTTGGCGGTACGTGAGGAGAGAGAAAGAGTTGGCGATAAGGCAACGTAAAGGAAATTGTTCCTGAAAAAGATTACAGTTCAAGGAAAAATGCAAAATGGAGAGAAAGTCGTTCAGGAGACTGCATCATTTCCTTATACCAGAAAACAGGCGCACGAGTGAACTTGAGAAACATTATAGAAAGATAAAAGTGCGGAAAATGCGCTTGGAAACAAAAAGTATGAGAGCGTGGGGGCACCCTTACACCATAAAAATATACTATTGGCGTATTACAGTGGCCCACTGATGTTTAAAGCTTTCAGATGAGGGTTTTCGACTCCGTAGCTGGGATACCAGTAGCTTGGGAGGTCAGTGAAGGTTATATACTTCCTGGATTGATACAACCACGAAAGAAAGTTGTCAAAAGGACCGAGGTTCACGTTCTGGAGGTAACGAGGGCAACCTTTCTCGCATTCGTCTTTGTAATTTTTAAAACATGGTTTTAGTTTCTGTGGTGCGTGTTTGTTTTTTACTTGGTTATTTCTGTAGCTTTTGTTCCGCAGGTAGAAGTTTGGGTCGTCATATTGAATATCCGATTGGTATTTACCTAGTAACTGAAGTAATTCACGAAGAAAAGCAAATCAGACAAGATTTAAACCTAGGATCTTCGAAAGCAATACGTAAACCCTACTACTGAGTCACCTCACTTAGTTGCTTATACTTTGTTGTAAGTAATCGCATATTAGCTTATTTTTATGGACTTCATTTTATTCGTGACATACTCCTATTAAGGAGTGGTTGGTAAATCACTTGTAGGTACATATTTTACATGAAGTTATTACGCAATACAGACAAGTTTTCTACATAAAAAAAAAATCTGTTATCTAAAAAGTAATTCCTTCATTCGTTCAAGTTTCTTCATGCACTGACATACTACTCTATCAGCCATATTTCCCAAATCTTCTATGAATACTCATTTAATATTTAAAATGTGGAACTGTATCACAATAAACGTATTATTATTATTAAGAACAATATATAAATCATATACTTACTTTAAAACTGATTCGATAGCGTAGATTACATAAAATTACGTAGCGCACACAATTACAATCCACCAGTTCGTCTGTCACAGGTCTACTCCACACTCACAATTACGTACAACTCCTCTGATACACGTACACAGTCTTCCAGTCCGTTAGCTAGCACTGCGCTCTTCACGGCTGCTCGCCAAGAAATGAACCCTCCTCAACCCCGACGCGTCGCTTATATAGGACCAACTGGCCAATCTAGAAGGTTCCGGGTTACATGAAATATCCTGGTTGATCCAGAAGTCAGGGGGGAGGGGAAAGAGACGGTACAGTGCCTAGTGACACTTTCCTAATTATCCCCTATGTTAGCGCTACAAGATAAATGGGTAGGCGTGGTCTGAATGCCTCCTGAATATATATATATCCCGCCTCGGTAGCGTAGATGGTATCGTGTCTGCCTCACATTCAAGAGTTCCCGAGTTCGAATCTCGGTCAGGGTGAGTTACCTGAATAAGGTTTTTCCCGGGGTTTTCCCTTATACTAAAAGACGAATGTCGGGTAACTCTAAAGCTCCATAGACCCTTGGCCCATTTTAGCACAATTTCACCCATTCCATTCATCGTCCGATATGACTTAAAAAGTTAAAGACGTAAATTACACACACATAAAAAAGAACACTTTCACATAACAATTTGGACACCTTCGGGTTTCAAAACACACCGCCATATAAGTGGATCTGAGCTCCAAAATATTATGTTGGTAAGTGTAAAACAAAATAGTAATAATAAGAATAATAATATTAAACAAAGGTAAGAGTAATTCTCCCTATCGATAATTATTATGAACTTGATATTTCATTTCATTCTGTTAATAATAAACACGTAATAGCTTGTTTAATTTTTCAAGTGAAAGCCAATATATGTTTAGCATTGTGTACAAAAAACAAGCTGGAGGATACCTTCTGCATTCGTGCATCTGAGATTTGCAGTTATTTATTTCATTGAAACTATTTTACGCGACATTATAGGTAAGAAATTACCACGTGATTGACATTGCTGCAACTACGCGGCCGCTCTTGCCTATTTACTCATATGTTCGTAGTAAATATATACACAAGATTATCACATGCAACACAGAGCGGAATGGCTCAGGCGATTTCGTCTGTGGCTAGCATTCGGCAGGCCCGGGTTCGATTCCGTGGCTGACCTACCTGAACCATGGGCTTTTTCGGGGGTTTACCCAAGCCGCTATGCGAATGCTGGGTAGGTTAATTACATCCCCCGAATTTCCTTTCCCTCCAATTCATCTCCATTATCATTTCATATCATCTCTCATCTGGTGGTCTCTTTCAGGGTAGAAGTGTCGGAGGGAGTGTCGGCGGTGCATTGCAGGATGATATGCTCTGAGGAAAACTACTTCCTCCTCCGGTAGGTCGGTTGCTGGTCTCGGCTCCTATGTTGGGACCATTTCGGGCCCGTCAGCCAGGTAATTTGTGGCTCGGATCGTCTACCTGGGACCATTAAGGCTCGGCTGCTGGGCTCGGCTCCTATATTGGGACCATTTCGGGCCCGTCAGCCAGGGAGCTATGGCGCTCGGATCGTCTGCCTGGGACCATTAAGGCTCGGCTGCTGGGCTCGGCTCCTATGTTGGGAACATTTCGGGACCGTCAGCCAGGGACCTATAGGCCTCAGATCGTCTGCCTGGACCATTAAGGCTCGGCTGCTGGGCTCATTGCCGTCCAAAAGCAGGTTAGCGTGTGCGTTGTCCTGGACTGTCGGGGGAAGCACTATCCAAGGAAACTGTAGGGACCCTGCCCTCTGTACTGTCGTGGCTTATTGGGCTAGCCGCCCTCTGTCTCCTTCACCTCATCCTCCCTCCCGGCGGTTCCCTACTTGGGGGCATAGGAACAATGGGCCCAGCATGGTGGCATAGAACCAAATCCCATCCGAAATGAAATCTTAGTCCTAATAACATGCAGCAGTAACTAAAACTGAAGGATTTTGCTACTTCATTATTCCAATTATGCGTTATTTACAGTATTTTACTATAAAGTTTTATTACAAATAAAGGTCTAGCCCTAGTCCTAGCAAATCCAACACGCGATTTTGAAATCTCTAGATAAACTACACGTATAATATTTTTAATCGATTTAGGTACATAGGAGACACTTCGCGCAGCGCTGCGATCTAGTGAGATATGTTGCACAGCATACCTAAGCAAAATGTGAAGCAGTGAATGAGCTACAGGAAGTTACAGATCATGGAGTCCTAGTCCTGGTTTGGAAGACCTGCCCCACTAATAAGGCTGTCCAGAAAAGGCGTTGAACGACCTGTGGAACCAGGCAGCCCATGGAAGCACTCTTACTTTGGAGCAAACACCTGCTTCATCTATTCGGCACGAAAGCTAGAAAGATGAGAAGTAAAGGAATAAAAGAAAAGTGAAATAAATAACGGTAGATGAGAAACCACTCCAGCTCGAGGTAAATCGAACCCGGAGCTTCAGGAATTCGAGCATGGTGGCAACTTGCTCAGTTATAATTAGGGATGGGTCCTCGAAACTGCGATACCTTGATACTCATCGACATCGAACAATACTGCAGAAAATTCGCTGGGTACCTTTTGGATACTTCTGCATTTTTTATTTTACTTTAAAATCACAAAATATTGCCGCAAGTAAAACATGTTGTTGTTTTCAAACGCTAGGCGTTGGCAATGAAGCCATTAGCTCTCTTGCTCTCCAATATTTCTGTGTAGTGGGTCCAGCAGGTAGGGCTTCACAGGTTAAGAGATGTTCTTCAGTCATTTCCTCTTCTTTGTTGCACAGAGGAAAATTTGGACTTGTATAAATTCCCATTCTGTGTAAGTGTTTGGCCAAATAATCATGTTCCATAAGTAATCTAATTTTCTACGACAGCTTTACGTGGGATTTCTGGAATAATTTCTGGATTTTTAATTAAAATGTTCAATTTTTTATCTTTGGCTTTGTTACATATTGATTGGTTTTGTTTGTTTTTATATTTGATTTTAATTAATCTTTTTATGGATGTAAAGGTTAAGTTTTTACTTTTGTTCTGAATTAAATTTGCACCTTTTTTTTGGCAAGAAATTCATCCGATTCATTTCCAGCAATTATAAAATGTGCAGGTATCCACTGTAATATAATTCTCTTCTGTAGTTTTTGAAGTTGTTATATCATTTTGTGACATTCTTTAATTTGGATTGACCTCATTTTATATGAACTTATTGCATATAATGCTGCTTTAGAACAAGAAAGTATGACAGCATTTTTGAATTTATCTATTCTGTATAGAAGGTGTTGGAGTGAAATATGAATAGTCGTTACTTCTGCATCAAAATTTGTTGTGTGGTATCCTGCTGGTTGATAGAATGAGAACAGTGCACACTTAATTCCTGCTCCTGAGTTGTTGTCCAAGTTAGATCCATCTGTGTAGATATGTAACCATTCTTCAGGTGTGTATCTATTGTTCACAATTTCTAATGCTAGTGATTTTAGTACAGGTTTGGAAGTTTCAGATTTTGTAGCTATTTGTTCTAAATCTAATTGAATATAAATTGGTTCGAAAGTATGTGGGTTTTGTTTGATTAAAACGTTTTCTTTAGAATTAGGAAGATTTAGATCCGTTTTTAATTCCATAACTTTGTGTAGGAAACTTGTTTGTGTTTTCATCTTGATTGGTTGTAGTAATCTTTCCTCCCATTTTGTTGTTTTTAACCGCAACATTTTTTCATGTTGTATTAATGCCTGCTCCTCTAAAGTTAGATATATTGGATAGTTATCACTGCATATCTCAACGACAATTTGTCGCCTTCTCTTTCTAGGACACTGGATTACTAGAAAAATGTTCAAAATTTCTAGAAAAAATGAAATAGCCACTAATATTTGTTTATTCTACCTGCAACAGTTTACCTGAAAGACTATTGAGCATAGCAGGACCCTATCAGACAGAAAAACGAGTAGACTTCACCCCGAAAGAGTGAAAATGCTAGCATTTTTGAACAAAACTTATACAAATGGACTATTTTGGTTTTATATGCCTAATGCAGAATTGAAAAATAAGAAGAGTGATGGTTTTAAGTTTTGTCTTATTAAGGTGAGACGGTATACCCTATCTCACCTATGTTAAAATATACAACTTGATGATCCATATTTTTTTTAAACTATTAATAGCACGTACATGAAAATTTTATATTATGTGGCCCTTAGGGAAGCTATTGATCTACAATGAAGCTTGTATTTACAGCATCTAGCAATGTATACATATATTTTTCTTTTTCTTTATTTTTGCTTGATGTTTCTAGCATTAAAACACTAGAACATGGAGCTTATTAATTAAATTGCTGTGTTTGTAGATTCACAGCATTTCTGAAGCTACTTTTATAATCTGTAAACGTTATACGAGCGCTGTTCAGTAAAGAATGATCACAATTTTTTATGACAACATACCTTTACTCAACCTCATAATTTTAATGGTCCTTCTCAAAATAGTCTCCCCGGAATGCGATGCACTTTTCCCAGCGTTTCTGCCAGTCTTCAAAGACATGCTGGAAACAATTTATGAGAGATCCTTCAAAATCGCCTCCGCAGCCTTCACCACTGCTTCTGATTATGGATAATGGCTCCCACGAAGGCGTTTCTTCAACTTAGGGAATAGAAAAAAGTAACATGGGGCTAAATCCGGACTATAGGTAGGGTGCGGGATGCACTTCACGTTGATTTTTGTAAGATATTCAGCAACAACATTGACAATATGCGACCGCGCATTATCGTGTTGCAGCATCTAGTCTGCTTCACGAAAATGTGGTCTTTTGCGCCTGATATGGACTTGCAAAATTTTCAGGACATCCCTGTCGTATTGTCCAGTTACTGATGTGTGTGCAGGTACAACATGCTGATAAACCATTCCATAAATATCAAAGAATGAGATGACTATTACTTTCCCAGCAGAAGCAACCACTTTTGCTTTTCGGGGGTTTGTGATGAAGGAGATTTCCATATTGAGCTTTGCTGTTTGCTCTCAGGATCAAAGTGATGTATCCAAGTTTCATCACCAGTGATTACGTTTGAAAGAAACTCCGGATCTTCCTCTAACATCAACTTTAACTGCATGCAGCCCTGCATGCGAATGTCCTTTTGTTCGGGCATCAGCGGTCTTGGAAGCCATCAGGCACAAACACGCCTCATGTGTAATGTTTCTGTCACCAACGTATGGGTGGCACCCAATGAAATGTTCAGTATTTCAGAAAGTGATCTTAAGGTAATTCGTGGATCCTGTCTCACAATGGCAGCAGCAGTATTGATGTTTTCTTCCGTAAGAGCAGTAAGAGCACCGGGTGCACCTTTCTTTGAAATTGTCTTCCCTCTTTAAACATTTTAAACCACCGTCAAGCTGTGCTATAGGGAAGAACAGAGTCTCCTTAGGCCTCCTGTAACATTGTATAGGCCTCAACTGAAGGTATATTGAGACGAAAGCAGAACTGCAAAGCCGAATATTGTTCCTCGCGTGTTATCTCCATTGCAGCGGTAGGCGATACTGAAAATGTCTGACCTTGCCTTGTTCTCACAGGCGGTAACCAGGAATACAAACAATGAAACTACTACGTAGTGTTTGTTTCACATTAAGCTAACAGAATATAGTCAGATTGAATTTTATTGCGAAAAATTACGACCGTAAAATATTATGATCTTTCTTTGTTGAACAACCCTTGTATAATCTGTAAACCTTATATATACGTGTCTCCAATAGTTTCTGAGAAAATGGGGCAAATCTTAAAAAAAACTCAAATTTGAGAATAAGAGCCATAAAGATTCCAATAAGAACTAAAGCTTACAATTTACTCTAGAAGTTTAAAAACACATTTTACTTTTATTTTCATTTAGTAACACAGCTTATATGGCAGCAGCTCTTATGGAATTTTCTGCTTTTCTTTAAAGTGTTGTATATATTAAACACCTTGTTTGGGGATTTGGTAAGTTCATAAGATCACACAATATTTTACTAGCTCCAAGTTCCTAGCCAATGCATCTTAGTCCACAGACAATTCTCACATTGCTTTCATAGGGGTTACTATTAGCACACTGTTGTGAAGAGCAAACAGACGTTTCAGAACTACAAATCAGGCATATAATTTTCAATTTAATCCCTATACCCGTTCTTGTACTCGATTCTTCTCCTAACCTAACTTCACCACTACATATTCTGCATGACAGTTTCTTCTAGCACTCGTCTTAAAATGCCTAAATCCATCACAATATTAGATTGAGTACAGTTTACAGTATAGTTTATATTTTAATTAATGTTTACATTTGTTTGTATCTACCTTCTCGAAGCACTTGGAGGAGTTGCACATGGTCGACTGCCACGTGGTTGGGTATCATTTTCATTGACTTCTACAGACAAGGGTACCTGTTCTGTAGAATCTATTGCCCTTGTTCTTACGTTTCTGAAATAAGCCTTTAGTTTTGTCATCTTCTTACACAACTACACTTTCAGTTAAATAAATACTAATGGGACAGTTGGTTACAAACAAAACTCGAGACACAGCCATAGAATAACAACTAGGGAAGCAGTACTTCCAACGATGATAGAATAAAGAAGATGATATCCATGAAAATATACGCAACAAAATTACTCTAAAAAAAGCTCCTTCGCAGGCTCCTAGATGAAACAGTTCTGGACTTCTTTCAAATTTTGTAAATAGATGCACAGTAAGCTAATAAATTGACAGCTGTCAGTATATTCTTAAACTTCGTTTAAGTATACTTTGAAGTACTGTACATGAGTATATTCTATACCAAAATATGCAGAAAAATGTGAACGATATTACTACGCAAAAAGGGAAGACTGTTTTTGTCCAATTTGTGCGTACCGTCTCACCTTAAATATGTGCAATTATTTAATTTTATTGTCAGTACACAGTTCTCTCAACATTCCATTTTATGCTGAAACTAGGAGTAGAAGTGACAGTATCGAGTAATGTAGTGACAGGTATCGTGGTAGATATCGTGTGTTGGTGTCGATAATCGAGTATCGACAAAATCTAGTGTAGACCCATCCCTGGTTATAAATAAGGCATTTCTGCGCTGACCATGTGGAAGGAACTACTACCATCTAACCCTTCGTTACATAGCTGCATGTAACAGTGATTTTCATTTACTCTAGTTCCTTGAAAGAGAGTAAAATCAATTTTCATAATGGTGACGAAGTGAAAACTGCACGTACCTATTCATTGTTATGTGAGTGGGCTCTGAAAGCTGGTCGTTGGACGTCGGACAAAGTGCGTCGAAGAACGGAGTGGCTAATTACAACAATAGGTATTCTCTTCTGTTCGACAAGAGGACGGAGTTGGGGAGGGGGGGGGGGTTGCCTTTCTTTCGCTTCCATTCTTTATCAAGAGCAGGGAGCTGAATTTTTACGTTCCTTCAGCTATACGTCTACTTCTGTCTGTTTATTTCATTTTATAGAGGTATAAACAACAATTCAACATAAAATATCACATCCTCTCTCTCTCCTTCTATACTTGATAAACTCTTTCGAGACGAAACTGAAATGATATTGAGATGTTTTCAAACAGGAATACATAAAACAACTAAATAGCGTACACATTGCATCAACAAGAGATGGATCATTTCATGTTGTAAGTTCTGACTTGTTTCTGCTGGATTCACATACTTCTGTCTCAAGTTTATGTAAATGTAGTGACCGTGATTGTCACATAGCAGGCTATTATAGAAATATGATTTAATGAGTCAACCATTCACAATTCAATGAACAATGCATGTGACATGAGTGTCTAATTCCCTCATTGTTCTGTATGTTTTCATTTAGACGCAAGGGTATATTGTGATTTTGTGGGTTCTTAGAATTAAAAGTCCAGTTTTCAGAAATTCCAAAATGCTCTTTATTTCTGTAGAAACACACTTTGGTCAAACCTTACAGTAGCAGAATTACGTAACATACACAATTACAATCTTCAAGGTCACCGACCACAAACAAAGAGTTCACTTTCAAAACAGGTGAACGCGCACGGTGATCAAGTTCCGATTACGACTGTGCCCATTGGCGAGTCCCGGCTTCCTTTTTGTGTCTCTACACTAGAAAGACGAACCTTCCAGTCATCTATCTTTATCTGTTTCGGCAATCTTTTTATATCCGCGCTGCACTATCTGTACCTTTGTGTGCGCTGGCAGCAACAATGGCTCGCAACAATATGGACGGGCTGGCTCTGTAGCTCAGTCGTTAGAGCACCTGTCTGCCGTGTTAGAGGTCCCGGGTTTGATTCCCGGTGGTGGAGATGGGGATTTTTCTCCGACCAAAATAATTCCTCATCTTCCCCAGAGTCTGGAAGTTTGAATGAGAGTGCGAATGTGTGCGTGATCTAATGATTAAAGACTCAAAGAATAGATTTAACAGTATGTTAACTTTGATGTGTTCCAAAGGAGAACGACCGCCAATATGACCATTGGAGTTAAAAGCGGGGTATAAATGAAAAAGCATAGTATATGGAATGCTACATTCATTTACTTACAGGAAACGCTGTCGAGGTCTATAGTCCTGCAAACTTTCTGGGGACACGTGCGAGGTAACAACGGGAAGTGTCCACTCCTTTAATTTATCTACTATAAAGTTAAACTTGCAACAATACTTCTTCTTCACCTTTCCCTTTTGCCTTTTAGCGTTGGGCCTTCTTACCTCTTCAACTCATTCATTTCCACCCCCCTTTTTCTTGCTATTTATCCAATACGTATATTGTTCCCATTCCTTTCTCGGTCTCCTCCGCCAGCTCCTTCCTTTTGATCTTCCTTCACATTCTTGTTCTGTTTTTCGCTCTTCATGCATTCTAATTAGATGTCCATACCAGTTCAATTTTCTTTTCTCTATCTCATCCACTAATGGATTTATTTTTAGATTTTCCCTCATAATTTTATTTATAGCTCTATTTTTCCTTGCTTTTCCTTCCACTTTCCTCAAACTCTTTCATGAGGACGTTATTCTGTTTTTATATTTGTATAGCATTACCCACGTTGCTGATGCATACAATAAAGTGCAGATGTATTATTTTATCTTGACAGGAATCCTGCGCTGTAGGGATGAGTAGCAACTGTGGTGGGGATAGTGCACCTATCGCCACAATGCGGCACACACGTAAGATTACGAGAGGGGAGGGCAGTGCATAAGGTGTCTAAAAACAAATTTCATTCTCGAAGCAAGTTTTGAAGCTCTTATAAACTAAGTTGTAATTCTTACTGTGGTAGTAATCTCCACGCTTTTGTTGGATCTTAAATAGGACATAGGCATTTGGAACAAAATCCTGTTCTCCTCCTTTCAGTATCGCTGCAGAGTCCCTGTAACGTATTTCACTCCAGGCATATGGTGCAGTATATGCTTTATTTATATAAGTTTCATCCATATAAACGATATAAACTTCACTTCGATATCTCCGAATATTTCGTAAATACTTAAGCCTTTTCGCACGTATGGTGCGATGTTCGATTCAAATGTGTCACGCTTAGTGCTTTTTTTAAAATAATCCTAGCTTCAAAAGAACTCTTCTTAATGTTCAGACACTGCCTTGGAAGTCAGTAGAATATTTAAGCTTCATAAGCACTTTCTTCAAAGTTGGTCTTTGCTTTTCTGTGCTTTAAAAATTATTCACAGTTCGCCTAACTACTTCTGAATTAAAATATCCAAATTAGATTTTCTGTATGTTCTTAATCTTTGTTTACTGGGCATAGAGAAGGACGTTGTTGCACTAGCACCAATGGCTTTTCTTTCTTTAATAACTCTCCTAAACTGCTTTCAGACACAACTGTTGCCTCAGATACCCTTCCCCAGATTTTTATAGCTGACCCAGACCATTGTTCCTTTTTTATAAATCTATGGATATTGGTTATTACTTCTCGTGTCTTTAAACGTAGCACTTTATTTCCTAATGTGCTGCTAGGAGGCGTCATTTATAAATGCTCTCTTGCAACCAGGAGATAAGCACATTTTGAAACAAGCTGTAGTGTTACCGAGTAGCTTTGCACGTGTTTAGTTGCTCGCAACTGGTACGCAACTGACCTGCCCTCCCCTCCAGTTGCAACCGTTCTGAGGTGGACCAGTCAAGATACCACTGCGCATCGCTCTGCACTTTTCAAGATAAAATAATACGTAAGTAGACCTTTTTATATATTTCAATGTTCACATTTTTTATATTTCTTTCTTTCTGATATTGTGTTGGAGATCTGATAATAGACATTATTTGTTTTATCCACTATATTGCTTATTTCATGTCAGTGGATATTATTGTGCCTAGATATTTTAAGGTATCTATTTGTGCTATTTTTTCTTGATTCCATTCTATATTTATAACTTCCTTTCTCCTAGCCTGCATTACTTTACTTTTATTTGTATTAATTTTAATTTCTGTTTCTTCTAAAGTGCATGTCATTCTGTTACCCCTTGTTATATATTTTGAACATTAATACTAATTAGTAGGACACTCTCAGCGTAAACCAGTGACTGGAAATATACTGGTATTAAATTCCAGTTACCCACTTTAAGTTTTTTAGTTCTATTATAAAACTTGCAATAATACAAAACATAAAAAGGTGTAACAGCGTGTAATCATTCGTTTTCCCCAATTTCATGGTGTGACACTTATTGAAATTCATCGCCAGTTGAGTGAGGCATGTGGTGATAGTACCATGGAGGTGTTCTAACGTGCGTTCCTGGGTGCGACAGTTGAATGAAGGCAGAGCATCGTGTGACAACAAACCAAGACAGTTACGGCCGCTCTGACGACATGATCCAGCGAGTGGAGAACGTTGTTTTGGAGGATCATCCACTGAGCACTGCAGCGTGTCACATCTTTAGAAAATTGGACAAGAGTCTGCTCTATGACGGTTTATAAAAGTGAGTAACTGTGCGAGGAGTTGTGGGTTCGATTCATGACGAAGGTGTGGCAGGGAGAGGGATAATATAGGTAAAAAAGCCAAAAAAATTCCAGAAACTAGCCCGTCAACTTGTATTCCCTTATATTCCGTCACAAGGTGGTTGAGCTCCAACAAGGGCCGGTACATGAATGATACAATTCGGGCTGTCCTCAACCTGCCAACAGCTGTTACGCTGTACTAAATGATAAGTGTACAGAAGGCAATATGTTACAAAGTGATATGATCATTGCAGTTTAATTTAAATGCAAAAAATTGCATAAAAATGGGAATACCTTAGAACTAGATTTAATGTGGGTGCTATCGCTAGTAGATCCTTTAGCCCACATAAGCCTTTTAGGACATTTTGTTTTATAGGAAAATCTACAGTTATGTCAACAAAACCACGCCACCTTGTTGCTTTTCGTTATGCTTGGAGGTGAGTGCCAACCTAAGGAAGAGAGTGAGGTTCGCAAAATTGGAGAAGTTTTAACTTTGCCTTCTGATTTTGTAAACATATTTCTCGTATATAAATATTTATATCGAAGTCCACATTTGTGAACCTATTTTCCCAGCTAAGCTTTGTGTTTTTGGCTCTCAATTTTAAATCAGCAGTAGTTCATTTAAGGATGACTGTTTCTTAGTCATATGTTGGCTGCTCCACAGTTGTGAATCGCATAAATAAAGAAGACCAGCATTACCTGCAAGGAATTGGCTTGTACTGTTTGCCCACCACAAGAAAGCAAGGCAGAGGAATGTGGAATATAATAATTTCTGCTGTCCGCATGACGTTTATGCTCGACTTCCGGATGTGCTAAGGATGCTAGTGCCATCTGAAATACACAGGTTGTCTCATCCATGCATAATATCTATCATAGAGTTACTGAAACGAGCATTAGATCTGGTACCATAGCTGACTCATATGCATTATCATGTATTACTCGACAGAGCGCTGAGGCGTATCGACCTTCAGGTGATCAGTGCTGCCATCCTCCCTTATCGGGTCTTATCTGATCGATTAGAGGAGTGAGTTATTAGGAAGTTGATGTACAGTAAGTTACAAAACACAAATAGAGCGATTGTAAGCTGCGTGTGTCTATATGACACTTCTCGCGTCTGCCGATGTATGACACATTGCTGTCCAGAAGACATGATTACATCTGAACAGAGTATACATACACTGCACTCGCCGTGTATGTGCGACAAGCAGAGGTAAACATCTCTGTGTTGCGAAGTTTTTCCGATACGCCTTCTCACTTTGTCATGTAGTACTCATTTCGTAGTAAACAGACCCACTAACAAAGCAAATACAGTTAGAGCGTCTCTCCCTCTTCAGGCCCCGTTAGTCTTCTTGTGGTGGGTAGACAGTAGATACAGTAGTTATGTAAAAAAACTGGAGCTGCTGACAGTGAAGTAAACTAGGTAATAAGAATAACTAAGCACTAGTAACACAACTTCACTATTTACCTATCTTATTCAAATCCTGGGACCGGTTTCAAAGCAAAACATCTGCTTCATTCTCAACCAATCAGCTTGACAGAAGAATAGCTCCTTATCTAACTGCCATCTGCCGGGGAAAACACAAACTTATTGATGACATCTAGTGGAGGGATATCAAAATTCATTACGCCATCCTTATTTTTCAAATAAACATCTTCTCC
This sequence comes from Mantis religiosa, assembly GCA_030765055.1. NCBI lineage: Eukaryota > Metazoa > Arthropoda > Insecta > Mantodea > Mantidae > Mantis > Mantis religiosa. The sequence continues at coordinate 193,582,498 of CM060951.1, forward strand.
CAAACCATCAAATCTATCGGTCCCTTCAATTGTTTCAATAATTTAACTTCTGGATTTATTTCATGATTAGATGACCAGAAATGATCAGCAACTGCCGATTTCTCTGTCTGTCTGTAATTAATATTTCCAAAATATTCCTTCGCTCTGGTTTCTAAATTACGTTTGGTCCTACCAATATAGATCTTATCACATTCTAAACAGTTAACTTGATAAATAGCAGAATTTTTGTTGTCTGAAATTTTGTATTTTTTAGAAAACTATAGTAAATTCTTTATACTGTAATTATTTTGAGGTGCTGGTATTATACCCACTTCTTTGAACATTTTTTGGAACTTTTTATTTGCCATGGATGATAAGTAATTTTTTTGAAAATGTAATCATTTTTTTTACTTTTTTAAGAGTGCAAACATTATTAACATTTTTGATATTTAAATTTTTCTACTCTTCTGATTATAAAATCTTTATTAAAGCCGTTAATTAAAGCAGTGTTTATAATATGTTTATATTCCGCATTAAATTTTTCTTCGTTTAGAGGTATGTTTATCAATCTGTAAATCAAACTATTAAAAACAGCAGATTTGTGTGACATAGGGCTAAAACTTTTATTTTTTGTATAGTTATCCGTGTGAGTTGATTTTCCATAGATGCCAAAATTTAATTAATTGTTATTTTTTATTATCTTTAGATCTAGAAAGGGGATGTAACCATTGTTTTCAATTTCTATTGTGAAATTGATAGCTTTATCCTGTGAATTTGGAAGTTTTAAAGCATCATCTATATATCTCTCAGGAACTATGGCAAAAATGTCATCTACGTATCTATACCATATTTTAAAATTTGATGGAAAAGCTTTAGTAACTTCTATTTAAAAAAAAAAAAAAAACCTCATAAATAGATCAGAAAGAAAGGGCTACTCCTGAAATTTTTTGAAAAAAATTTCCATTGAAAGTAAAGAAATTTTGATACAAACAGAGATTAGCAAGTTTCAAAAAATCCTCTATTGCCTCCTTATCCAAATCATTAGAAGTTTTTCCCTGGGAAGCTAAATTATTGAAACAATTGAAGGAACCGACAGATTTGATGGTTTGGGAGAAGATGTTTATTTTGAAAAATAAGGATCGCGTAATGAATTTTGATATCCCTCCACTAGATGTCATCAATAAGTTTGTGTTGTCCCCGGTAGATGGCAGTTAGATAAGGAGCGCTTCTTCAAACTGCGGTAGTGGTCAAGGTCAGTCAGTTGGTGAGTGTGAAAGCTGAGTGGCTGAGAATGAAGCAGATGTTTTGCTTTGACACCGGTCCCAGGATTTGAATAAGATAAGTAAATAGTGAAGTTGTGTTACTAGTGTTTAGTTATTCTTAATAAGTAGATACAGTAGTTTAACCAAATATTTTCTCCGAAATACTCTTTGTTAATGGATGGAGTTTTCAACGTGGAGAATTGCTTTTAAGGGTCCAACTATCGCTTTAGTCTTCTTGATTTCCAATACTTTTATTGCTCCATTTACAGTGCGCACAAATGTCACATTGACAGCCATTCATGCTTGGGGCACATTGTGGTAATGGCGTTAACTTGAGAATTGAATACAGGACACCTCCTACAGCAGGCAAGTGTTCTACCGACTGAACCAAGAGACTGGATTCTTCTTATAGCTACAACGAAATGAGTGAATGTGCTTACGAGTTTCTTAACTGAATTTAAGAATTATCAAGTTACTGGAAAGAACAATTTCAAACCATTTTAAATAAAAACATTTTTGGCACTTCGAATGGTGTTAACGACGTTTCACTATATTTAAATAAGAGATAAGAGAACAAATAATGTGGTGGAAGATTTGCAGAATTTGCCTAGGGAGTAAAGTTAATAGAATTATCATTTCATCATTACGCTTCAAGAAACAAAAAAGGCAGTATTAGCATCTTAGAGGCGAGGAGCAAAAAGTAGAGGAAGACTTGATAAGACTAAAAATGAATTAAAACAAGCGTAGGGAGTAGTCGCTAACGATCTAGCCATACCTCATTCTGCCCTTTTTATTGCATCTCTGCCACGTGTTGGGTAACATTCAAAAGAAGCTTTGCTGCGAGCTCATTAGCCAACCAGTGTACGGAGGATATTGCTTCATTAGCGGGGCTACAACCAAACCACAACCGTGTTTTTGTGTACCATAAGACGGCCAGCCTCTGGTTCGATCACTGCCGCCATACATACAGAGCTTTCCTCCAGCTCTTACTTTTAGCAAGTGGTTCAACATCTGTGTCGTATGGTGACAGAGGAATCTAAAGAAGGGATGGCTAAACTTCCCTATTCCAACGTAGGAGGGGGGGGGGGATCGAATGCTTTTATTCTTGTATCCAGTTTGAGGCAACATCATATCCGAGCTCCCTCCAGTTCTTTTGCAAAATGTAGAACTATCAGTCTATGACTAATGTAACTTTCAAACGGGAATGCTTGAATGTCCTTGACTGCTCCCTGGCCAACAACCAACCGGAGTCCTGCGGTGTGGCTTTACACTTAGAGAACGTTTGACAGCGCCAATTGAATCTATCTCTAATAAATAGTATTGCAACGGGATATTTGTTGTTGCAAAATGATGATGATGATGATGATGATGATGATGATAATGATGATAAGTGTATAAGTGCTCCCAACTACAGCGGCTATCAGCGACCTTTAAAAATCATTAATTCCAAAGCCAGATATAAATGATTCTAAAACTGTATAAAAGTGTAAATAAACTTACAAAAAGTACATATACATAACAAAAACAAAAAGACAATAAAAAGAAATATAAAGCCAAACGGCAAAAAGTTCTCTACACTAAATTCTAAAATCTAACTCAGAAAATAACTTAAAAACCTTCTCCACTACTTTCTTGTCATCCGCTAGCATTTCTGCGAAGGTGGCCGGCAGCTGCAGAGACGTCCTAAGGTGTGCTAGGGAAAAACACTCTAGCAGCACGTGTCGGGCAGCTAACTCTTCGTTGCAAAACCGACAGACTGAAGCAGGCTCCTTTCTAAGTCGAAAACTATGCGTAAAAAAGCAGTGCCCAATGCGTAGCCAAGCCAAACTCACTTCCTTACGACGAGACGAACGACAGGAGGTAACCCAGGGAATCGGAAGTTCTTTCAAAGATCTAAGTTTATTGCTGCGGAGAGTGGACCACTCTTCCCGCCAGCAGGTTTGCACAGCTCTCCGGAATACAGCACTAAAATCTTCTGATGTAACAGATGGTACTCCAACCCTGGGCGCCATGCTAGCCGTCTTGGCTGCTGAATCCGCCATTTCATTCACCCGCAAGCCTACGTGACCAGGGATCCATGCACACACCACGCTAACGCCGGAATCCTGCAAAACGTGGAGGACATCCTCAATACGCTACACAATAGGGTGGTAGTTGTACAGCTGCCGTAGGCTTTGAAGTACACTGAGGGAATCACTCAAGATTAAACAGTCCCCCAACTTTCGTCGACGTATTGTCGCAAAATTAATGCAATTTAATTAAATTTAATGCAACCTGAGAAGTCTGACTGGCAGAGCATTGTTTTGATAACGACTGTAGAGCCAAATTTCGGGAGACGACCATCTTGGCAAAATGCAACAGTTACTGGGAGTGGGTAATTAAGGAGGTTTTGGCCATTTCCTCCAAAAGGAGCACGCTTAGTCGTGATGTTGGATTTAAGTTTAGCTCATCTTGGAAACCGGCCTTAAAATGGTAATCTGTCGACTTAAGAAGCAAAGATCAATACAGCTTGATAATCAAGTTAAGTAGTTACGTTTCTTTGACCCAATTAATTTTCTATACTCACGCCATCTCCTGACCTGACATTTAATTTACTGAAAACAGTCTTTTGTTCAGTAATGCGAATTTCGATAGTATTTCGTCTTTGTTTATATTTGTAATATATCCATTATTTCATTTCTGGTTATAACATTTAATACACATCCTGATAATGGGAGAGATGCACACCCCCGAAACGTCAATTTCTAATCGTCTTTTCACCTAGCTTGCTTCCCGAGAAGAAATTGAGCATCCTAGGAATGTCGCTTGCAGAACAACGCTAATTTCAGTTGATCTTGTGCTCCCTTCTTTCTAAGTTGCTATAGCAACCAAATTAGTTATGTTTTACTGGTCCACGTCACCCATTGCGTTATCACATTCTTACAACAACCAATAACGACAATATTACATAATATTTCACTAACATTACATCGTTCCGTGACCTACCTAATTTTACATTTTCATTTGCGTACATATTAATCCTTTAATAACAATTCCAAATCAATTTTTGAAATTTAGAAATATAAAAGATCCGCCACAGTATTCGTGCTAAAAGAAAAGTCCAAATGTTGTAAATAGTGGTCCACGAGGAAGGTACGGAGTTATATTGCTTCCATAACAATAAACAGTTTTTCTAATAGGATTTATTCGATTATTGCGTGTCAGGCTTTTGCAAAAAAAAAAAAAAAAAAAAGCTTAATAAATTTAGATGAGCTTATGGGCGTGACACGCCTGCCTTCGAATAACTGCATAGGAAGTTTTAGTTAGCATATATTGAGGAAACTATTTCCAAACCTCAAAGAGCTTACAGAAACAATTTTCTCCATCGTTTGTTAAAAGGGAGCATTTAACTCATTTAAAATTGTATCAGAATTTAAAATTGATTTGCTGGAATAAAGTCCACATAATTAGAGAGGAACTATTGTTCATTCTCCAACAATAGCAATATCAACTTCCTATACCCCGCGACCACGCCCAGAGGTGAGATTTCTTGCTCCAGAGTTGCCCAGGAACCTATAAGATTAAACTACTAAACCACTAGATTGTCACAAAGGTGAGAAAGAGTATTTTAAGTGTTGAAAATATATAAAATATTATAATCGAAAACACAGCGCTGGAAATTTTACTTGCAAATTTAGGATTGAATTATGCTTATGTATTTTTCAGATTTGTTACAAAAATGGCTCTAAGAGTATTAAAATACTATGCATATAACGATATTTCGTAACAAAATGCATGTCCTGTATTTTTAGGAATAACCCGAGGAATTAAACAAGTCCTAATAAATTATTTAGGATGGAGAGAACTTCATATGCACTTCACAGAAAATTAAAAATGTAACTACAGTTTATTTTAAAATCCTCGCGATATTTTTTTATAAAATCCAAAATAATGTAGCGTTTCTAAGTAAGGCGTAAGTTGAAGTGAGGGGTTTCCTTGAATAAAATACATTTAGCAACAAAGGAGGAGAGAAGATGAGCATGATGAAAATGAAGAGAGAGTCAACTGATATCGATGTTACTGATGACTGGATCTTCCCTGTTTGAGTGCAACAAACCCGATTATCGCTACCTCTAAGCAGCTGATTGCATTAATCACATCGCTGACGTAACGAGACCTTTCCCAAAGATAATACGCTCATTCCAGGGCCCTCTGTTAACCTCAGATGGTTGATTTGCCATTCACTACATGAAGCGTACATACGGCTTACTTATGGAAATGCATGCTCCACTGTTTGGTTTGATATACCTATATCACTGCGGCATAATAATCACATCAGTTCTGGCTTTGGTAAGTCATTTTATAAAACGCAGATGTACCTAACAATCACGACAAATTCAAGAACAATATAGCAATTTACACCAATTAAATATTTCATTGTCGGGATATTTTAAAAGTTTGTCACTGTGTGGAGAATTTGAAATTAAGTTTCCTTAAATTACAAGTTCTATGTGAGAGAAAATATAACTATTTGAAAATTAAAACCAATAAATAGTACACTGTGTACTAAGAAATATAAGTTGTAATTACCTGGGTAACAATGGAAATGTGTTGGGCTTAAAAATAGTGAATTTAGCTCTTGTTTTGAAGATAAAGTGACATTTCATTTTTTAGAGTGAAGACTTTTAATTTGGGGGATTTTTTGGGGGAATTGGCACACCTGTCAAATAACAAAACACAATCAGAGAGAAATTTTGGAAATTTAGTGATGCAAAAGTTAAGGAAGGCATTTTTGTCGGACCACAAATAAGAGAACTCGTAAAGGATCCTGCATTTGACCAAATTTTGGAGGGGAAAGAAAAGGAAGCTTGGGAAGCCTTCAAGGGTGTTTGTTCATGGATTTTTAGATAGCAAAAGAGATGACAACTACAAGCATTTGGTGACAGTGCCCCTGAAAAAATACCGTAACCTTGGATGCAACATGTACCTTAAGATCCATTTCTCCACTCCACCTAGACTTTTCCTTCCTAGTTGTGGAGCAGTGATGGACATGGGGAGAGATTCCACCAGGACATTTCTGTTATGGAACAAAGGTATCAGGGCCGTTGGAAAGAAGTAATTCTTGCGGATTACTGTTGGTCTTTGCATAGGGATTCTGCGGAACTCCATCACAAGAGGCAAGCTAAAAGAGCACGAAGTCAATAGACCACCACATGATTCTCTTCAGATACGACTATCTGCGAAGTATTTTTCCAGCAATTTAGTGCTCTTAGCATGTAATTACCAGTTAAAAAATCAAATGGACTTTCATTGTTGTAATTAAAATGTGTATCCTTTTCTCTCACTCCGTTAATATGTAGTACTTCCACCTTGTGTATATCATAGAAACTGAGCCTTACTCTATAAATGTTGATAATATTCCATCAGAATTGCAACTTGAACTTATCCATTTGCAATGGAATCGTCAAATGAAAAATAAATTCCAAAATAGAATTAGGTTGAGTGATTTCTGTTCACATTTTCCAAGAAATGATTTCCTCGATTACATAAAAATGCCGCTCGTTTTCTGAGTGTGTTCGGATCCACATATATATGCGAACAATATTTTTACTAATTAAATTAAACAAAAACTGCTGCAGAATTCAATTGTCGGATCAGAACTTAAAATGTCATTTTAGACTAACTGATGCACAAATATTGATACCTAATTTTGAAAAACTAGTGTGTCAAAAGAGACAACAAAAATCTAGAAAACTAGGTTCCACTTCTGAGTAATATGTTGTGCTTATTGCTTTTCTTCGAGCTATTATGTAATACTGCTGTATTGTAAGTAGATTGTCGATTATATTAATTTTGTTTAAACTATGAATTTAATGTTCATTTGTTTTTTTATTAAAATAAAGATACATATTTGAATGATAATGAAAGAAACAATTAAAACAATTTATATAACAATTGTATCCTTCATATTGCAATTCGATTATTATTGTTGCACAGTCAATTGTGCATTTAAATTGCAAGATCGACATTCCGCCTCTGCTCTGAAGGCTACGGAGTGCACGATAGACTATTCCGGCGTGCAACGGGTAAACTTGCACGACCTACTGTGCACACTGTGCATTGAGATAGTAGCCACTGGATTGGACAGTCGTTTTTTTTAAACATATACGTAATGTCACGTATTTGTGTCCTCAAAACTCCTTTTGTTTATTATTATCCATCGATCAGCACGTATGCTTTCCAGATGTTTGTTATTAAGAAAGTTAGTAACAGTACACATAACAATTGTGGTAGCCGTGAACGACTCCTCTAGCTAAATATTTCAGGATTACTGCAACACAAATTGAGGACTTTAAGTTTGATAGTTATCGCTCGTCTGGGTCTTATGTTAACTTATGTTAAGTTATGTGGGTCGTCTGTATTGGAGAGGTCACTCAGGAGAAGATCTTGTGGCAGTCTGCGCTTGAGGTTACAGATGTATTTTTTTACCTTGAAAAGTGCAAGGCGATGCGCAGTGGTATCTGGACGAGTCCACCTCAGAACGGTTGCAACTGGAGGGGAGGGCAGGTCAGTTGCGTACCAGTTGCCAGCAACTAAACAATTGCACAGCTACTCGGTAACACTACAGCTTGTTTCAAAATGTGCGTGTCTCCTGGTTCCAAGAGAGCATTTATAAATGACGCCTCCTAGCAGCACATTAGGTAATAAAGTACTACATTTAAAAACACGAGAAGTAATAACCAATATCCATAGATTTATAAAAAAGGAACACTGGTCAGGGTCAGCTATAAAAATCTGGGGAAGGGTATCTGAGGCAACAGTTGTGTCTGAAAGCAGTTTAGGAGAGTTATTAAGGAAAGAAAAGCCATTGGTGCTAGTGCAACAACGTCCTTCTCTAAGCTCAGTAAACAAAGATAAAGAACATGCACAAAATCTAATTTGGATGTTTTAATTCAGAAGTAGTTAGGCGAACTATGAATAATTTTTAAAGCACAGAAAAACGAAGACCAACTTTGAAGAAAGTGCTTATGAAGCTAAAAATTCTACTAACTTCGAAGGCAGTGTCTGAACATGAAGAAGAGTTCTCTTGAAGCTAGGATTATTTGTAAAAAAACACTAAGCGTGACAGACAAATTTTAATCGAACATCGCACCATACGTGCAAAAAGGCTTAAGCATTTACGAAATATTTGGAGATATCGAAGTGAAGTTTATATAGTTTATATGGATGAAACTTATATAAATACAGCACATACTGGACCATATGCCTGGAGTGAAATACGTTACAGGGACTCTGCAGCGATATTGAAAGGCCGACAGTTGTTTATCATGCCTGCTGGAGGAGAACAGGGTTTTGTTCCAAATGCCTACGTACTATTTAAGATCCAACAACAGCGTGGAGATTACTACCATAGTAAGAATTACAACTTAGTTTATAAGAGCTGCAAAACTGGCTTCGAGAATGAAATTTGTTTTAAGACACCTTATGCACCGCACTCCCCGCTCGCAATCTTACGCGTGTGACGCATTTTGGGATAGGTGCACTATCCTCACCACAGTTGCTACTCATCCCTACCGCATAGGATTCCTGTCAGAATAAAATAATACATCTGTAGTTGGTTGGCGAGTGCGAGCGCCGAGATTGTACGTAACGGCTCCAGGGGCCTCCTGGAGATGGTAAAGGAAGGTCGTTCCAGCCGGCGGATGTACTGTCAATAAAATCCATGTATAAATTGTATAATTTCTTCCAAAATCCGTATCATTAACAAAGGGTTAGAGAATATTTTTTTATCAGATACGTAATGTCACGTATTTGTTTGCATAAAATCCTTTTTTGTATTATTATCCATCGATCAGTAAGTATGCTTTACAGGGATTGTAAATATAAATCGCATTTTAGGGGGCCGAGGTAACTTTTATACTGTAAAGCTAAATCCACATTTTCAGTAGTTGATATAACCTAACTTCTGCTCCCTGTAAATGAACTCTACTAAATAGCAATACAAATACGATTATATTAATTGCATATGTTTGGATAATTTGCACTCTTTTTATGACACATTTTCTATATATTTTACGATGTTCATCTGGCGTAATGTACTAGTTGTGGACATGAAGGTGATTTGAATGGTTTATTAGCACGAGTTTTGAATTTTTAATTTTTAATTCGCCGTGGCTCAAAAACCATTTGGTATACACGTAATCCAATTACATATTTCAGAGAACCGACATTTTCTATGCATTCCACATTCTGTATGCATATATCTATCTCATGTTGTTTGTGAGAGGTGAGCATAGCAAATATGTGTTAAACTCACATGAAATTTTCTAATCAGTAACGTTTTTTATATAGTATTGTGCCTTTGTGAGTTCATAAAATAATAAGTCAGGTTTGTAGAAATTCAAAATGTTGTTTATGTTGAAAGACACTGTTGTACACCCTTCACAGGTTATAAAGGTGACATGTCATCAACACAGTAGTCTCTGATTGCTTCACCACACATAAAAAAAAACGAACAAAATCACTCGCGGTACCTTCAAAGATCCACAATTAACAGTTCTCCACTTTCAACTCACTACAAGTCCAATTACAACTGTTCTGATAAACTAGCCACGGCTTCTTTTATAGCTCCACTCATTGTTCTAGAAATTAGTGGAATGTTCTCTATCCAGCTGGCACCAGAAGAAAGGCGAACCTTCCAGTCATACGAGGCATGTTTTTAAAGTCAGTACCGTTTTGTGATTCCGCCGCCGGAGCGCTACGGTTAGCGTTGCGCGCATGCGCGCTGGTTACCTACATCTCTTGTTTACGCACTGACGCCATTACAGTCTGATTCTTCATTGTATACGTTGGTTACTGAGTGTTTAAGATGCCTCCGACAATCGTGAGTCTCGCCGATTGTGAAGTGCGGGCTGTTATACGATTTCTTAGTGCTAAAGGCGTAAAACCGATCGATATTCTTCGTGAGATCTGTGAAGTTTACGGAAAAATTGGCGAGAGCATTTAAAGATTGCCGCACAACTGTGAATGATGAAGAACGGAGTGGGTGTCCTTCGGTCGTTACTGAAGATTTGGTGCAGAAAGTGGACAAAAATGTGAGAGAAAACTGAAGCTTTACAATTTCATCATTGTGCTACTATTTTCCTCAATATTGTCGTAGTGTTTTGTATCGCATTGTGACGAAGAACTTGAGGTACCGGAAATTGTGTTCACGTTGGGTTCCGAAAATGTTGACGGATTTGCACAAAACCCAACGTTTAGGCAGTGCATTGACTTTCCTTGAGCGGTACCACAATGAAGGTGAAGATTTTTTTAGACCAAATTGTTACTGGTGACGGAACATGGGTGGCCTACGTCACACCAGAATCGAAACAACAATCCATGGAATGGCGACATTCATCATCACCCACAAAAAGTGAAGTTTAAGCAAACAGTTTCTGCCCGGAAAATCATGTGCACAGTTTTTTGGGACAGGAAAGGAGTATTGCTAGTGGAGTTTCTGCCTCGTAATGAGACAATCAATGCAGCGTCTTATTGTGAGACATTGAATAATGTGCACCGTGCAATCCAGAACAAAAGACGTGGCAAGTTGAGTAAGGGTATCGTTTTGCTGCATGACAATGCCCGTCCACACGTGGCTAGTCGTATCAAAGATCTCATCAAATCTTTTCAATGGGAAACTCTAGATCATCCTCCATACAGCGCTGATCTGGCGCCCAGCGACTGCCATTTGTTCCTGCACTTGAAGAAACATCTGGGCGGTCAGTGTCTTCAAGACGATAACGAAGTCAAAACAGTTGTGATACAGTGGTTAACACGTCAGGTGGTAGAATTTTATGAGGAGGGTATTCAAAAACTGGTGCCACGTTATGACAAATGCCTCAATATTCACGGAAATTATGTAGAAAAGTAGATTAAGGTACAGGCTTTCATGTAAAAATAAAATCATCGCGATATCTATGCACGCCATTTTTTAATTCCAAAACGGTTCTGACTTAAAAAACTTGCCTCGTATATCTGTCTCTTTCTTTCTCCGTTTCGGCAAGCTTTTATCTCCGCGGTGTAGTATCACTCACTTTGCGCCCGCCGACCGCGCCCGTCGCAACAATGCCTCGCGACAGTATGTATTAAGAGTTCTTCCCAAAGTTTATTTTTATGTTAATTTAGATAAATCTTATTTTATAGAAAATGCAAGTAGGGTAGAGAAAACTGTATCTATTTTCAGATGTTTAAAAGTGGATGGTTATATGCTAGGCTTGAATCCCATAGAAACCACTAATTACTGTCTCTGTGGTCGAGTGATCAATGTGCTGGCTGCTGAACTCAGAGGTCCTTTAATTAGAATCTTTCCCTACACTCAATAGAGCGGGATGGCTCAGGCGCTTTCCCTGTGGCCCACATTCTGGAGGCCCTGGTTCAATTCCCGTGGCCGTACTACCTGACACATGGGTTTTTTAAAGGTAGAGTAACTGGATAGGCTAATTACACCCTTCGAATTTCCTGTCTCACCATTTCATCTCCATTATCTCACATAATCTCTGATATTGTGATCTCTGATAGAGTAGAAGTGTCGGCAGGCGTCTCGGCGTTGCATGGCAGGATGATATACTCCTGGTAAACACTTCCTCCTTTGGTAGGGTGGTATCAGGACCGTCATGGTGGGTCGTTTCATGGCCACAGTAAGTGGATGCCAGCTCTACTGGCCTGCCGGTGAGTTTCCAACTGGGCAAAGTTAGGGTCCCTGCCCTCTGCACTGCCGTGGCTCCTTGGGACGCCCACCCTCTGTCTCCTGTCACCTTGATAATATTTATATGAGGGCGTTTGGTGCAAACTCCACTCCAGCAAGCCTGCCTGAGTCGACATCTTCTGAAGATGCGCGGCGGAGAGACGGATGAAACGTCAAGTGCTATTTCAGACACTCGACCACGGCTAAAAAGGCCGGATAACACATTCTTCTGGATTAACGCCGGCTGTGAAAGCCTAAGGATGTACAAGAAACTTAGGATCGTTCTTCATCAAGACAGTGCGAGTGCACGCACATCTCGTCTAACAACAGAGTATTTGAAGGCTCAAAAAATACAATTGATGGGTCATCCACCATACAGTCCTGATTTAGCACCCAATGACTTCTTTCTGTTCCCGAACATCAAGAATAAATTGTGTGAACGAGTTTCGTCGGCAGAAGCAGCCCCTTCTGCCTTCAAAAACCATGTTTTGGAGGTTCTCAAGCAGACTGGAATAAATGCTTTGACAAAGGGCTCAAACGGATGCAAAAGTGTATTGATCATTAAGAAGAATATTTTGCAAAGCGATAAAGCATTTTTGAATCAGATGTTACTTTGTTTTAGTTATTAGGCTCAAAATATACATAGTGCTCCTCGTAACTGATAACCATCAAAAGTCGAAACATTCATTTCGGCTACATAAACAAATAACCTAACTACCAACACATATGTTACTTAAATTAATTCATTAACAAAAGAGTAGATAAGAAGGCTTTACCCATATAATTTATGTGTAGCTCTTTATTTGTTCACATTTCAATTCATTGTTATTTCTTGGCACCAAGAGAAGTGGCATTACTAGAGTTGGGAAATACAAAAAGGAGGGGAATAATAATAATAATAATAATAATAATAATAATAATAATAATAATAATAATAATAATAATAATAATGATGATGATGATGATGATGATGATGATGATGATGATGATGATGATGATGATGATGATGATGATGATGATGATGATGATGATGATGATGATGATGATGATGATGATGATGATGATGATGATGATGATGATGATGATGATGATGATGATGATGATGATGATGATGATGATGATGATGATGATGATGATGATGATGATGATGATGATGATGATGATGATGATAATAATAATAATAATAATAATAATAATAATAATAATAATAATAATAATAATAATAATAATAATAATAATAATAATAATAATAATAATAATAATAATAATAATAATAATAGAGAGAATGAAGCAATTCTAGTATAAGTATTTTAAAGGGCGGAAAGGGGAATTATTGAATATGTGCATGAAGCAACAGAAAAGCATTAAGAACACAAATAGTTGGTGGTAGGAATTTGAAAGAATGGTATCGAAGATAGCCATGGGAGATTTATGGAGAGCAGAGGAGTCAAATTATAGCGGTTTTTGGAAGGAAGTGTGAACCAGAGTACAAGACATAGATAGACAGGAGATATGGGAAAGTATAGAAGAAAATAACGACAGTGATAACTTTTATTGGTAAATACCCAACACGTTCCAAAATGCTCCTCAAAAACAAAATACTAGAACAAATTAAATATTTTAATTACTTAGGATATGGTATTTCCTATGAATGTGACAGAGATCTAAAACAAAAGATCTATAAATTTCAAAACATTTGAGGCGCTATAAAACGAACATTGAAAAACAAAAGAAGAAGAGATACCATATTAAAGTTTTATAAAACTATGGCAGTGCCTGTTATATCTTATGGGGCCGAGACCTGGACCTTGAACAGAACCGATAAAAGAATAATTGAATCGTAGCTGGCTGTAGTCTTAAAGATCACATTAAAAGTGAAACAATAAGAGAACAACTAAAAATATTTACTTTAAATGACAAACTCAGGGAGTACAGACTGAAATGGCAAGATCATCTCTCTCTAATACCAGAAGAAATGTCACAAAACAGTCCTTGCAGTATAAACCAGTTGGTATTAGAGATGTTGGAAGACCACTGAGACGTTGGGAAAATCCCTTCTGAGCCGAAACAGGCCTATTTTGGCCTATCTTGAGGGTTAATGATAATAGAAGAAAATAAAACTTTGAAATTTTATAAGCAATTAAAGACAGAATGAGGTAGGTAAAAATATATAGATCAATGTGGCAAAACTGGAAGAGAAGGCATAGCATGGATGAGAATAGGAATAATATATCTAAAAGGAATGATAAGTAATTAGGTAGAGATATGTGAATTTTGTGGAGATGAAGAGAGCACTGTTCATTACCTGATAGAATGTAAGGAGTTAACAAATTGCAGGAGAAAAGTATGGGATAAGAAATAGGACAGTGTGAGCAAAGAGGTAGCAACGTTACGCATGTTAACGGAGATGAGTGAAAAGAAAAGTAGATATATAGGAGAATTTTTATATAAGTCATGAGAAAAGTGGATTAGGGTAAAAGAAGCGAAGCCCAAGAAGAAATGACAAGCTGCTTAGGGAAATCAAAGGCTTATGGCCAATGTTAAAGTCATTGTAGTGATACTGTAACTGAAACAGTACAAATAAATCTAAATCTTTTTATTTCTTAATGTCTAATAAAATATGAAAAGCAATTTTGATTTATTATTGCTTTATACGATATTTTCAAGTATTACAAAAAGTAATTGGCTAACCACAACGTGTAAGTTCCTTATCAGATCGCGAGTGGTTGGAATACTGAACACCGCATTCTCGACCTGATAAGTATAACTTAAAGTTCTTAGTGCGTGATATACTTATACTATAAATTCCACTGTAGCTGAGGAAGGACATGTTTAAAATGATGCTAGAGACAAACTGCTGTCGCTTTATGAGGTAGTTGCAGGAGGAAATATTATTTCACCTAGGCAAGGGGGATGACAGCAGCCCTTAGGCAGCAGTACGCTTATCTCTCCACTTTCCAGGCAATAACACACATTAGGCGGTCCGGTTCATTTCACAGACCCTGTCAGATAAGCGGCGCTTTCAATTAGAGAAGACGGGATAAAAACCTAGCTATTGATTCACGTCTCTTGTCTCAAAGATGAAAGTGAACCCCTTGCCTTTGGAAATGACTTCACTGTTTCTGTTCACACGTCTTTGTCCAAAAGCAATGCATTACTCCACAGGGAGAGTGGATTTCATTTAATTTTATGTAATTTACTAATTATTTTGCGTTTTACTACGTCTTGGTATGGAACATTACACAACTTTTCCACAGTGAAAAATTTAAAATAGCCGTTATACGAGGACTGTTCAATTAAGAACAATCACAATTTCTTTTGGACAAGGAACCTTTACTCATCCTCATAATTTTGGTGGCCCTTTTCAAAATAGTCTCCCCTGAATGTTATGCAATTGTCCCAGCGTTTCTGACAGTCTTCAAAGACATACTGGAAACCATTTTTGAGAGATCCTTCAAAATCACCTCCGCAGCCTTCACCATTGCTTCTGATGACGGATAATGCCTTCCACGAAGGCGTTTCTTCAAGTTAGGGAATAGAAAAAAGTCACATGGGGCTAAATCTGGACTATAGAGAGGGGGAGGGATGCACTTCACGTTGATTTTTGCAAGATATTCAGCAACATTAGCAATATGCGGCCGCGCATTATCGTGGTGCAGCATCCAGCCTGCTTCACGAAAATGTGGTCTTTTGCGCCTGATATAGACTTGAAATGTTTTCAGGACATCCCTGTAGTACTGTCCAGTTACTGATGTGTGTGCAGGTACACCACGCTGGTAAACCATTCCATGAATATCAAAGAATGAGATGACCATAACTTTCCCAGCAGAAGCAACCACTTTTGCTTTTTGGAGGGTTGGTGATGAAGGAGATTTCCACACTGTTTGCTTTCAGGATCAAAATGATGTAGCCAATGTTTCATCAGCAGTGATTACGTTTGAAAGAAACTCCGGATGTTCCTCTAACATCAACTTTAACTGCATGCAGACCTGCATGCGAATGTCCTTTTGTTCGGAAATCAACAGTCTTGGAAACCATCGCGCACAAACACGTTTCTTGTGTAATGTTTCTGTCACCAACGTGTGGGTGGCACACAATGAAATGTTTAGTATTTCAGAAAGTGATCTTAAGGTAATTCGTCGATCCTCTCTCACAATGGCAGCAGCAATGTTGATGTTTTCTTCCGTAAGAGCAGTGACGAGCACCAGGTCCAGCTTCCTTTGAAAGTGATTGTCTCCCCTCTTTAAACATTTAAAATCACCTTCGAGCTGTGCTGTAGGGAAGAACAGACTCTCCATAGGCCTCCTGTAAAATTGTATAGGCCTCAACTGGAAATTTGTTGAGACGAAAGTAGAATTTCAAAGCCGCATATTGTTCCTCACGTGTTACCTCCATTGCAGTGGTAGGCGATACTGAACATGTCTGAACTTGTCTGTATCTCTCAAGCGGGAACCAGGAGTACCAACAATGAAACTACGACGGTGTGTTTGTTTCACATTAAGCTAACAGAATATAGTAAGTTTGAATTTTGATGCGAAAAATTATGACCGTAAAAATTTATGATCATTCTTTATTGAACACCCCTCGTTTATTCATTTACCGAGCTGGATGACTCAAGCGGTTTCGTCTGTGCCCCGCATTTGGGAGGTTCGTGTTCGATTTCCGTGGCAGCCGTAGGTTTTCCCGGATTGCCAGGAGAATGCTGGGTAGGTTAATGATATACCACGAATGGTTTGTCCCCCCTGTTAATCCCCATTATAGTTTCACGCCATCTCGCATCTGGTTGCCTGTTTCAAGGTAGAAGTGTCAGCGGTAGTCTCGGCACTGCATGACAGGATGATACGCTCTTGGTGAATACTTCCTCCTCCGGTAGGACTGTCTCTTGTCTCCGAACCCTGTCTGTTAGGGCCGTTTCCGGACCACAGTAGGATGGGATGCAGTTGTTATGGTATACCGGGGATTTCGCACCTGGTATAGTGTAAGGACCCTGCCCTCTGCACGGTCGAGTTCCTTGGGACGGCAGCCCTTTGTCTCCTCTCACGTCTTCATTCCTCCTTGCATAGATACAATAGAACAATTTGGACCTCTCTGTCGAATCCTCTCATAGCGTAGTGCAGTCCAGTCCAGGTCTTTCCTCTACAAACATTGCTGATATTGCGCAGATATTGAGATTTCTTCAGCGATACGCGTTTTAAGTTGTGAATTCTTAAAGGGACATGTTTAGTGTTTCTATAAAAGTAATAACTTAAATTATATATTGGTTGAAGTTCAAGCCAGGAAATGTTCCTCAGCCTTCTAGGATGGCACATGAAGATTTCAAGAAAAATTTTCCTTTTAAACTTGGTATTATTTATATGCTCAATTTCTTCTTGGGCAGCAAGCCAGGTGAAAAGACGATTAGAAATTGACGTTACGGGAGTGTGTATCTCTCCCAGCATCAGGATATTTATTAAATGTTATAAACACAAATGAAACACTGGATATATGATATGCTGATGATGATGGGAGAGATGCACACTCGCAAAACGTTAAGTTCTAATCGTCTTTTCACCTGGCTTGCTGCCCGAGCATATTCGTCGCCAGGAAAGCTTCAGGTCTTACTTTTCCAATTTTTAATTGCTCTACATTTGCTATAAGGATATTGATTAATTTGAGGGACAATTTTTCTTTGTTAAGGTTCCATGAAATCTTCATCATTCTGAATTTTCGTATAATTTTTTATAATTGGCAATAGGTAAGCAAAAGACAAAATTTACCTAAGAAAAACGTAATGTATTTACTTTTTATACATTTACAACTACACTTTACATATATATATATAGTGACTTTATGGGTTCGTGAAATTAAAAGTCCAATTGCACAGCTCAAAAATGTTCTTTATTTCCACCGAATTACAGTCGGAACACTTGCCGATTACACAGAATTACGTAACGCACACAATTACAATTCACCAGTTCGTCTGTCACCGGTCCGTTACCTCACTGGGCGCTCCTCACGGCTGCTCGCCAAGAACTGAACTGAACTCTCGGTCGCATTGTCCCTCTATTTATAAGTGGCTAAATGTTTCTAGAGAATTCTTTACCATGGAGGGGAAAAATATTCCGGAGGTTTCCCGTTCTTTCAGGCGGCAGCAGGAGGTTGAAGGATTTGAAGGCCGACGCACCGGGATGCGACACAACATCGGCGTGCGTCAAACCTCCGAAATATGACGGCGCGTCAACGTTTGAGGTCTTCCGCCGCCAATTCGACGCAGTGGCCAAGCACAACAAATGGTCACCAGAGGAGGAGGCCACACAGTTAATAGCCAGCCTCCAGGGACGGGCCGCGGAAGTCCTGAACGCGGTACAGACAACGGTGGCGCCCAAGGACACCTGGAAGGCCCTGGAGAATCGTTTTGGAAACCACCGCTTAGCCGCAGCGCACCGCAGCCAGCTAAAGGCAAGGTCACAGCAGCCAGGGGAGACGCTGCAGGAGTTCGCCCTGGCAGTTGAACAACTGGCTGGCAAGGCCTTAGTCGACCTCCCACCGGAGTTCATATCCCGCGAAGCTGCCTACACATTTGTTGATGGGGTACGAGATACGGAGATTCGTCAGCGCCTAATGTTCGGCGATTATAAAACCATCCACGAGGCGTTAACGGCAGCATTAAGGATGGAGGCGGCCAAGGTAACAGCTGTCCCGACGTCGAGAACGAGGAGTGTCCGCTACACCGGAGACAAAAATATCCCAGAGGTTTCGCGGCAGGAGGAAGGGGAAACGAAGATTCAGCCACCCCTGTGGTTTCCCCTCCCTCCACTCTGTCACGCTGACCGGCGAGTGTGCGGTACAGATGCCACACGCCCCCCTCCGACGGCCTTCCCGTCGCGTAGCCGACCGCAAGTTTGCCGATTGGGTAACAATATATATATATATATATATATATATATATATATATATGTTTTGACTATTTTAGCAAATAGTATAAGAGAGCTGTATTACATATTTGCTATTGAAGGTGCGCTAAGCGTTATTGGATCTTTATAAATAGGTTTTTTTTAATGTTAACTTTCTTTGAATTATACGCGAAATAATATTTTAGCAATAAACAACTAAGATCACAATATTATCCCCAGTATGCTCTTTAATTATTCCTTGAAGTAATTAGAATGCAGCTTTATTGAACAAAATTTAATGTGGACATTGAAAGAATTAATAAAATTAAAAGTGCATGGAGTTTTCATTCTTGTTACAATAAGGAAAATATCTTGTGTCTTTCTCAAACAAGATATACTTTGTTTTAGAGATTGAGATGGAAGATGTTCACCTACATTTTGTTCCAAGTTCTGAATTCCTTGATTTGTTGATGACTATCGAAAGATACTTTTCATTAATTTAAGGTATGATCGGAATGTCTCCGAATGAGCTGTTTATCTTTATTACTTCTTATTCGTTGGGCAACTGCGTCAATTGTTACTTTATTAATAGTTTGTTAAAAGAAGTTATGTTTGATTGCGAATTTTATCACTGAAATTGACAACTCCAATTGTGTTAGCAACATTGACGGGAAACCTTAGATTATGAGCTAATTAATGGGGAGGAATCGATGACCTTTGTTAGATCTATCAGTTTTTTTTAATTAACGACCTGTGAGGTAAGTCACATCAGATGATGAATGAATTGGATGAAATGATGCTCAAATTAGCACAGAGTCCATAGAGCTTAGAGTTACTAGGCATTTATATTTCAGGATAAGGGAAAACCCCAGGTAACTCACCCTCATTGAGATTCGAATTCAGGATTTTCTGAGCGTGAGGCAGACGCGCTACCTTCTGCACTACAGAGACGGGCCCTTGCCCCAGTGAAATACGTATACCTTGATTTTAATTGTTTTCAAATTCAAGGAACTACGATCTATTTTATTATTTTCCTTTTCTAAAATCTGTATAGAGTATACGGAGAGGTAGATATGTTTTATCACTTCCTCTGCTGATAATGAAGCACATTTTTAAACATCTGCTGTGAGAAGGACCGAAAGCTTATTGATTCTTGTGCACGCGCAGTGCGGGCTTGAGCGTTTTGGAAATTTTTACGTCTGTCGTGAAACACTTTTGAGACTCCCGGTGCGCCACGATGGCCCAAGAGCGTGAACGGGATTCATCGATCGGGCGTCCCAGAGGAACATCGTCGCGAGACGTCCTGCATGGCATGTTGATTGCCTCCGACATCTCTCCTCCGGTGCTGTGCTTTTTAAACAGCATCGCTTTTTGCCTTCTCTGCCACTTACCCAGGAAGGATTGTTTTGATAAAAATATATATTAGGAGTTCATAGAAACTGTACATATTTTGTAATCGCCAAAAATAAAATGGATTATGTATCGCGTGTATGTAATATCTGGGAACACTCAGGATTTCGGCCTGCCATCCCGAATTTTTTTTATTGTTTTAATTTTTTACTTGTTCCTTTAGCTGCAATGGTCATATCGGCGGCCGTTCTCTTTGGAACATATCGAAGGTGTTAACTCGTATTCGTTGGGTTATAATTATTAGATTACGTACACATTCGCACTCTCATTCATACTTCCAGACCCTGGGGAAGATGAGGAATTATCTTTGTCGGAGATAAATCCCCATCCCCACTGCCGGGAGCCGAACCCGTGACCCCTAGTACAGCAGGCAGGTGCTCTACCGACTGAGCTACGGGACCAGCCATCCCGAATGTTGTTGCTGTCTCCAGGAGATTTCAGAACACAAGAAGCCCTTAACGAACATTTACGATTGGCAATTTATTGCAGAATATGTATTTGACTTGTCCGTAATTTGTGAAATGTTTTTCCACACTAGCCGTGTTTAGACTGGCATCTGAATAGCTAGACTCAGACTGAAAAAATACCGTAACAGTAGTTACTACAAAGCGTGGGTCTTAACTACTTACAGCATAGTAAGTCACCACAGAAGGTGCAAATCTAATTTTATGTAGGAACCCCTAGCGGTCTAACGGGAATTATACGAGTTAATTGTCAATAATTATCAATCTAAAAGGTGAGTTTATTCTCTACCTAAAATGTATACCATTCTAAGATATTTTCGGTTGTTTATACTGTTCTTATCTATTATCATGGACTACAAGTGCTAGTTTAAGCCTGACAACTGTCTTTGGTTGCTCGCTGCAGAACGAACTTTGGTCTTGTCACTGCCATTCGTTTAACTGGCTATCTCCGTTTAGTTCTGCAACTGTTCTAACGCACTAAGGGCTATCTGCTTACCTGCCTGAAAAAGTATTTATTACATAAATGGCATGAGAAGTGGGATAATGCACACGTATGAAGAAGAGTACATGATTTATTTCCGGACATTAAAGAGAGGCTAAAATTGGAACACATAAAATTAAGGAAAGGATTTCTTTTTCACTTTGTTACAGGACATGGCCCATATAATGTATATTTGAAAGGAATAGGGAACAGTAACTCCGCTAAGGCGTAGAGTAATATATGACCTGCAACAAAATACTTCAAGAAAGAATTGTAGGAACATTTCAATCTACGAGAAAAGAATATTACTTAAGAGATCGTCGGAGGGAAATAGGACCAAGAGAAACTGAACATACAGATTTCTAGACTTGAGGACTTAATTTAAGACGCACAACCGATAAGTAGACGCCAGTTATGGATATCGGAAAGAAGGAGAATACCAGTAGAGCCAGAGGAGATATATGGAGAGTATCAGAAGGGATAGACACAACTGATTATGCAAAAGAGGAAAGATGACAATCCAGATGTCTGGAACTGACGAACCAGCTCCATCTACTGATGCCAGTCCCTTTAGGAGATGGATACCAGTAGGAGTAAGCTTTAGATATTAGTTCCAGAAGAGGAAATTTTAAAACTGCACGAAACAGTCTTTGGTAGTTTGGTATGGCAATTAAAGATGTAGTATAAATGTAGATTTGATTTATATTGTTGGTTTTTTGTGTAATTAACGTCCTCCAACGTTAAGTCATATCGGACGGTGAATGAATGGAGTGAAATGATGCTCAAATGGGTCCAGGGTTCATGGAGCTTAGAGTTACCCGACATTCATCTTTTAGGATAAGGGAAAACCCCGGAGAAAACCTTATCCAGGTAACTCACCCTGACCGAGATTTGAACTCGAACCTCTTGAACGTGAGGCAGACACGATGCCATCTACGCTACCGAGGTGGGCTATATATAGTGTCACCCAATTATCGAAAGGTACGATGAACTGGAGCTGGGTAGGCGAGAGGAGGCATTCAGCCCACGCCTACCCATTTATCTTTTAGCGCTAACATAGGGAATGGTTAATAAAGTGTCACTAGGCACTGTACCGTCTCTTTCCCCTCCCCCCCTGACTTCTGGAGCAACCACGATATTTCATCTAACCCGGAACCTTCTAGATTGGCCAGTTGGTTCTATAAAAGCGACGCGTCGGGCTGGAGGAGGGTTCAGTTCTTGGCGAGCAGCCGTGAAGAGCGCAATGCTAGAGAACGGACCGGAGGACTGTGTACGTGTATCAGAGGACTTGTACGTAATTGTGAGTGTGAAGTGGACCTGTGAAAGACGAACTGGTGGATTGTAATTGTGTGCACTACGTAATTCTATGTAATCGGCAAGTGTTCCAACTGTAATTCGGTGGAAATGAAGAACATTTTGAGTTTGTGCAATTGGAATTTCTAATTTCACGAACCCACAAAGTCACAATATTGTTGGTGTAGAAGTAAAGTAGGAGAAAGGCTGTTTTAGATAGATTAGATGAGTAGATTTGTAAGGTTACTGGAATCCAGTAATCTGTAGGTTTAGTTAGTTCGTTAAGGTAGCAAAGTTTGTAAATTATTTTGAGTAATTTGATTAAAATGAATAAAGTTAAAAATGAAGTTTGCATAATAAGACTGGTATAGGTTCCAGAAGCCGGGCTATTATATATGCAGATTTTTTATTTTATTTTTATATGCTTACCTGAAAGACGGGGGAGTTGGGCCACCTGATATAGCACCGTACCTAAGTATATTATACCACGTATACAATATTTATAGTTTATAATTTAAGTTTTTGTACAAATTATCTGAGAAATATCTCCCTGAGTGTAGTGATTTGTTCCTTATTATTTAGAAACGCTATTGTTATTTTTATTGTACATTTTTACAACAGCGTTATTCAATACTTTCACATCTCTGATACAAGAATACTATGCTACAGCTAACACTATATCCTTGAGTCTGCGAAGCATCGCTTCTATATTTTATTTTAAAATCGTACTTCAATCTTATTGGTTCCTAAACGTTCCAAACTTAACCATTACACATTTTCATAACACATTCGAGCTAACCAAACAAAGTACTTTTAACATCTGTACATTTAATTAATATTGTAATCACACTCTTAGGAATATATCTAAATGACAGAAGATTAACAACCCTTGCTCAGACATCCGAGTGACGTTTCTCGTGTTAAAATTTTCTAATAATATCTTGAGTAACAAAACAAATACATGAAGTTTTTAATCTTCTCTTTAAAAAGGAACGTGATGTTGGTGTAGGAGAATAATTCATTAGTTAGTGAACCAGACACAAGAATGCCATATACACGACACGCTGTGTCCATGTATCACTCCAGCTTTGCTCAATATTTATGCGTTGTAAAGCGAATGTGCAACGCTGCATCGCATCTCCGTGGGGCGCCCTGGTGTAGCTGCATCACGCTCTTGTCCCAAGAGAAATTTTAATTCTCTTCTGTAAACGAACAACAAACAGGTGGAAGGCTGGGATTCCCTACTACGTACAGTAAAAAGGAAAAATATTCTATCCTTGATGTCAAGATTTCTCTGGAAACTAATGTTGTGACCCTATGATCTCCCGCCATAAATTGCATTTTTGGAAACATCTGTATCTACTTTAAAGATAACTCAAAAATAAAATATTGGTTAAATATACCAGACAAGGTATTTAAGTTCCCCCATCTTTTAAGGATACGACAAGACTTCCAAGAAAATCTCCAACCCAAAAATGTGAATGTCTAAGACATTCTTAAGAAAATTAATCGTATATCCTGAATTATCTAGGAGTAACCCCCGAAGTCTCCATATTGTGGATAACTTTGATACAACTGCTCAACCGTGAAAGATCTTATAAAAGCATGCTATTTGTTAAATATCTTTTTTTGCGGGTTAAAACATTTGCGAAATATTCCCTACCTTGATTTGAAATTTTCATTGCTTAAATTTTTTCCAAACGGGAAAGCGTTATTGTTTTTTTTTCTCCTGGCAATGCAATAAAATAGAAGTTCATTCAGTATATAACGACCATCTCAAGATTTAAGTTTAAAACTTACTGTATTTCCATTCTACCTACAAAAACTGCATATTCAGTGAAACAGATCCTTGGAAATTGATCCTTCTAACACACTAGTCGAGTGTAGGCTAAGTTTGGATAGATAGAGTAGTAGTAGAATTGAGTTTCGGGCGGTTATCAGTGCCCTTACAAAGGTAAAAAGTCTACACAGTTCAAATCAACACATTAAAACCGGAAAAGCGTGTAAAAATGGGTCAGTAAAAGGCTAAAACCTATAGTATAAAAACACTAAAAGCCGTCATGGAGCTAGATACGGCTGTCCATACCGCTAAGGCGTATAAATACTAAAACTCGCTCCACGGCACTCAGGTTCTCCGCCAACACCTGACAGAGCGTTGTCGGAAAACGGTGTGAGCTACGCGTGGGCGCTAAAAACCGGAATTCTATTAAAATATGTCGGACAGTCAAAGGCTCCCGACAGTGAGCACAAATTGGTGGTGGGTCAGAGCATAAAAAATGCCGGTGGCTAAGAAGGCAGTGTCCAATGCGGAGACGGGCTAAAACGACTTCTTCGTGGCGACGACCGCGCGAAGAAGTACACCAGGATAACGGGTGTGGTTTTAGCTCCCGCAGCTTGTTGCCCCGAACCCCATTCCAATCTTCGTCCCAACGTGTTAGGATAAGCTTACGGAGAGCTCGACGAAGATCTGTCCAAGTAATAAAAGAACTAAAACACTGCGAATTTAAAATAGCAGCTTTAGCTGCAACGTCGGCAGCTTCATTGCTCCGCAACTCCACATGTCCAGGAACCCACACAAACGACACACCAACTCCAGCATTAGCGATCGAGTGCAGGACATCCTGGACATGATGTACCAGAGGGTGGTAACTGTACAGCGAAGATAGAGTGAGAGTGAAAGCTGCAATGCCATAGCCGGGATTTGAACCACGGCTCTCCGCATCTCCGTCTGGTTGTTCTAACCACAGAGCTAGCATGGCC
This sequence comes from Mantis religiosa, assembly GCA_030765055.1. NCBI lineage: Eukaryota > Metazoa > Arthropoda > Insecta > Mantodea > Mantidae > Mantis > Mantis religiosa. Next base: position 193,607,724 of record CM060951.1, read on the forward strand.
AAAATGCCAATATGATATTAAATTTTCCATCTGACTCGTATTTTTTCCGGTAAACCAGTTCTCATATACGATGAGATACGCACTCTTTGTGGTGACTATACTATGGTATCTCATTGGTTTCAGTCTCATTTTACCTACCCAGTTCCTACGGGGGCTGTTCAATAAAGAATGTCATAATTTTTTACGGTCATTAATGTTTGCACTAAAATTCAATCTTATTATATTCTGTTAGCTTAATGTGAAACAAACACGCCATAGTGGTTTCATTGTTGGTACTTCTGGTTCCCGCCTGTGAGAACCAGATAAGTTCAGACATGTTCAGTATCGCCTGCAATGGAGGTAACACGCGAGGAGCAATATGCAGCTTCGAAATTCTGCTTTCGTCTCAATAAATCTTCAGTTGAGGCCTATACAATGTTACAGGAGGTCTATGGAGAGTCTGTTCTTCCCTACAGCACAGCTCGAAGGTGGTTTAAAATGTTTAAAGAGGGAAGACAAACATTTTCAAAGGAAGGTGAACCCGGTGCTCCAGTTACTGCTCTTGCGGAAGAAAACGTCAACACTGCTGTTGCCATTGTGAGAGAGGATCGACGAATTACCTTAAGATCACTTTCTAAAATACTGAATATTTCATTGGGTGCCACCCACACGTTGGTGACAGAAACATTACACATGAGACGTGTTTGTGCGCGATGGGTTCCAAGACCGTTGATTCCCGAACAAAGGGACATTCACATGCAGGTCTGCACGCAGCTAAAGATGATGTTTGAGGAAGTTCCGGAGTTTCTTTCAAACATAATCACTGCTGATGAAACTTAGCTACATCATTTTGATCCTGAGAGGAAACAGCAAAGCTCAGTGTGGAAATTTCCTTCAACACCAACCCCCCAGAAAAGCGAAAGTGATTGCTTCTGCTCGGAGAGTAATGTCATCTCATTCTTTGATATTCATGGAATGGTTTATCAGCATGTTGTATCTGCACAGACATCAGTAACTGGACAATACTACAGGAATGTCCTGAAAACATTGCAAGTCCATATCAGGCGCGAAGGAACACATATCTCTGAAGCAGGCTGGATGCTGCACCACGATAATGCGCGGCTGCAAATTGCCAATGTTGTTGCTGAATATCTTGCAAAAATCAACGTGAAGTGCATCCCTCACCCTCCCTATAATCCGGATTTAGCCCCATGTGACTTTTTTCTATTCCCTAACTTGAAGAAATGGCTTCGTGGGAGACATTATCCATCATCAGAAGCAGTGGTGAAGGCTGCGGAGGCGATTTTGAAGGATCTCTCAAAAATGGTTTCCAGCATATCTTTGAAAACTGGCGGAAAGCTGGAAAAAGTGCATCGCATTCAGGGGAGACTATTTTGAGAAGGGCCATCAATATTATGAGGATGAGTAAAGGTACGTTATCAAAAAGAAGAAAAATGTGGTCATTGTTTATTGAACAGCGCTCATATAAGTATTTACATCGATTAACATAAAGCAAAGGAATAAGGGTTTGTGAGAATAGTTTGTTGAAGAATGTGAAGGGCAAGTCATGCGATTCAACATCGGATGATTTACTTTTCTATCGTATTGGAAGTAAATCTCTGAAGCAGTGCTCAAGACTTGACAAAGAATGGTCTGCAGCACGTGTTCAAGGACTGGCAGAGATGCCATAGAAAGTGCATTGAAGTAGGAGGGAACTACTTTGAGAAAGATCATGTAAACATTGAATTGAAGTAATAAACATCTGTGAAAAGAAATAAGACTCACTCTTTGTTGACCAGCCCTCGTTGATTAACGTAGAACAATTATGCCCATCAGTCTGAGGTCATAGGGGCAAACTACCTGAAATGGAACATCTCTGCACAGTTCGTGGTTTCGAGAAGTCTTGATATAAGTTGTGAAATAGAGTCAATTAGGAGTTCTTATGAAGATATGCGTGGATACGTCTGAGAATAGACACATAAGTTAAATTGGTGATCAATTTAAGGGTACTGAGAGGTCGATAGCCTTCAAAAATTCCATTTTTTGTTTTTAATGTTAAAAATTATACAATTCTTTAGCTTTAAATTGATATACATATATAACATAGGTTGTCAGCTGGTATTAAAGTCCTTTAATTCGTCAATTTTAAATATGGCGGCTGAATGATACGCCCATTTCCTGAGAATGATGCTTAATCTTTGATCGTGATTTCCCAAAACCTTGATTTTTCATACTTTAGGTGCATGTTTCTCAAAAACTATAAAAGATATTGACAAAAAATTTGTAGTGGCTATTTGTCAATGTTCCTTGAACAAATTCGGCTAAAATTTATATTCATGTCATTTATAAAATGGATGAAAAGAAATATTCCGTCCTTGAAAATATTATCTTTCCTTTTTACCAAAAAATAATTAATTTTTCATGTGCATAGCATAAACTATATGCGATTTTCATTTAGCCAATGTTATAAAACTGTATCTCAGGTTGTTTAGGATAAAACTTGGTGCATGTAGCTTTAAATTCCTACAAGTAAAGTGCACCTCAAATATAGGGTGCAACATTTTTTTCAGGACACATGTTGTGATTTATGCCCCTTTTGCATGGGCCTGCGTGAACGTAATTTAAATATTATATAGTAGTTAAATGCAGACATCCTTATACAGTAATTATATAGAATTTCAATTTCTGATAATGTTTTGTTTTCTATATATTCAAATTTTAATATTGGTAAAAATTAGCATTGCCTGGGTAAAAATAACCTCCCAGTGACCTTAATGGAGGTTAGTAACTGAGTTATTAGAAGAGAGTTGCTGATTCCTTCAGGATACGAGGAGAGGCCTCAACTGAAGATTTGTTGAGGCGAAGGCAGAATTTTGAAGCCGCATCTTCAAGCATTTGTGTGGAAAACTATATTCTCTCCATAGAGGAAGTAATAAATGAGGAAATGAGCTTGTAAACACAGTGTATTTAGTTTTGTTTTTACATGAGGTACCATGAATATTTCGCAACACTCCAACATTGCTTCGAATTCTAGTGTTTATTTGCATAGTTCAACAAAAAACCAATGTTGTATTTGTGCGCACTGAAATAACGTTGAACGTAATTAAGCGAATTTTTGAACCTTGTAAAGCGATGAAGACAGACTAAAACAACAGGTCTACTGCGGTGTTGGAGAGGTATTCGCGGCACTAAAATATGCATAAAAACAGAAAATAAACTCTTCTGTTGGCGTAGAATGTTAAAACGAGGCTTAAAAAGCCAGGAAAATCTCGGTTTTTAACACTCTGGAACGTGGTAATGAGGATAGATGGTGCATATAGGAACGCTGCTATGTGCTCTTTTATTGGTCACTGTGATACCGCCACAGTAGCATTACAAAGTGGGGAAGCGGAAAGATAAGCAGTTGGGAAAGCCTGATTTATGTTTTGGTGCTCTGTTCATACCATTAATATCGGTACATAAACGGCTTAATGTACTGCAACATTCCGGTACAGGCATCCGCAAGGTTTCGACGAAACGTTGGTTATTAAATTCAACTGTTATTGTCTCTTGTAGTACTTGTAAGAGATCACTCTCGTCTCAGTGTAAGGGAAATATTGTATAATTTAACATATCAGCTGTTTTATATTTTTCCGTGAGCTATTCTTATAAAAGTATGCTCTTTTATCTACTTCATGTAAATCGAAACAGTTTAATTACGTGCTTTTCTGTAGGTACAAGAGGGACAAAAGGCTAAACTGATAACACTGGGTAACAAAAAATAATTTTTGAATGTTTCGAGCACTTCATGAAGCAATTCCTACTAATTTTGTGTTGATATAAACAAATATAACAACGAAAAATTTTTATTAGCTCTAGTTTCTGTGATATACACAAGGTGGAAATATTACATATTAACGGATTGAGAGATAGGGATACATTTTAATTACATACATGTTAACAACAATGAAAGTGCATTTGATTTTTTTACTGGTAATTACATGCTAAGAGTTCTAAATTGCTGGAAAAATACTTCGCAGATAGTCGTGTCTGAAGAGAATCCTCTTGCCTCTTGTGATGGAGTTCTGCAGTAGTAGTGTTTAACGCCCGCTTTTACTACATACGGCACCGCAGGCGTTGACACTGATGATACATGAGATGAAGATGGAGCACCGGTGGAATGAGATGGCTAGGGAAACCGTAGGTCCCGAAGAAAACCCGCCCCAGCGCCGTGTTGTCCACCACAAATCTCACTTTGCGGTCACCTGGGATCGAACCCGGGTCGCCTTGGTGACAGGAGTTCTGCAGAATCCGTCAGAATCCGTATACAAAGACCAACAGTAAGCCGCAAGCATTACTTCATTCCAAAGGCCCTGATATCTTTGTTCCATAACAGAAACGTGCTGATGGAGTCTCTCCCCAAATTCATCACTAACAGCTCCACAACTAGGAGGGAAAAAGTCTAGGTGGGAGTGGAGAAAATGGATCTTAAGGGACATGTTGCATCCAAGGTTACGGTATTTTTGAAGGAGCACTATCACCAAATTCTTGTAGTTGTTTGTTGCCTAAAAAGCCATGAACAACAACACCCTTGAAGGCTTCCCAAGCTTCCTTTTCTTTCCCCTCCAAAACTTATTCAAATGTGGGATCCTTTACAGGTTCTCTTATTTGTGGTCCGACAAAACTACCTTCCTTAATTTTTGCATCACTTAATTTCCAAAATTTCTCTCTGGTGTTATTTAACGGGTGTGCCAACTACACCCCCTCCCCGCCAAAAAAGTCCCCGAAATATAAAATATTAACTCTAATAAATGAAATGTCACTTTATCTTCAAGCCAATCTATCACTTTTATGGTGATTTTTTAATTCAGAAGATGGAAATACGAGGGCCGTTCAGAAAGTAGCCTCCGATCGGTCACAGTGCGGGTAGTGGGGGGAGTAGCGACCCCATCTCTGCATTCACGCACTCAGCAGGTCAGTCGACATCAAGCCGTGGTCGAGTGAACGTCGTATCTGCGCTAGTTTAGTGTTTGTGGCCGTTTGAAATGTGTGCTGCAATAGAAATCCCCGCCAAATGAGAAATGCGTGCTGTTATAAGGTTTTTTACAGCCAAAGGATATTCTGCAGCAGCTATTCATCGTGAGCTTTGTGCCGTGTACGGACCAAGAGTTATGAGTGAAGGAGTGGTCCGTGAATGGGTACGTTTATTTAAAAGTGGACGAGAAAACGTTCATGATGAAGAGAGGAGTGGTAGACCATCATTGGTGACGGACGAACTCGTTCAGACAGTTGATGCAGCCCAGATCTGGCGCCAAGCAATTATCACCTCTTCATGCATATGAAGACATGGCTCGGGTCCCAGCGGTTTGATGACGACGAAGAGCTCAAAGATGCGGTCACAGGCTGGCTCCAGGCACAAGCGGGTGATTTTTATGCAGAAGGGATTTCAAAGCTTGTGAACAGATACGATAGCTGCCTCAGTCGTTATGGAGACTATGTAGAAAAATAGTGCAAAGATGTAGTTGTAAGATGTATATATTAAAATATTTTTATTTAACTTGGTGAATTTTTTGCAATCAACCGGAGGTTACTTTCTGAACGACCCTCGTACATGCAAATTCACTATGTTTTAGCCCGAAACATTTTCATTGTTGTCCAGTGTAATCAGATATTTAAAAACTGAGGAGCCTTAAAAGCCGATGTTCTTATCATAACATCGTTATAAACAGATAAATTGAGCCATAACACTTAAAAATATTTTTAACGCTTCGCATAAAATGAACGACCTTCGGGAGATCCTTGTTCCATCAAACTGTTCTTTACCTTCGACGGTAGGTTGACAATGCGACAGACAGGGCTATCTGTAGGTTCTACCGAGGCCTGAGTTATTCAGACCTCGATAGAGGCAACGAAAGTACATTTTTCTGTCTATTCTTAGTAAATTGAGATTGTTCGTTATACATTTCATTCTGTGTAGATACAGGACCGGTAAAGAAGACTGAAATGATAGCCAGATGTTTAAAGCACCAAATCGCTAATTCAGAACTTACAATTTATTTATACTCTTCACGATATCGCTGCAGTCTTTCAAGTTTTGAAACTATTTTACGACTTGCAACGTGTATATTTGGGAATCTTTTTTTAAAAGGGTCTTTCAACGTAACATTTATGAATTGTAGGTATTATGACTAGGGAGCGGATTTTAGGCAGGCAGAAAGACACTAAAAATGGGCAAAATATGCACTTAAATAGGCACTAAAATTTGCTAACTAAACACTTAGAAATGCACAATTTTGGTAAAATGCCTCTTAAAATGCACTCTAACAAAATGACAATCATCGCAACATATGTTGCAACAAATTCGCTAAACACATACGAGTTTGCGCTTCCCTAGACGAAATATTCTACATTTATTCCAGATTTCATAAATGGCTTCACATCAAATTTAAATAACAGATATTGTCGTATAAAATACGTATGAATTTACTTCCCTAAAAGCCATTATGTGCAGAAAGGTGTGAAGTAATGAACTATGTCAAAAAACAAAAAACATTAATTTGGGGGGAGGGGGTTAAAAGTGAGAATTGAAATATTTGAAGCTTTTGTTAGATTTATTTTTGTGATCTATCAAGAATGGAATAATTCCAAGTTTCAGCTTTCTAGTTATATTAGGTTCTGATTAATTAACAGTTTATGACAAAATTAAAGCGATTTTCAAAATGTCCCACACGTTGTAATTTTAAAAGTTAATGCTGTGTATAAGTTCCTGCACCCATTTTAACCTATTAATGACCCATACCTATGTGAAATATTTGTCTTTGGCATATCAACGAAGGGAAAAAATCATACCTATTTAACAATTTTTATTTTCCTAAGCGTTTCCAGTAAGAAGTAAGCATTATAATCCTTTTCATTACAAATAACAAAAACACAACAAATGTAAATGGGTACACTTAATATACAGTTGTCCTTACAGCAAGTTTAGAATTTCATACATATTATCAGAAAACTGCATCCTGCATTTGAAATTAGGAAATTGTAGAAAATATGGAATCTGAGAAATCTGAGGTTAAAATTGTGTAATAGCAGCTACGATACAGGTGTCTGGTTATTTAAATAGTCATGTGACGTTTTCTGTAGTGCCACTAGAAAATGAAAAAAAATCTTTATATTATTGAAGTATGTCTATATTAATTTTAGGACAAAAAAAACTAGATTTGGGATTGTATTAAGTTTTGGGCCAATTTGCATAGATGTGTCTCCTTAAAAGAATCATTGTTGGAAATCTTAATATCACTTAAAATGATGTCACGATGTGTCATAAAGATACAAAGCACAGAACAAAACTTAATTAAAAGCTAAAGCTACAGAATCCTACTTTTTCTAATAAAACCCTAAATGACCCATAGTCGACTAAGAACAAATAATAAATAACAGCTTTTTACTAAGCGATTTAGATGACGTACTTAAGAGGCTTAATTAAATATATACACAGGATGTTTACACTATTCTAAGAGTCATCATCTCAGTAACCTAATTTACTTTTGTCACTGTAGCATTTCTCGGAAATCTGTCAATAGGTTTCCTAAATTTACTTATGTGCGCATCAGTTTTTGGATATTAGTGGCCTCTATTTTAAGAACCAGTGTTTACTCTTGAGAGATTATTCATACTATAACATTTTAGCTTGTTACCTTTCTTTGGATTTTATGTCAGCCATCATGGCAAATACCTCCTATATCAGCGTTTTCATATAGTAACAAAACAGGCAATTTTTAAATATTAGAGCTTTTAAAATTACTATATTACGTTTGTAGAATATTCATTGAACCTTTTGTTTTGTTTTGAAATTGACATAATTTCAGTTTCTAAAGTTAAAGTGGACAAAATTAGTTGATATCTATTTTTGTTTTCTGTCGCGATGTCTCCTAAAAGTTAAACTTTCTTTTACAAACGTTTGGCAACACTGAACCAGACCGACGTTGGGGGCTAAAGCGAGTCAGTTGGAAGTATGGACTCCTGAGGCTGGAAACCAGAAAATATCCATGCTTAATGTGGCCCGAATCGAACTCGTGACCTCACACAATAGCGCAGAACTATCTGACTTGTAACTCCAGGAGATGAGTAAACTTTAAATTAGCTGTGTACCATGAGAGTGAAGGTGGTTGTCAATAAACCGATTCTAAACGATCTCGCAACGTCCTCGAGCTGAACTAAAAATCATTTGTCAGCTATCAGTGTCGTTCAATAGGACGGGAAATCGATAAAAATGCTCTCGCAAGTCCAAAGGGCTCTCTGCAACAATTCAAACTATGTCATTAAAGTAGAAGATTCAATATGTTTGCATTCCAACCAAACAGAGCTGGCATGTGCCATGCGTTCAACAGTTCAATCAACTCGACATGGCAAATATTACATTGCTCTATAACAAAGTTAATTCCAAACAATTTTCATTCCCAAGGTATTGCAAGTGCGGAGACCAGTCAGTCTGGTAGTGCAGTAGGAAACCATACGACCAGAAGCAGTCCCTTGCTGATCTATACATATAGGTTGTTAATCGATGAAGTTATAACATCATTTTATAGAAAAACACACTTTAGTTTACATTTTGAATTTTATATATACTGACATAACTTTAACCAATTTGGACTTATGCCCAATTTCACCAACAGATGTTAAGACTTAACACGAGTTTAGCAATAGGTAAAACAAAAATTGCATTTCACCAACAAGTGTTAGCGTAACACTCGTGTTAAATCTTTTGTTAAACTAACAAACCAAATTTCTGATGTTAAGTCCTTAACAATTGTAAATAGTCAAGATGGCGAGCATGAACTAAGCTGTTGATGTCGATTTGCTATATTTAAGACCGTCTAAATGGCATTCGTAATAGAGTACGGCCTATGAGGAGAAATGGTTTTGAGGAGCAATCCGAAGAAAAAATTTTACGGAGGTATAGACTATCGAAACATGTTCCTATGAAGGTTACTGCGGAAGTACAATAGAGGTTAGGACCTGCATCGAAAGGAATATGCCGATCTCGCCGTTGCTTCAAGTATTAGTAACCTTGCGATTTTATAGTTCACTGATTTATGTGGATAATACACTGTCCACCTCCCGTCTTGAAACGTTTAAGTCACTTGTCCTTCGCACCTCGTTTTAAATTTACGTAATGCTGACGAAGTTGTTTGGTGCTTGTAGTAGTGACACATGCCTTTGAATTAAATTCGTTTTCAATATTTTCCCCGCGACATCTTTCTCTTTTACACTCACTGCATCCGTCTTCTTATTTTCCACGATATCCTTACACTTCGTCACCATCTCAATTAACAATTCTTTCTCCATCGATGAGAAATTTGTCTCACGGCTTATTTATGATTTTGTTCATCCGCCATTTTTCAGCTTGTGAAGACGAAAATGAAAACAAAAGCGCATCGCAGTACGTTCAGAAAATAATACGACTCATCCATAGCCTTCTATAGCTGTAATATTTACAAGTTTCTTGGCCGTTAACACGTGTTTGTTAACATTTTCAGAAAACAGGTTGGTGAAATGCAAGAAATTTAACATTAGTGTTAGCGCTGTGACAATTGTTACGTTACGTTTGTTAATGTCGAGTTTAACATCTGTTGGTGAAATCGGGCATTAATGTATAGTACAAAAATCAACAAAGAAAAGAATAAACATCTACTGTGTTCCACTGCATGGGAAGAAGGGAAGACCTATGATGAGATGGAATGATGGAGTGATTTGAACACCATGAAGGTGAAAGGATGGAGAAAAAAAATCAATGATCGGAAAGCACGGAGGCTGATTGTGAATGAGGCCAGGGCCCACATAGGGCTGTAGTGCCGGATAGTAAGTGTTCCACTACATAACTTACTCGATTCAATTTTGTCAAATTATTCTTAAAAGCAATCATTCTCAAACATTTTCAGAGATGGTATTATTGGGTATTATATTTTATAAAGTAAAACTTTACGAAGGCAAGTACAAAACAAAGAACTCATTGAGATTCAAATTAGAATGAGAAAATGTAGATGGATAAGCCATACACTGAGAAAGCCTAGTGGGGCAATAGAAATTGAAGTACATGATGGAACCCTCCAGGCATAATGAAGAAAGGAAGACCTAAAAGAACCTGATAAAGGACCACAGAAGAAGAGGTACTAACAAAGGGAAAGACAGGGAGTGAAGTAAAAAGCTTGCAATACATAGGACAAAATGGAAGTACAGATAGATTCAACATAAAAAATTCAATGCCATGGCCAGGATTTGAACCACGGATCTCCTGGTTTCCGTCCAGTCGCTCTAACCCATTGAGCTACCATTGCCAACGTGCCGTCCTGACATTCAATTCTCTATTTGACTCGTATATTTCCACGGTAAACCACTAGGGGCTCTCGCATCCGAGATACACCGTTTGTGGCGACTTAGTATTGTAAGTACTTGAGTCCCAGGCTTCATCATTTAACTCTTATTATTTTAGTTAATTGGTGCTTTTTGTTGTAATTTACGTCCTCCAACGTTAAGTCATATCGGACGATGAATGAAATGGGTGAAATGATGCTGAAATGAGTCCGGACACGCTACCATCTAAGCTACTGAGGCGGGCAATTTGGTTTTTGATAGAGTCAACATGAAACATTTAATGCCATAGCTGGGATTTGAACCGCGGATCTCCTGGTTTCCGTCCAGTCGCTCTAAACCATTGAGCTACCATGGCCAACGTGCCGTCCTGACTAGCCTATATACGGCTGGTATGAAGAAATGATTAATTTCTGAGAGTAGCTTCCTAGAAGTTCAATGCCTTCTGAGTACTTTTAACCAGCATAATAGGAGTGTTTTGCTATTCACGGTGTGGTATCCAATAAATAACATTTCCAGTTAGCATACGACAAACAGTTCACAGTATCACGGACCAGTCGGATGCTGTGGTGTCAGTTTATTGTTGCACCGCTTAGCTGATTATTTCACTGCGCATGGTGTCATTTTATTGGCTTTGTTAAGTGTTAAATTTTATCTTACTTTCGTTAAATTTGTAAACAATTTTTTCATGACTTCTAGCTTCATGCTATAAAGACATGATCTGTATATAAGGATATAAAAGGGTTCTGAAATGCAAACAATAGCAAAACTATTTTATCATATACTTACTTGAAGCTGTACTTTAATGGTACAGGCATATATGGAAGACAGCCTTAGCTGGAGAAGTGGGTATCCTTTGGGGGCTTTGTCCCTGTATTCCAGGCAGTACTGTATGCCATTAGAGATAGTGTGGAGGACTATGTGGACAGATGCTATGCTAGTCGGGACATCTGGATATACTCAGACAGACAGGCAACGCTTAAGGCACTGCCAGCATCCCTTACGTTCGAAGATCGTTGAGGAGTACCAAGAAGTTAGGTTACGGAAATGTAATAGAATTACTCTAGAATGGATCTCTGGCCACTCTGGAGTAGATGGAAAGGAAGTGGCAAGCAGACTGGCCAAAAGGAGAGCACAGAGCAGAGGCCCAGAACCTGTCTTAGATATTACCAAATTAATGGTAAGGTCTATTCTATTAAGCTGGATTCAAAAATCCAATAACAAAGCCAATGATGCAACAACCATGTACTAAAAGAAGTACTTCCTCAAGTTATCCAGTAAGCAGATGAGATTCATGGTGGGCCTGATGACGGACATGGGAACTTCCGAAAACACCTGCAAATCAATATGCAGGATGTGTGGAATAGAGGAGGAAAGGCCTCTCACTTAACATTCCAGTGTGAAGCATGTTAATTTAATTAATAAATAAGTTAATAAATGTGATCAATTTTGATCTTCGGATCCAAAGGAGATTGTACCAAACAAGAACCTAATACATGCTCAGGTTGTTCTCGGGAAGCAAGCCTGGTGAAAAGACGACTAGAAGTCGACATTTTGGGAGTGTGCATCTCTCCCATCATCAGGATTTTTTATTAAATATTATAACCACAAATGAATCACTGGTAATAACACAAATATAAACAAAGACAAAACACTATCAAAATTCGCACTACAGAACAAAAGACTGTTTTCCGTAAATTAAATGCCAGGTCAGGAGATGTCGTGAATATAGAAAATTAATTGGGTCAAAGAAACGTAACTACTTAACTTGATTATCAAGCTGTATTGATCTATGCTTCTTAAGCAGACGGATTTCCATTTTAAGGCTGGTATGCAAGAGGAGTTGAACTGAAATCCCGCATCACGATTAAGCGTGCTCATCTCGAAGGAAATTGCCAAAGCCTCCTTAATTCTCCGCTTCCAGTAACTGTTGCATTTTGCCAAGTTGGTCGTCTCCCGAAATTCGGCTCTATGGTTGCTATCAAAACAATGCTCTGCCAGACCAGACTTCTCAGGTTGCATTAAACGAATGCTCCGTTCATGTTCGATTATGCTGGTAGCGATGGTCCTTTCGGTTTGTCCTATGTACGGTGTTCCACATTCACAGAGAATGCGGCATACTCCCTGTTTCCTTGTAATTTAGACAGGAGAAATTTGCACTAACGTGAAGAATGTATATATTATAATTTTTAATGTGACTCAAAATGTTGAAATTGTTTTTTTTTCAGAAAATAATTATTTCAAATAAATTATATAGGGCGTATATGAATGAATATCGGGATTTTAACTCTTTATAATATTTATTACATTAAACTTAAACTTATAAATGATATTTCAAATGAAAAAGCAACTCAAACAGTTTTACCAAGAACTTTATAAATGTTCAATGTGACTACGCTTTGTCACACGGCACACAGCAAGTCTATAGCCGAGTTCTTCCCAAATGTTGATAAATGTGTATTCAGTAGTTGTAGTAACAGCTGCTTCAATCCGGTTTGTTAATTCAGGGAGGTCAACTGGTAGCGGAGGCACGTACACACGATCCTTGATGAAACCCCAAAGGTAAAAATCGCATGGCGTTAGGTCAGGAGAACGTGGAGGCCATGCATAGCAAGTCCTGTCATTAGGGCCCCTGCGGCCTATCCAGCGCTCGGGTACAGTATCGTTCAACCAATCGCGTACTTCGTTGTGCCAGTGAGATGGCGCACCATCTTGCTGCAAAATGAAGTTCTCTGGTTCATTTTCTTCCAACTGAGGGATGAGCCATTGCTCTAGTGTATCAAGGTAAGAAGTGACCGTTACAGTAGGTTCACCAAAACAGAAAGGCCCATAAACTTCTCGCCAGGATACAGCACAAAACACATTCACTTTAGGAGAATCTCGCTGCATTTGTACCATCTCGTTAGGATTTTCTAAGCCCCAGATGCGCACATTATGAGTGTTAACATGTCCACTAAGGTGAAAGGTCGATTCATCACTGAAGAGAACACGACCCATAAAATCGTCATGAAACAACATGTCGTTTGCGAAGTTTGCACGTAATCCGTGGTCTGTCGACTTTAGAGCCTGTAATAACAGTAAACGGTAAGGACGTAGCCATAAGCGTTTTCTTACAACTTTCCAAACAGTCGACACAGGAACTTGTAATTCACGACTAGCCTTCCGGACTGCTTTCTTTGGGCTACGAGTGAACGAGTCTCTCACTCGCTCAACAGTCTCTTCACTTACTCTTGGTCGTCCCATGCTCTTCCCTTTACATAGGCAGCCGGTATCTTCAAACTGATGATAACATATACGAATGTTATTATCCCTATAAAGATCACAACAGAACTTAGTGCGGAACGCACGTTACACAATAACTACAGATTCGGTCTTTGCAATGTGCAAAACACAAAACGCTTTCTGTTTACTAGTCACCACCTTTGGTACTACCGCTGTCTAGCGGATTGCGGCTGAAACACTGCATGCACATGCGCACTGGTGCCAACAAACAAAACTGTTTAAATTGCTTTTTCATTTGACATATTATGTATAACTGTAAGTTTAATGTAGTAAATATTATAAAGAGTTAAAAATCTGATATTCATTTTTATGCATCCTGTGCTCTGTCTAAAGTTCGGTATATATGTACAGAAGGTGTGGTAAGAATCGTAGCTTGATATCTGATACAGAAGCTCAGATAATGAGTCAGATATTTGAAGAAATGTTATTTTCCAGAAATTGTGTTTAAGGTTTGCAGTAGTCTTTGATCATGCCTTAGTGCATTCCTGGGCCAAACGGTGGGTTATCTGGGTCTTCCTCCTCTTCAAACATGGCTATAGCATTTTATACATACAACAGATACACTGATTAGTCTTTCCAACAGAGAAACACTCACTATTATGTTTAGAAAATCGTGCCTTTCTTTATAAAGTTCAAATCGTGATTGTATCTTCTTTTTCGAAGAACTAATTGGAACATCATGTTTTTGGTTAGTACCTGTTGGTGATTGCCATGAATTGTTTATAATTACAGTTTTAGACTTGCCAACATTCTTTCTTTTCTTAAGAACACCTTTTGGTCTTGTGATAATGCCTAATTTTACCAAAAATGGAACACTAACAGGAATATATATATATATATATATATATATATATATATATATATATATATATATATATATATCCTGTAATACAATATTCAATACGTATAATTCACTAAAACATAGGAGAGGCATGTAAAAACCAAGCATAAAAGAGAAATGGAAACAGGTTAGCCAACTGCATAGATTGAGAATAAAAAGTGCCCCACGCATCACAAGAAATCCCATTTCGATAGCTCTTACAGAAGAAATGTTACAAGTGTCAAAAGTTACATATTTTTATCGACTTTTGACAGAAGCATCACAACAGAGCAGGCGTAATTAAAGTGATTTCTAAATCATTATATACTATTGGTATCACATATCACTTTAATTGTAGAAAAATGCAGATTAATGTGAGACAAAAATATAAAATATGACAATTTTATTGTTTTTGGCCCCCCCTCAAGAAAACTGAAAATCAGGACACCAATAAAACAGTTTGGGAGTGGTTCATTAGTATCAGGGCAAATAAATCTTCGCATATCGAAGCCTATGTTATAGGAATGTGATAAAAAGGTAGCTGAAACATTGGGCAAGACTGAACTCAAAGTATCTAATGAATGGTTGGAGAGTTTCCGCAAAACACATCAGATATATTTTAGCGAATTTTGTGTAGGAATCGAATGACGTTTACACTGAGACCATCGCTGATTAGATTGCTAAATTACAAGGCGTGTGCGTAAAATTAGATCGCCAAGGCTCTGGAGCCGTGAGGAACACTATTACGCGATATTCGGCAACACTGGCATGTAGCTTGGTTTCACCCCTTCCAATCGCCACCACAAGGAACCCATGGCAACCATTAGTCTTGGCTCGGCAGCCGTTTGTGATGGAGCTTCCTATCACTTCCGCCGCCAAGTGCGAGTTGCGTGCAGTGATCCGCTTCTTGAGTGCCAAGGGCACTACCCCCACTGAAATTCATCGTCAGTTATGCGAAGTCTATGGGCCACAGTGTATGGCCATCAAAAACGTGCGAAAGTAGATCAGAGAGTTCAAAGACGGACGTACAGACGTCCATGACGAACAGCTTTCTGGTCGGCCTTCGGTTTCAGCCGAAATAATTGCAAAAGTGAAGCAATAAATGCTTAAAGATCGGCGTGTGACAGTTCGCGAGCTGTGGGAACTTATCCCTGAAGTCAGTAAGACTACGATTGACAAGATTTGACCGAACATTTGCATTATCGCAAGGTGTGTGCGAAGTAGGTCCCCAAAATGCTCACCGAAGGCCACAAATGGCTGATCTCCTGGCCCAGTTGGGATGGGACATCCTCACCCATCGCCCCTACAGTCCGCACTTAGCACCTAGTGATTATCATCTGTTTCCTGAGTGGATGTCACACCTGTGTGGAATACATTTCCAGACCGACGATGATTTGAAAAACGAGTTTGAGCGCTACCTGCGCAACTTGGCGGGAGAATGCTATGACAAGGGTATACAAAAACTGTCACAGCGCATGCAAAAGTGCATCGATCGCAATGATGATTACGTTTAAAAATAGCCGTTAATTCCATCAATGTAACATTCATTGACAATAAACATGTTTTCTATATTAAATAAGATTGGAGACTTTATTTTGCGTGCGGATACGCCTCGTACCTTCAATAATCAAAGCTTACAAACCTGAAAATATAGCAAACGGCGACGTGTTACCGAACAAGTAATTGTTTTTAAAAGATGAACAATGTTCTGGAGGAAAATTGTTCAAGGAAAGATTGTTAGTTTTCCTATATGGTTTAGTCAGGTGAAGCGAAAATTCTTCTTCGTTAAATGGAAATATGTCTTTAACAGAAATGTTGGAGAGTGTTATTCGATTTCGCTAAATAGGTTATTTACTGTATTGTGCAATACATACACAAAGATCGTTTCCCTTTTGTTTTATAACAGTCTCTATAATCATCCACAAATTTCCCTTTAGGAATCGACAGTCTAAGACTATTCCGTTACAGTGTCTTTCTCCCCCGTCGCATATGTTTACAAGATTGTTCTAGTTTGAAACCCAAACGACGCTCGTTACGATGCTAGCTATAATGAGTGGTCCTATGTAGCTAACAGCCTGTTTCAGCCACAGCTGCTTGTGTGACTGTATTAGCCACAGAATAACGCCGTTAAGCTCAAGATCCCAATGTCCCACACTCCATTTAAGTTGGAGAAATGAAAGAGGCAGAGCGGCTTGTGTTTGTACGTCAGTGTTCCCTTGGAGAAGCCAATTCAAGGTAAATGTAGTGAACATTCAGAACAAAAGCCTTACTTAATCTGCTTCACATGTGCTTGTTGTGCTGTCTGTCTGTCTGTCTGTCTGTCTGTCTGTCGACTTACACCTCCTACTTCAACTCCTATAATAGGAGAGAAGCTCTTGCTTCAAATGTCTTGACTTCTCTCAAATATCAACAAAAGCCTTGAGTTGTAAGATCTTGTCTATTATCAAAATGGCTCTAATTTTATTAACTTATCACTTACTTAAGATGTACTTATAACAAATGAAGTAATCTATGAAATTCTCTCTCATTCTGAATGACATAGCGTTAAAGTCATATCAGAGGATGAATGAATTGGGTGAAATGATTTTCATATGAGCACATAAACCTTAGAATTATCCTACGTTTATCTTTCAGGAGAAGGGAAAACTCAAGAAAAATCCTTGTCAAGATAATTCAGGCTGATCGAGATTTGGTTTTAGGGTCTCTTAAATGTTAGCCAGACACGCTACAGTCTGCCCTATATAGGTTATTGACTGTACATTGTCGATCATGGAATGGGTATCTTCGAAGATGAACCAATTATGTGACTTTGAGGGGTCACAAAATTAAAAGTCTTGTTTGCAGAAATTAAAAATACACTTTATTGCAGTAAACAATAACTTTGTATACCCCTTAACGCAGTACAAACGACGTGACACACACAACAGTCTTCAAGGTCGTCTTGTTCTACTGCCATACGTAAACAAACAAAAGAATTCACTGCGGTACACTTAAAATGTCCACACACTCACAATTAGTACACAGCTGCACACACAACTAACAGCTCACTGTACTCTGTCTCACGCTAGTTTAATCCTGTTCTAAACAAAAAGGCGGAGCTCACTCAGCTCGCCACGTGTTAGACGTTACATGCACGCACATACGTTTTGTAACACCAGCACTATTATGTATATAGCAGCGTTAACTTCTAGCAATCAATAGAATTGGGTTATACATTAATTTATTACATCTATGAGTTGGTATATTAATAAAATCACGCAGTAACGTAATAGTTACCTTTAATCGTATTCCTACGAAAACTTTGGCGCAGACATTTAGGTCCCCGCATCACAATATCTTCTCTGTGCACTATAACTAATTTCCGCTCTCGCTTTTGAAATTTCAATCCAATATCTTTCAACAACCGATGGAGAGTACTTCGTGAAAAATTTGGCAGGTCTGTGTCAGAATTTACATGCAAAACCTTATTTAGAGTCAGTGGTTCCTTTCTAAAAAAATAATAATGAACTTTACTGCGTATAGCACTTTTCGTAAAATCGTCGTATTTCTCCATGCGCTGTTTGCATTTACGCGATCTTCCGGGTGTTCTTAGAGTTCCGGATGCTTGCTGTTCCATTCTAACACTATGTACACTACTTGCGGTAATAAAAAGGAGATCATCAATTTCTTTCTCAATGATTTTTATAGGCGATTGCGGGTCTCTTTCTTTAAGCATCGTGAAACAATGCGCGAGCATTCGCCTCTCGCCACTTTTTAAAGTTTTGCCTCGATTGTGTTTCATTTCGGCTGAAGCACCGGCCTGCTCCATTATGAAACGCTTACTGATTTTAAATTGCATATACATAAGTGTTCTTGGGCTTGTGGTACGCGAGATGTACAGGAAATAGTGTTAAATATCAGAAGCAACTCCACACTAAAAACAATATCTTAATCAGCATTCAACTCGATACAGACCTAGTTGCGACAGAGCTGCCTGATATAGGAATGCAAAAATATTATGTAATAGCAATGTTAAATAAACTGCAGCTTAATTTAACATAATAAGTTAAAGGTGTGTATAATTTCACCTCTACTCTGTCTACTCTGTATACAGCATACTATTATGTTTTAAATATTCCTTTCAGGACTTACGAGCCCAGAACTCATCTTTGTGTTATGTGAAGCAGAAACATAAAATGTGAGGCTGTTACGTTTATAAGAATCGAAACATTTGCATACTTTTCTCTCTCCGAAATTAGCTCTGGCAGAGCAGTGATCAGAAAACTACTTACAGTACTGTCCCTAAAGGAGGAGTTTATCGAACGCGTGCAAATGAAAAAAAAAAAAAAAAAAAAAAAAAAAAAAAAAAAACTGCCCATTAACTTCACTAAGCCAAACAATAGCCAACCGTTTTCTGCCCCAATATCTCTCTGTCTCTCTTCCCACCTAGATGTTTACAGCAGGATTAAACTAGGTTGTGACAGATTACAGCTACTGACTCCCTCTAACACTTTGTGTGCTTTTATACCTCCAGTCACTGTTCTAGAAATCCGCCGACGTTTCAAGGTCTTTTGCGGTGGTAAGAGAAAGAGGGAACTATATCTGTCTCTTTCTCTTTCTCTCAGCAAGTGTCTAAGTCTGCAACCACGCGCCGGCTGCGGCTTGCGGCACAACAATGCCTCGGCGACAATATGTTCGTTCTATAATGAAGAGAAAGAAACAAGCTCGCATGGAATCTTCGAATGTGAAGCTTTGGGCAGAAAAAGGTTTCACTTACTGGGCTTAAGAAACCCATAAGATAATCTTCGTAAGATACAACTTTTAAAACTGCAAACAGGCATTCTGAGTACAATAAAAAATTACACATAATATTAGGGAAACTTCTATATTAAAAAAAGCATAAAACACTTTGTAATCTTAGAAAATTGTTGTCATTTAGACTCCACTTAATACCTAATACCTATATTCAAGGGTCATTTGCCCATAGATGAATGTAACGACAACAAAATGGGCCACATTTACTTACTTACCCCAAGTGACGGGTGTCTCCATAGGGGAAATAATGGACAGATAATCGTTACACATTTAATATTAATATTAATAACAATAAAGACCTTTCACATTGATAACGCTGGGCTGGTATTACTTAGACTTGTTTATTACGCTAAATGTACAAACAGGTGAAGGCTATACCTAACAAACGTTGTTGTTTGGAACGCTTGCAAACGGAAGGAAGATAAATTAGGACTTCCTTTGTGTACTTGAGGCAAAATAAGTTGCTTTTACCAAAGATAAACACACAAAATTGCCTTAGGAGTCCCTTTATGACATCGCCGATATAGTTACGTCAATTCTTTGCCTATATTACCCTCCCTGAGCTTATGAAAGATTCATCAATTTTCTTGTTGGCTCGTAATAGTTCCTGGACATGAAAACTGCTCATGTAAAATTTAATACTTCGTTACACTTGAGCTATTCGCAATCAATAGCATCTTCCCTCTCTCGAGGCTGTGACGTCATACCCATATTGCTCTACATTAGCCCTGCTTGGTTTATTTTCATGGCTCTTGGCACTACTGCAAATGGAGTATAATAACGCGTCTTAATGGATCAGATTAACGGCGGTATAACGCCTTGATAAAGTATGTACAGTGAATCAAGGTATCCATTTTCATTTTAGAATTCTACCCGCCATTTAAGCAACACATTGTTTACTTTCTGACTCTTAGATGAGTTTGTCAGGTAGCACAGAACAAACATACAAATTCAACTTTTTTAAACAAAAAGAGTTATATAAATATTAGAATAAAAGAAATATTTTACTATTAGCTAAAACTTATATAGACATTAAAATATAAAAACAAACTGAAACAAATGCAGTGTAACAAATGTAAAAGTTGCAGCAGAAACAAATAATTTGTAAGAATACGATGTTTTCTAAACAATAATTAATAAACTTTATGCCTGCTTCGGTAGCGTAGATGGTAGCGTGCCTCACGTTCAAGAGGCCCCAAGTTCAAATCTTCGTCAGGTGAGCTATCTGGACATGGTTTTTATGAGGTTTTCCTTTATCCTATAAGATGAATATCGAGTAACTTTAAGTTCTATGCACCCTGGGCTCATTTGAGCATCATTTCACCCATCTTCCGATAAGACCTAACGTTGGAGGACATATTGGGGGTATCTACCAGGGCATATCCTCACGGAGTGCAGAATGACCCCCCCCGCCTAAAGACCAGGGAGTTACCGAGCTGTCCCGAAAGGGCGCCGGCTCCTCCGTGGAGGTTTCCATAGGGCAAGACCTAGAGACTAACCAAGGCCCCATCTGGTCCTGTGGACTCAAGACGGGATGGAAGTGGATACGCCACTTACACGCGCCAACATCAGAATGGGAAGGATACCGATATGACATCGGTGGGGCCACCTGGTGATCTAGCACACATTCTACTAGCTATGCTGGCTAGTACGCGGGAATATTAATGGCTTCCCTCAACCCCGTCCGGAGACGTACCCGATCTCCCACGGGTATCGGGAACCACTGACCCCCTCGAGTCCAACCCAATCCGAACAATTCCCAATCAGGCAGGGGCCCGAGGTTTCTCTAGTAACGTCAGAGGTACCACGAGTGCTAGGGGTCCCCAGCGCCCGCACCAGGGCAGCTGAAGGGAACAGATCCCCTCCCCTATGGGACGTTGGGGGACTTAAAATAAAATAAAACAAACTTTACTTGCTGTCCAAACTGCACAAATGATTCCGAAGAATGGCCACGGAGTAAGTTATAATGTTCTGAGTTATTCAAAGCCTTTACTTTGAATATTCCATCGAAAAATTGATATCCTAATTTCACAATAAGTGCACATTTTGAGAGTCGCTGTATACTGAAACGCCTTCTAGAAAACCCTGTATGTGCGTGGTGTGTGTGCGTGTTGGGGGGGGGGGGCTACAGGGTCTGCTTATGAAGTATACAGATGTTTCAGAAACACTTTTACAAACTTAGGGTATGGGTTCTTCACACCAAAAGAAGGAAAAAAGTTCATATGAACATATGTCCCATGATCCTTTGTTTTCTCGTTAGGAGGTGTTCAACACAGTGGTATACTTATAACACGCAAAACTCAAAATAAATGCTCGAAAAGTCTTCCTCTTGCTTCTATGCATGCCTTACTCCTCGAATCGTGGAATGTCACACCCTTTGAAAAACTCCGGGATGGAGGCAAATGATTTCGCAGGCTTCCATGACACGTGGATGAAGTGTTTCTGCATCCGGGATGGCAGCTACATAAACCAATGATTTAAGATACCTCCAGAGGTAAAATACACAGGATTGAGGTCGGTAGAAATTGAAGGCCATGGAACTGGTGCTCCTCTGCCTATCCATCGGTCATGGTAGATAACAGTCAGTGCATCTCGAACAATGCGATTTAAATGTGCCGGAGCCCCATCATGCATTAACCACATGTTTTTGTTTTTTCTTATTTTCAGTGGCAAATTTTCGTGAAGTAGGTTGGGAAGTGTGTGCTGGATAAAACTCCTGTACACAGCAACAATAAGACGTGCTGGTAAAACGTATGAATCTACCAGACAGTCACCTACAATTCCCGCCTACACATTCAGATTAAAGTGTTGCTGTTATCTAGCCTGAAGTACAGCATGAGGATTACGATCTGCCCATACGGACACATTGAGGAAATTAGTAATTCTATCTCTCCCAAACGTTGCCTCGTTTGTAAACAAAACTGACAAGACAAACAATGGATTGACTGTGCTACAAACCATCGGCAAATGTTATCCCGTGGGGGATAATAATCAGCAGGCGAAAGGATATATAATATGGATACAGGAGCTGCTCGTGAAGTATTCTCCATGCTGTCACGTGTGATGTACCAGATGCCGTAGCCAATTGTCTTGTACTGATACCTGGATCGTCTTCGACACACTTTAAAATCTGTTCTTCGCATTCTAGTGTGCGAACAAATCATGGTCTTCCTCGATCAACAGTCCGTGGTGCAACGGCTCCTGTCTCAGAAAGGCGACGATAAACAGTGATAAAGTTTGGAAGACTCGGTTGTCTTCGGTCTGGAAACTCCTTCTGATAGAGCCATTTAGCCTCGCATCCATTATCATTCCCTCAAGACTACAGAAAAATAATGTCTGCCTGTTCACGAAATGAATATCCAGCCATGATGGAACGAAACACGTGCAGTTAAGTCACTACAGGTTTCACAATTGAAACGTTCAAGACTGACTGATAACAAATGACAAACGCAAACTAGTCCGCTTGGCAACAGTTCGCCATCTACAGGATGTAGTACAATAGTCAAAGCCTTCTATGAGTGCATAGAGAAATGCAGTTTTGAGGTTGAACCCCGAATGCCATTGAACTCACACTTTTATTGGGACAGGAATAACGCGAAAACAAAGCATTATGGGACATATGTTCATATGAACTTTCTACCTTCTTTTAGTGCGCGGAACCTGTATCCGAAATTTGTAAAAGTATTTCTAAAACATCTGTATAACTGAAAAAAAAGGTCAGCTAATAATAAAAATTTTGTATTTAGCTCAGTATGTTCCAAGGAGAGAACACGAAGACTGTTTGAAAAAATCGTCATTTCAAACTACTCTTCACACAGAAAAATGTTAGGAAGCTTTATTTTCTCAAAATGGACTAAGGATTTCGATTAAAATCGACATGGATCAAATATTAACATAAAAAACTTGTAGAACTCTTTTAAGTGCAAAATTCTTACCAAATAAAACGGTTTGTTGTTTTAACGGCTGTGGCAGATATTCTTTCTTAATTGTTTGAACTTTCAAGTGTTTATGTCTTTTTCAAGAATGAATTCGTAACTCTATTTCAGTGCCGTTTTACGATCTTCTTATGAAGGACTAGGTCTCTCAGGACTTACAACGGGGATCATGGGATCAGATGCCTCTTGAGAAGAGAAGAAATCGGGGTCTGATGATGAATAATAGATTCCTGTTATGAGATGGAAGGATATGATAGTAATAATGTTGGTAAAATAGATGAAAAGAAATATGACGGTGGGGCAGTGGTAATGAATGCCGTGGAAAACCGAAGAACTCGCAGGAAAGGCTTTCAGACGCTGCTTTGTCCACCAAAACTTCCACCAGGGTAAACACGCTCCGGGGGAGAGGCTGAAATCATAGCTTAGCGATCCAAAGTTTTAGCCTTCTTTGTCTTTCATATAGCTACAGTCGAAAAGTGTAAATGCATGGTAAAACGATGATCTCAATTACTAAATGTATGTATACAGTTAAGGTTGGTAGTACACTGACTAGAAAAAAATTAAACTTTTGTATATTTTAAAATAAGATCTGAAACTTTCCTGGCGACGAACATGCTCAATTTCTCCTTGGGCAGCAAGCCAGGTGAAAAGACGATTAGAAATCGACGTTTTGGAGTGTGCATCTCTCCCATTATCAGGATATTTATTAAATGTTAAAACCACTGTCAAAATTCGCATTACTGAACAGAAGACTGTTTTCAGAAAATTAAAGCCAGGTCAGGAGATGGCGTGACTATATAAAATTAATTGGCTCAAAGAAACTTAACTATTTAACTTGATTATCAAGCTGTATTAATATGTTCTTCTTAAGTCGACGGATTTCCATTTTAAGGCCCGTTTCCAAGAGGAGCTGAACTGAAATACAGCATCACGATTAAGCGTGCTCCTTTAGGAGGAAATGGCCAAAGAATCCTTAAATCTCCGCTCCCCGTAACTGTTGCATATTGTCAAGATGGTCGTCTCCCCAAAAATTGGCCCTATGGTCGTTATCAAAACAATGCTCTGCCAGTCCAGACTTCTCAGGTTGCATTAAATGAATGCTCCGGCCATGTTCGTTTATTCTGTAAGCGATGCTCCTTCCGGTTTGTCCTGTATACGGTTTCTCCACAATCACAGGGAATGCGGCACACTCCTGGAACTTGGAAGTCCAGTTTGTCTTTCACTGGTCTCAACAGATATTTAATCTTCGGAGGTGGCCTGTGGAAGGTCCTGGTGTTGTATTTGGCGAGAATTCTGCTGATTCTGCCGGATAGATTGCCGGTAAACGGGATGCAGGCTGTAGCGGTAGGCTTATCTGACGCTTGGTGTATTACAGGTTTCCCTTTCCTAGCTTTGGCATCGAGGCATCGGAGTAGCCGTTTTGACCGAAAGTAAGTCTCAGGTGCTGTAATTCTTGTTTTCAGCGGCTGGGATCAGAGATAGACAAAGCTCTGTGGGCCAGTGTACTGAAAACTCCCAGTCGTTGAGATTTCTAATCGTTTGTTTTGCTGCCCAAGAAGAAATTGAGCATTTTGTGTATTTTATATTTTGTATATAGTTCTCTGTAATCAAACATTTGCTTTGTGTAACTTTAAAACGTTTCCCCAGAAAACAGTATATGGCAGCGTTTTTAATTATACAAGGCATCACTATGTATTAAATTGTCAATGTCTTAAATCCAAAACTTAAGGATGGTACACCGAAAGAAACCGACAAAACGGTAAATTGAAGAATATTGATAAAAATGCAAGATATAACTTGCACCGCCTATTAAAATTGAATAATTACTAAGTTCCACAAGGTTTCACTACTTCAAACGATAATTTCATAGGTAATTATTTTAGAGCATTTATCAAAATTTGTGTCGAGTAGCTTTAATCTTGCAAATGAGCTGAAGGCATATAAGATATATGAACCTATTACAGACAATATGTTGCAAAACTTAAAAAAAAGTCATATCAGTGTGTAATTCACCTTTTATGTTGTACAGTGGCCTTTGAAAACTATAAGATAAAGGTGACTCCGGCAGAGGTGTCGCACACTTATTCTTTCTGTGTGTATATATATATATATATATATATATATATACACACAGTGTGTTTCGAAACGACACCTAACGAATATATAGAAGTGACAGATATAGATAGTTTTTAGCGTCAAAAAGGCCACATAAAAACGCTTCAAAATGAGAATGGATTAAGCAGTTACAGGAACAACGCCGCGTGTCTCACACGATCGAAGTTCGCAGGTAGGTGACACCGTGCCACCTGCTGTAGCTGTTTGTAAAAATACCGACATATTCCGCGGTAGCCTGCTACTAAAGAATTTCTTGGCTTATGAAACCGCAATAAAGAAGCTACTCTTTAGTTACTTGTTTATGGGTGTTTAACGTGTTACAACATTCCGTTATAACAGTCGATGACAGCAAATAAGCTGGTGGACATATGTAATTTAAGCCTTTTAGATGTAAGTTAATGTTAGTGAGGTTGAGGAGAGAGCATTAAATGATAAAATGAACAGAGAACAATATCAAAGAATTATAGATAAAGTTAAATGCCTTATGTTATGAGACAAGCATTTTATTTCTCCTTGTTAAAAATGCTAAGTAAAGCATTTGTAACTGTAAAGGAAGCTGTTGATTTTACAATAACTAGTTGAAAGCACTGTAAAATTAAGATCATAGCAAAATGAGCGACCTTGGAACTGTCCGAGTCATTATCGACTTTTTCACAAATAACTGCCCTTTGCCCCATTACCTGAAAGTTAGGCTAGGGTCACTGATAAAGAGCAATGCTTTTGTTTTCGTGGCCGGTGCTTCCCAATAACAACTTTTGAATCACCAGTGTTTCCTGCTCTGCCTGATCACAGAACAATGTAATATTTAATACTGCATAAAATTATAACTAAGGGAATTTCGAAGCTGCGACACCAAAATTCGGACTAGCTAAGTTATAAACTACCAAGTGGCTATATTCGTTCGGTGTGGTTTGGAAACAACCAGTACGTTCATATAGTAAATTCTGTTTGGTAATAAAATTAAATTGTGTACAGGTACAGAAAAATTATTTATTTCACAAAATTCTACAACTCTTAAACTACTTTTCCACATAACTGCCGAAATTTTGCAGGCATTTGTCATAGGCACAAGTTTTCGTATACCTTCTTCATAGAAGTTTGCCTCCTGTGTCTTCAACCAGTTGGAAACATTTTCTTCAGCTCTTCGACATTGTTGAAGTGTTGACCGCCAAGGAAAGATTTGAGATGCAAAAACAGATGAAAGTCACTAGAAGTGAGGTCAGGTCTGTACGGGGGGTAGTCAAAGAGGTTCCAGTCAAATCCCTGCAGGATGTTTCTTGCCGAATTTGCAGTGTGTGGTCGTGCGTTGTCGTAAAGAAATACAACACCTTTTGACATCGCAAATTTGCAGATAAATTTCAATTGGTTTCACTTTTCTAGAATTCAGAAAACGAATCACAGATATGATTTCACAAGCGACGGGATTTTCAATCAACACTGACATTGTAAACAAGCACAACAAAGCGTACGTGGCTGACAGCGATCTCACAATGACACACGATTCTTCTCCTTGATACAGAGCGTCTACCGCGCATGTGCGAAAGTGCGATCGCAGCGCTGCAGTGGAGATAAATTGAAACAGAACTTACTTTCTGGACGCCCCTGTATATATGGCTAAATGGGAGTATCCGTTCCTCACTGCTCAATTGCCGAGAAGAGTAAGGAAGAAGTGATTTTGAGTGGACTATTGAAAATGAAAATACAGCTGGGCTGCAACATGTGTGGACAGCTATTCTACGACCGACAGGAAAACATACTGGGATTAGAGTAGCAAGGAATAAATAAAGATATGACTGATAACCTGGGAAAATTCCTCCCGGAAAACCAGTATACTGTGTATGATGATCATTGGAAAGAAAACTTGATTAATTTTAAGTAAGTAGTAATTTATAAATGGTTATCAGCCAGAAATTTACATTAGGATGCAACAGCATACAATATACGTCAGAAATCCACCGGCAGTCATACGAGTACACTAACTAGGGAGCTTAAGGGGAACCCAACAATGATAAACCCCCCTCCCAAATTTTGTCCTCTACTGTGTATGTTGCGTCCTGCGCCGTGGCTTAGCGGGCTAAGGCAGCATGCCTTTGTTACTGACCACGGAAAGCTGCGTAGGTTCGATCCCACTCATGTGGTTGGGATTTCAGGTCCCGGATATAGGACCGGTGCCCACTCAACATCGTGAGGAAAGTGAGGAGCTTACGCTAGGTAAGCGGCCCTGGTCACGGAAACCAACATTCCGGCTGGGGGATGCCAAGATGCTGACCACATCTCCTGCCCGTATCGGTTGGATGATCGTCCACCTCTTCCGTGCGTAAGTGGGCGTGAGGCCGGCAGTCGGGTCGGTAGTCCTTGGAGCTCAAATGGCTGTCGCGCCAGTGGTTAACTTTAGCTGTGTATGTTGCATGATACCTAATATATCAGTAACAGGCAATTTGGCTTGAAATGTCAGTTTTCCATAAAAGGTAAAGTAGAAAAAGATATATTTCTGTCACTGCAATGTACATGTGAAAAATTTAACGCATTTTATCTGGTTAGCACTAGTTAATGTTTATTTTGTTTTAATAGGTGTAAGAGTATTCTTTATTTTAACATAACTGGTACTTCGAACTTCGGTAATAACCTGTGAAGCTAGTTAAATAATTTGATATTGGCCAGGTATCTCAAAATTCATTCCTAATATGTTTGAAGTGTTCTTAAGGATATTTCTCACCCACTTGAAGCGTTCATATATGCGCTTCATAGCAGTTCATTCACTTGGATCACTAAGATCTACGGAATATACGACCAAACACTTTTTGCTTTAGGGTTAAAGGCTTTAAGAACCGGAAGAGCAGTAGATTATGTTAATAGCCTTGTACCTGAATGCCACAAGTGGGTGATTACCATCGGTAGGCCGTTAGCATTGAGAATCCTGCGGAAAACAGAACAAAATCCTGGCATTTAGGAAACTTTAAACGAGTGTGGTTCATCCCTTCGTTAAAGCAGAAAGCAGAGATGTGGAAGACAAAAGACGTTTTATACACAATTGTCGATATTTGCCTAAGTAGATAATATAGCAACATAGTGGCATGCCAGAAGGGAAAATTTATTAACAAATCGTATGATTCCTAGCGAGTTTGACGTGGATACAGAATGCATAGTGCACTTTTATATAGTTCTAACAATTGGTTTTGAAAATAAGCTTATTGTGACTTTGTGGGTTCGTAGAGTTAAAAGTCCAAATCGCAGAAATTCAAATCGTTTTTTATTTGAGTAGAAATACACTCACAGTAGCAGTATTACATCACATACACAATCCACCAAGGTCGATGATCACTACAACAGCGTTCTGATTAAACCTGCTTACATTAGCTCTCGTTACAACACTTCACAACTGTTTACTACCACTGCTCTGTTTGCGACTGACTCTGGCGTGTCACAATCTCTTATATATGTACCTCCATTGATCATTTCTAGACTGTTCTAAAACAAACCAGAAACCGAATAATCTCTATCAGTCAAGAAGTCACTAGACATTTCCATTTACCTCACTTATCTGTGTCGTTAAATACTGTTAAGTACTGGTATTAATTTATATTATTGTTTTCTCTTTTGCTCTCTCACTATTTCTTATAGGAAATATGATTATATAAACACAAAGTGACTTTGTGGTTTCGCAGAACTAAAAGTCTTGTTTGCAGAAGTTTAAAATGCTCTTTATTTCAGTAAAAACACCATTTGTACACCCGCAAAATGGCGTAACGTACACAAACTCAATCTTTAAGGTCATCTCGTTCCACTGCTACACGTAAACAAATGAAAAGATTCACTGCGGTACGCTTTAAATGTTCACACACTCACAATTACTACTCAGCTGCACACTCAATTAACAACTCACCAGCAACTGACTGCGCACTAACACTTGCGGGCTTTTATACCTCCAGTTATTGTTCTAGAAAACCGCCGACCTTTCGAGGCCTTTCGCGGTGGCAAGAGAAAAGACATCACTCTATCTAGACATCACTCTGCCTTTTTCTCTCTTTGTTGCTTTCTCTCTCTCGGCAAGCGTTCAGCGCTCGCACCACTATCTGTCTCTTTCTTTCATGCGCACGCACCGGTAATTGCCCGTTGCGGCTTAAAAAGTGATCGGTGTGTGTATATATATGATAATGGTCATTGGTTTTTTTTACGTATTGTTACTTATATTCAATTCTCTTATCTATAATCTTATGATTACATTAACTTTTTAAGCAATTCGTTTAGTTTTGTTGACATTACAAGAAATGAGTTAAATATTCATTGGCGTCAAGGACACTTGCATAAAACCTATTTATATACATATTTTTTATAAAAGATATGAAAAATAAATGAATGTGTTGAGTTATATTTATAGTTTTATTATTTTTGAAAAGGAATTATCACCTTTATGATAAATGCAGGAGCATTGTTTATGAAATGAGATTGTTACCGAATGGAATGGCTAGGCTCAGGTGGTTTCGTCTGTAGTCCACACACGGGAGGTCTAGCTTACTTACCGTGACCAGCCCACATGACCCATGGGTATTTTCAGGTGTTTTTCCGGGTTACCAGGTGAATGCTAGGTAGGTGAATTATATCCCCTGAAATTGCTGTTCCTCCATCTCATCTCCATTATCATTTCATGTCATATCTCATCTGGAGGTCTCTTTTAGGGTAGCAGTGGTCGGTGGGAGTCTCGGCGCTGCATGGTAGGATGAATATGCCCCTGGTGAACACTTCCCCCTACAGTATGGTGGCCTCCGGTCGTCGAGACGGCTTATTGGCCGCTTCAGCAACGTCGCGGATGGGATGCCGGTTGTACTGGACTCTGGGAAGTATCAAACTGGTCAATGATAGGGACCCTGACCTCTGCACTGTCGTGTTAACCCCGAGATTAGAACTCGGGACTTCTTGAACGACAGGCAGACACAGATAAATTTTCTAAGACCTGGTCGTTAAACAAAAGCTTTGAAATGTTTTTTGTTTATGTAAGCAAGGAAGGAGGAAGTAAATGACGGCTTTCTATTTGAGAGAAATATAATATAGAAAGTTCAAGCTAGTATTAGGTTGGAATATATTAACTCTACAAAAAAATATTTTGACATAAGTTCTGTTTCACGAGTTTTTTTTTTTTGTGCGGAAATACTTTATCTACCTCTTACGGTATGCCAGTTTTGTAAAAGTAATTAAGAGGTGTTCGCAGAAAATTCATTATGTTCATTTCCTTTACGTTGAAAATATCTTAAACATTTATGGTATATATAGAAGAACGTGGTAACAGTAGCGTATAGAAGTCACAAATATAAAAGTAAACAAAAGTGAGTAGAGAAATTAATTAATAAGAATGTAACAGCAGTTAGCCCTGAGTTGTTTGAGCGCCATTCTTGTTTCCCTAGCATGCATGGAAGTTTACACACTTTCTCTGTGCTATACAATTGAATGTTTAATTTGGGAAGAAGCGGTTAATACTTAAGATAAGTGGTGTGAAGGGAGCAGAGGAATTTTGCAAATGGGAAAGTTTGTGAAGACGGGCCTGATAATGCACATGCAGCGTGTTTGTGGCAGCCCCCTTTTGAAACCTGCCTCCAAATTGAATTAGCGGCAAGAGATATGGTCCTAACTAGGGCAAGCAGCCTTCTCTTTGTGCTGGACCGCTCGAGAAGAACCTTCTACGTGCCATTAACTTCTTGTTGCCATCTTGGCTCCTCTAGTCGAGTTCCGCTGGTTAACAGTTCTTCGACAATGCAAAATGTTAGTTTGCATCATCACCAAGTTATCTGCTTCTTGATAAATGTAAACACGTACAGGTGTATCAAGAGTGCATTTTATATCTCTATATTATAAGTTATACAGTAATTTAAAACCAGGTACACACTTTTCGACAATACCAAAGTTACATAAAAGGATAACTTATAAGAAATGCTTTTAGATGAGTGAATAGATAAACTTGTGTAAGTGCACCACATCAGATTTTTTTGTTTTATTGATCCTTACAGATACGTAATATCCTAAATATCATGTTCTCTAACATAAATTTTATGATCTATGACCTTCTGGGTAACCTCTTTCCAGCAAGCGATAACTGGACCCATCTATGAGGTGAAAGCACCATTACCTGGATGCTGACGAATGAGAGGACCTACAGCTTTCGAAACCACATGCTAGTCAGAGGTGAAGGCTTGACTAGACCAACTTAAACTTGGCACTCAAGGATTTTTAGCACGAAAGACGAGAACAAAACCACTCAGCTACTCATCCCAAATGTTTATATCATATTTAAGGATTCGGAATTGGTTTTAACCTCGAGTTTTTCTGTTTTATGGATATTATGCCGTTCATTTGTTTCCATGTTCTGGAGATTTTGACGTATTAAAGATAATAAAGAGTAAATAAACAACTTATTCCAAAAAAACTATACAGTAGGACATTTTGGCTAAAAACTGCCCACATAAGCACAGACATGCATGCAAAGGATATATAATGATGATTTTAATAGAAAAAGAAGTACCCGAGAAATTATCTTTCCTTCAGGAGTCTGCAACAATATTAAACAATAAAACATTTTGAAAATAATTTCACTATATACAAAGGGTGGCAATGAATGGAATAAGAATATGCAAATATAAGCTAGAAATGACAACCAAGTGGTTAGAAAGAATGTAAGAATCCAAAATGTTGTATGCAGTGGAGATCTGTGAGGGGGCACAGAGGTAAACAAAACGGTGGACCAAAACTACAGAAGGTTTTGTAAAGAGCTACCAGGCTTACCAAGATCAGCACCTAGGGAAATTAGGAAAGACAAGAAGAAATGGAGTATTAATGGAAAGAATAATAAAATTTTGCTATAGGTTTTTGGCCAAAGAAGAAGGGGAAATTATGAAATTATGCATGAGACAGCAAAAAAGATTAGAGAACTCAAATAGTTGGTGGGTAGAGATAGGAGAAATTATGGAAAAAATAGTAATGGGAGATATATAGTTATTAGAGGAAAGGAATACAAGCGATGTGGGCAAATTGGTAAAATGCAGAATAGAAGATATAGAAAGACAATAAATATGGGGAAGTCTAGAAAATATGAAATCATTACAATTTCACAAGAAAATAAAAAGAAATTGGGGATGATATATATAAAGGCGCTCAACTACGGAGGTCATCAGCGCCCTTTAAAAAACTAATCATGGCAAAAGCCAGATATAAAACTTTCTAAAAACTAT
This sequence comes from Mantis religiosa, assembly GCA_030765055.1. Classification (NCBI taxonomy): domain Eukaryota; kingdom Metazoa; phylum Arthropoda; class Insecta; order Mantodea; family Mantidae; genus Mantis; species Mantis religiosa. The sequence goes on from CM060951.1 coordinate 193,640,213, forward strand.
ACAAGTGTAACAAAACTTATTAAAAATACACGTACATAAAAAAACTTCAATCAACACCTACAAAAAATTTCGTTCACTAAATCCTAAACTCTAAACTAGACAAGAATCTAAAAACCTTCTCCTCGGGTCTCCACGCACGGCCTACACGTGGGTGGACCTGTTGACCGTCTCCCTCAACCACGAAGAGGAGCCCAAACGAGGGAGACTGTTGGCTCGGGACCCCGGGTGCGCCAAACCCGTACCTACCAAAGTAGGCTCCTGGGGGTGAAATTGGGGACGAGAAGCATATGTAGATTACTCCAATAGGCAAGAGAGAGAAGGGTTAGCATGGATGAGAACAGGAATAATATTTCTAAGAGGGATAAGAGGTGGGGAAAAGGGAATTTGTGAATTGTGTGGGGGGAAAAGAAAGCATAGAACACTCTGTAACAGAATGCGAGGTGGTTTGTAATGTGAAGAAAAAAGGTTTGGGAAGAAAAATGGGAGAAAGTAGAGAAGAGGATAGTAGCTATAAAAATGTTAACGGGCAAGGAGGAAAAAAGGTAAGAAGTATTGGCGAGTTCTTGCAGAAAGTAAAAGAAGAATGGGCCAGATATGTAAAGAATATATGAAAGGAAGATGAGGGGGAAGAACGGGACTAATTAAGTAATCAAGGAGGTATGGAGGTTAAGAGCTACTTGCAGAGCAGAAGACCAGAGTGTCATGTAAGCCAAGGTAGCAACAAGGTAAACACAAATAAATGTAGCCTAAAGTTGTAACTGAGCGCCAAATGGAACATGCCCTTACATTAAAGGGAGACCCGGCATTTTGGTTGTAGCGCAAACATGCTACCCCATTGAGAAGCCGCCCCCGGCTTATTAATTATAGTTATTCCAGCTTACAGAATACAGCGAAACCAGATAACACTGAATAGATTTTCATATTGAAGAAGTTAATTTACATTCTTGTAGAAATAATACAGTGATTTTAGATTCTTCTGTTCATCTAGTAGAGCATGAAGATCTGTAGGAAATTTATAGAGAGTCCTATAGGTTGAGTAGCTAGAACATTCATTTATATATGATTTACTGATAATGGTTGGTTGCATGGTTCACAGTGTGGAGGACTCTTTCTGGAAAATAGGTAATAGGTAAAGTTACACTATGTAAAATTCAATAGTTAACACTCTTTAAAATAACTGTATCACTAATTATATATAATTATTTCTGCAGAATCACTCGCAACATTCGAGACTCTTTGTACTTAGACACACCTTTTTCATTTTCAGTCCTGATAACAAATGATAAACGTTATTTATTAAAATAATGCAAGGGGAATGACTTTGAAGGCTTTGGCAAGGAGTGAAATATCTTTTTAGTTTGAAATGCTTTTGTTTGTCGAAAATAAAAGAAGGTGTATGTGTTCTGTAAAAGTTTGCATGTGTACTCTTGTATTTCGTTAATAACCGGTTAATTATCATTTCAGGTATTTTCTCACATTTTTAACCTTCCTTGGACTTATACAAATATTTCAAAAGCAAAATTAGGATAATCAGTTCAGCAGTTCTCCAATTTTTGCGACATTAACAAACGTCAATGCATATTAGTGCCTCTGATTAAGACATTTCTATTTGATTACTTCAAGATTAATTAATGTGAGAAAGTGAAATAATGTACTTTATTTTAAATGCATATTATGAAGTTTTTAGGGCTTATTTAGCAGATTTCAATACATAGACGGATGCATATATTCCTACTTTATAGTGCATATAAATCTGAGGTGTAGTAACAAGAGATTAGTGGGTAAAGAAAGCCTTGTAGATAGACAAATGTTACTGTAAGTATACTAACTGTCGACAAAGAACCCGCGGATCGTTGCCATCTAATGGCGTTATAAGCATTGACCTTTTGTTCTCCTAAGATAGAGATTAATTGTGCGGATGTTTCGGTAAATGTCAAGGTATCGGAGACTAATTGAAGTAAGTTTCCACTAGACAGCGCTGCACCCTCAACACATTTAATAACAATTGAAAAGGTCATTGTTGAAATGTCAAGTTATTATATAAGACAAGTGTTGCTGCCAGTCTTAGTTATGTTAACACAAGATATGTTTCTATATTTCCTACTTTTCTGTATCCTTTACGCCTGAGTCTTCTCTACAGGGCGCGCTGAAGTCACACGCTGAACTGTGTTCAGTAGAGTAGCCGTGCTTCC